>CAXKVI010000002.1:13383718-13411218 GCA_964058755.1 Campiglossa producta | reverse complement strand
TGGGAAAAAAAGTTCATTAAGGCATGTCCGTCCGTCTGTCCGTGTACACGATAACTTGAGTAAAAATAGAGATATTTGCATGCAATTTGGTACATAGGTTACTTTCTGGCTATTGAAAATGGGCGAAATCGGATGATAACCATGCCCCCTTTTTCGGGAGGCATTTTTGAAAATTCGACTGGTCGTAACTTTTAAACTGATTACGATAGAACTATGAAATTTTGCACAAAGTATACTAGTATCGTTGGGAGTATATCTGATGAAACTGGATAAAATCGCCCTCCAACCAAGCTCACTTTCGATTTCGAAAATGACCTAATTCGGTAAGTTAAATAGCTAAAATAGTATAAACTTTTAGGTAAATCCTCCTGGGGCCTACATCTATCATTTTTATGCCCTTCTGAAAACTACCGCTAGGTATTTAATGTTCAGTTCGCCCGAACTTCGACTTCCTTGTTTTTTTATCTTTAACACCATGCAACAAAAATGCTTTTTGAATTATAGATTGCTATGTATTAGTGGCAATTGATCTACCTTTCAGTCAATCTTCTTTCGATTGGTATCTTCCGTTTATGGCGCGAGATGGAGTTATATGGGATAAATGGAGACGGAAATAGGGAGATATAGGAAATGAAAGATATACTTATCAAAGCAACCTTTCTATAAAACCGAGCTGGCAAATTTATCGGCCAGGAAATGTATTCGACGGAGTTAAGTAGCGCCCAATCAAAGCTGGCAGCTGGTGCATATACATACCTACACACAGTAGATATTCAAACATATACACATAACACAGAGTGCCTACATGAAAGCTTAGAGCAATCCAACAATACGAAGTAGGTTGGCGTCTTTGCTACAGTAATTGTCAAACCAAAGTCGAAAGTGTCGGCTGATAGAGACACTTTTCATATAGTTATTTTGACCGTTACTTTCAAACTCTAAAAGAACGGATAAAAGTCGCCGCACCCAACTTTAAAGAAACCAAATTTTTTTTTTTTAATTTTCCTGAGCAGGTTTTTTTAATATATTTTAGTATTGTGCATTTGATAATAAGTTTTACATGAGTGCAAAAATTTTGATAAGTTATGAAAGTAGATTTTTGACTAGTATACTAGAGATTATACATTTCTCTAAAATTATGATATATTTTGTTCTATAAATTTTCTTTAGATAATCTTTTTCTTAAAGTTATGGGTTTCTTTCATTCAAAATTTTCTACATGGGCGCATCTTGCACTATGGGCCAGATCACAGGATTTGTGTCCAATTGTGAATAAAATGCCGAATTAGAAGAAAAACGTACGACGATTTCTTATACATATACACTGCATGAAATAATGATAAGACCGAATTAAAAGTAGATCATTTTCCAACAGTAAGAGTTATATTTAAAAAGTCTATTTTTATAAATTGTAGGTATTTAAATTACCCACTTTTCAAAACCATACGATTAAATTCATTACGCATCAGATTTTATTTTGATCTTATCATTATTTCGTGTAGTGTAGCTTTCGAGTTCGCTGTTTTCCAATGTTATAGTTTATTTTTATTTTATTTTTTTAGATTTATATACCTTTGTGGAGTCGAATGGGTACAAATTTTAAAAGATAATCGTTCTCTGGGGGGTTGACGACCTAGCTCGCATATCAAAAAATTTACTTTAAGAAATAACCTTTCTCTGCGAAAAGAACGTTTGATTACAAAATTCCCTCAAAATTGGATTTTTTTTATAAAATGCGTACACTCAGAATTTCCTTACCGCAATGAAAAAAATCCGCCTTTAAATGGTTCCATAACATAAAAATATGTTACTCAGAAAATCCTATTTCCTAGCATTAAGTGTGTATTGTGTTGAGTAATATATAATATATTTGGTTATATTGAGTAATCTAATCTTCAAATATATTGACCTTATAATGGAAAAAGGTTCTTGAACCATATTCCTAGAAATGGAGCTCTTGACGGATTTTTAAGAAGAAGTGTGCCTGAACAGATTGCTGAGGTATAAGAAAGAGAAAAACATATATGGAACAGTGATGCCAGATTGTGAGAAATTACCCTTTTTGAGGGATATTTCACCACAAAATTTTGTAAAATGGAAAAAGGGACATTTTTAAGTCTCTCATATAAAAAAAGGGATTTTTTGATTGCAGCTCTGCATAAATGATGAGAGTTTAACTTACATCGTCCATCTTATGTAGTGTTCAAGCTAAATTATTTTTCAAAAATGTCTTGAATATTTCTTCAGAATTTTTTAAATAACACATTTTAAAATTAGTAAACTAGTTCCTCAGTTTTTGAAATATTTGGCTTAAATTTGGTACGCGGCCACCATTTTCTAATATAAAAATCATTTGTCGAAACCAGCAAGATCGGACCGATATTACATATACATAGCTCCCATACAATCGATTGTTCCGATAAAGGGATTTTGGGCTATAACTCCTGTAATTAAACAGGTAGGAACGTGAAATTTCGTAAGTATTGTTATTTTTATATGTTCAATATCGATGTTGAAAATCTTGAGATGGGATAAATATTTCACATAGCACCCATACAATCGATTGTTCCGATAAACAGATTTTGATAGATAACTCCTGTAATCATATGGGTAGGAACGTGAAATTTCGTAACTATTGCTCTTTTAGAATGTGGAATGGCGATGTTAAAAGTCAATCAGATTGGACCAATATAAGACATCGCCCCCATATAATAGATAGTTCCGATAATTTCGGTATGGGATAAAGTTAAATTCACACAGGCTGTATTTAGATAGGCGTTTTTAAAGACATTTTGAGATAAGGCGTTTCCAGCGAATGTTGAGAAAAGGTGGCATTGAAAAAAAATCTGAAATAGAGCGTTCTTGAAAAATATTCTGAAACAGGGGATCTTTCGCTCAGAAGTCGAAACACAATACCATCAATAAAAAGTGATTTAAATTTTGTGTGGAATTTCGAGGGATTTTTTATTTAAAATCTGGGAAATTGGGGAAATTTTTTCCCATTTTTGTGGGAAATTTAGCAGAGATTATCTGGCATCACTAATATGGAATGGATAATGGAAATAAGGAGATATAGGAGGGTAGAATTAAAAAGAACAAGTAAATGGAGGTACCAGAAGAAGCGGATATTGAAATAATTTCGACAACGGGCTACCCATACAAATAACACTCCCCAAACTTTCTAAAACTGTTTTCTGTTACAATAACAACAATGAGAGGTGAGGGGGAGACAGAAATTAAATTAAAATTTTACTTTATTATAAAAGTTCTACACGGCCAAAAAAATGAGGCATAGGTCAGCGGTAAAGCAGTCGGCTGTGACTCCTGAGCGCTTCTGTTCGAATCCTGCCAAGTGCCACATTTTTTTAAGGCCCATATTGAAACTTTTAGGTTTAAAATTAAAACTTTTCGGTCTAAAATTAAAATCTTTCCCAAAACATTTATGTATGAAATGTAGCTTAGTGGTAGAGCAGACGGGCATGATGCGGGGTCTTGGTTCAAGTCCCAGCCAACCGACAAATTATTTTTTCTTTAAAAAATTGTTAAAACATTTCTAGTTTTAAATTGAAACCCCATTCATTTAGCCAATTTTCTTGAAAATTGCCGGTTCTGCGAGAACGGTATTTGTACTTGTACATTACCCTTCGTACCGAAACGACCCGGGTTGTTTTTTTTTATAATGACTCGGCCAAGAGCAATACATTTCGAAGTGACCCTGTCTAACGCGTCACGATTCCATCACCCTCAAAATAGATTTAAATTGAAACCAAATTTGGTTTAGTCGTACTATGTATGTAGTCCAAAAAAGTTTAAAATTTAAACTCAAATTTTTAACCGTGTAGCTCCATAAATAAAAAAGTATTTCATCCATCCACCAAATTATGTATTCTTCGTTTTATCGATTTTTAAAGTTCACATTAGGTCAATAAATCTAATCACCTGACCCATAGTGCAATATACTACGCGACTTTCGCAAATTGTCTAGTTTACTTTTCCAGCTTACTGCATGAACACTCTGAAACCTTTTTTTATAAAAAAAAATTATGCTAATGAGGTAGCTGCGGTTGATTTATAGCAATCAATATTTTACAATGTTGGAAATTGAAAATATTTTTCTTTGTACATTTTTTCTACAATTATTATATATATTTTTTTTTTGTGTTTATCTAAGTATTTTTACTTAAGTAAATATGTAAATATATACACACAGAGTAAATTGAGCTGGTGATGGCTTCAACCAAAATATGGGTTGATTCAACCAAAATCATGGCCAATTCTTATCCATTCCCAGCTCATTTTTCTCTGTGTATAAAAACAAATGAAATAAAAACTCAAATTTCATTTTACTAAACTAAAATTCTTTTGTTTCTTTATTTGTGTTTTTGTATGTTTTTTGCTAGGAAAATTCAACAAAAAAGTACAATTAAAAATAAAATTAAACATATAAATTAACGATATATGTAAGTGTTATGCATGTTTGTATGAATTCTAATCAGAATAATTTATTTATGACACGTTTACATTAATTAAATAAATACTTTTTTGTTAGCTCTACAAGAGAGTTTAATTTACATTAAAACTATTTGTTTACTTCTTCATACTTTTCATCAGTAAATTTGAATTACTTCAGTAAATCAAAATCATCTTAAAATTTAATATCAGCTTGCACTTTATCCATAATATTTGCAGACCTCTGCAATTGCTCCACTTCAGTGCGTGTGAGTATCTGTTTGACAATTGAGGTAATGCCGTTAGCATTCAAAACACATGGCAACGACAAAAATACATCCTTATCAATGCCATGTTGACCCTAATTTAAGAAAAGAAAAAATATAATTAATCTTCAGCTCTTATTACAAAAATGTTTGTTTGTTGACAAACTCACCTGCACTGATGTTGATACCGCCACAATACTGCTGGTATTATTCAAAATAGCTGCAGCTAATGAAGCCGTGCTCAAACCAATAGCCCACGAAGTGTAGCCCTTCAATTTGATTACTTCGTAAGCGGAGTCGACGACCTTGTTGTGTACCTCCGTCCAATTTTCAGGATCTTCGCTTGTGCCAATCGTGGGATTCAACTCACGCAAACGTACACCAGCAATATTCACACCCGACCACACAGGTACCGAACTATCACCATGTTCGCCAATAATCCAACCGTGACACGATGTTGAGGCTATACCCAAACGTTGTGACATCAAGAAACGGAAACGTGATGAATCCAAATTCGTACCACTACCAATAACACGATTCTTTGGCAAACCAGATAGTTTCCAGGCGACATAAGTCATTATATCAACAGGATTTGAGACCATCAGCAAAATAGTATCGGGTGAGTATTGCACTAATTTGGGTACAATGTGTCGTAGTATATCTGTGTTGCGTTGCACCAACGACAAGCGTGATTCTCCCTCCTTTTGACGTACACCAGCCGTTACAATACAGAGACGTGAACCAGCTGTCTCTTCGTATTCAGTACTGGCAGTAATTTTTGGATTTTTTAGAAAATTGGAACCATGTTGCAGATCCATCATTTCACCTTGCAGCTTATCTTTGCATACGTCGACTAAGCAAATTTCGTTGGAAACATTTTGTGCGAGTATACTGAAGGCGCACGCCATACCAACTTGACCGATCCCGACAATGGTTATTTTGCGTCCACCCGATGGTAAAACATCGGCAACTTCGGACAGGAGATTTGCTGATACGGATGCCATTTTAACTGTAAGTAAGGAGAGAAATCAAATAATTATTTTGATAAGATATGTACTTAGTAGTTTTTTGTAAATACAAAACAAATTCGGAAGTGGAAAATCGTGAACAAATTCAGAAGTGGAATAATGGTCCGATGCACGCTTGCTTTGCTGGCTTTGCCTCGAGAAATGTCAAAATTCTTTTGAACTCTACTGAAATATATGAAAGCTGTCCCAGTGGCAGCCTTACTTTGCTTGATTAAAGCGCTTCAAAGCGTCGAATAGCGCAAATATCTATTGGACAGCGATTTACACGCTTTACTATTTGTCTTGTTTGTCTCATCCTGTATTTTTGACAGCTTTTTTAGCTTCTATTTGGCCACAGAAGCTTTCAAAGAAAAGCAAGGCAAGCCTAGGTAAGCAAGGCAAGCAAATCAAGCGTGCATTGGGTCATCACCTTAAGAGAAACGCACGGCTTTGTGTCTACTAGTTCTTATACTAAGTAGACCCAACTCTGTACTGGAGGTTGTATAGGTATTTTTTGTAAACTTATTGTCAGCTAAGTCGAATACCCTAGGTCGGCTGTCGGTTCTAAAACGCCTTATCTCAGCGGTCGATAAACAGTGACCGGATCGGTTTGGTACTGGCGGTGATGCTTGAACATATTCAGAAGTGAAATAAAACATGCAAATAATTTCAGGTATATTAAACAAATAAAAATTACAATGGATAAGCCATATTGAGTAAAAACAAAACTTTTCAAATCCAAAAGTCACATGATAGGCTGATCGTTACGCAATCAGTCTTTTCTTCTGTAAAATTCTAGTGAAAGGAGTGAGCATCTTTTGGCGAATATGTTAACATTTTCCAGAAAAATATGCATTTATTTGACACTATTTGTTTACATGCAGCACTAAGAATTCATTCATCTACTTTGTATATTTTCATACATTCTTCGCATGAACCGTCATGTGATAAAAATGTTTTTGTCACATGTTGTCTGACTTTGGAAAACTGTTGATACCACGTGCAACGCCAACGATGTGACCTAAATAGTATGAGTTATATGTATCACAGCCGTCAATAAAGCCGTCGCAAATCAGACACAAACCAACAAAAAAAAACGATTGGTCCGGTACTAAAAACATATCCATAAATATATATGCATTAATGGTATGAAAAATCAAGGCATAGGTACATTTAAGAAAACTAAAATTTCTTAAGTCAATTCGACCTTAGTTAAGGTCGATTCAATTATTTCACATGCCGAAAAAATGTTCCATAATATTTTTAATGGTACATATTATCATATAGAAAGCTAAAAACAAATCCAATAATTTTAGCTGTCATCAGCTTCGATATGCGCGAGTGCATGGAAAAACCTGCCTGCGTTGGCGGCTGCTATTAAAAGTTTAACAAATGCTATCTGTTATTGCTTTTGTTCCCCGAATTTTATTGCCGAAATCATATGATTACAATACAATTTAGTAGTTTGCGATCTCACGGAACTGTTGGATAGATATCCATTGTTGAGCGATGGTTTAGCGAAAGAGGAAATTCTGATATTGATAAAAATTTCAGGCTTGTCTCAGAAAGCGAAGTAAATGTTGAAGAACGAAAGCGGATGCGAAACGAAAACCGGAACGTTATTTTAATCGGTTCCCACCTTGATTACCACCAAACGTTCCCGTGTGATTTTTCTAATAAAACAAGGAGCTCTCAAAATAAATTTTTTTGGCCTATTTCTGTTTTTTTGTACATTTTTTTTTATTAATTGGTAGCCACGAGACTATAATGTCGAGTACTTTGCACTTTTATTCTAACGTCGAGTTTCACGTGAAACAGCTGTCCGAATCCATACAAAATTTCTTGTCGTGAAATAGGCCTGAAATTTCGCTAGTACTTCACGCACAAGTAGTACTAAGTTCACGACCTGAAAATATTGCGTAATACGCCATTAGCAACATTTTTTCACGACTTTTTTTTATTGTTCATGTCATTTAAAAAAGTACGAAAAGTGACATTGGTTGAAATTGACCTTTGAAATAGGAACAATAACAGAAGAGAGATAAATTAACATAGAATTTATGAAATAAAAATATGAAAACTGCTAGCAAAATTTCACGACAAGCCAATTGCATCCCAGCAGCCTCAGACTAGTCAGAAAAATACTAGTATACAACTCGAATTTTCTGGATGAAATCATACCAATTAAAAAATACAAAATTCATTCGTTTCGTTTGCTTCGTTTTGCTCTTATAATTCACAGATGCTTTTTCGTGATATGGTAAATACATATAGTCGCTGCTTTCTTAAGAATAAACATGAAAATAAAGGCAAATGATAAAATAAATAGTAAGTCATGAAAATTCTGGTTGAAATCATACCAGTCTAGGTTCACTGCTGTTTGGACTAGTATGGGATTAGTATATTACATACTAGTCCTTTTTGGACTAGTATGGGCCTAGCTCATTTTATGGAATTCATACTAGTCCAGGTTGAATTAGTAAGGGACTGGTAATATACAACTAGTATATCATGACAAGTAGATGACTGGTATGTTCTGGTCGAAATGTGACAATTGAAAATCCATAGGACATCAACACGTAACAAATACCATTTGCTTATATGGAAATGGAACACTGACTAGTTGCTTTCGCTGCAGGAATGTTGCTGGCGAAATGTTCTTTTTTTGCACTTGGGGTATTTGTAAATTAAGTTTTTAAGCACCCACTATGCGAATGTCCAGTACCTATATCAAAGAGAGTATATTAATTGCCCGAAGGCTTGAGATTTTGAAGGCAAGAAAATGACATTTCAGCGAGTAAAAAAGGGCCGAAATCGTGCGAAGAGTACATTGACGCCTCTTATCTATCTATCCTCTTTGCCTATATCGGCGAAATAAAATGGATATACATATGTATATGTGCATGTAAATTTTTGCGACCACTCTACTGCCTACATATAGATATCAAACTCGTATTACCTACATTTTCTACACAAATCATATATATCTACATATCTACATAAGTTCAATAAATATACGAACGAAGACTAAAGGCAATGTAACCAAAAAAGATATGCCCTTCAACATTTAATTTCAAAGTCAAAATCCGGCCGAATACACAGCTGACAAGAGGCACGTAAGGTTTACAAAAGGAAAGAGAGGCATTTGCTGAATTTGCCGCCAGTCTCTTTTGTTGTGGTAACATACCCCATTATTGATGCCATTAGGGATGCCCATATTTTTATAAAAATTTTGGCTTTTCAGATTTCGCTTCATTTTTTAGGTACATATATAATTTAGTACATAGCGGAAAAACGAGGCACCTGAAAAACTAAAAAGCCAGCCTTCTGCACCTACATAGCTCGACTGGGGCTGTATGGACAAATTTCTTCGAAAGATGTTCGGAGCTAAAATTGCCTTGGGATCATTAGTAAGCCAATGGAATCGAAATCAAAAGACAGTCTGTCTGTCTGTATATTTGTGGACACTTGACTAAACGTCTAACTTAAAATTTATGATATTCCTTATGTCGATAAATCGAAAAACTTCAGAGTTATAGACCAATATTTGGACCAGGGCGCCTCAAAAATTTCAAATATTCCTACGGGTTTGGGATATACTTATCTCCAAAAATGTGAGACGAAAATGGAGAAGAGTGGGTAGACGCGTTTAAATTTACGCAGTTCCTCCTTTTAACGGCATGTTGTTGTTGTTGTTGTTGTTAACAATGCATTGCCCTGTCTAGAGTGTATGATCATTCCGAAGATCTTCATCAAGCTCTTCTAAGGGGAGTCCAAGGAAACGTGCAGTTTCAACAGGGTTTGTCCAGAGGGACAGAGGGGTAGAAGAGTAGGTTCAGATGAACAATTGAAGAGATGTAGAGTATCATGGGGGGTCCTACCACATGCAGGGCATGTGTTTGAGATTGTATCATTAAGTCTGGATAAGTAGGAGTTTAACCTTACACTATATCCAGACCTAAGCTGTGCCAAGGTGACTCTTGTCTCCCTTGGTAAGGTGCGTTGTTCTTCAGCAATATTCGGTGGAGGACTGTTCAGAACGGGATTCACAGGTAGAGATCCGACAAAAGTGTCTAACGGCATAATGTCTTTCGGTGCAACCTTAGTGTGTGCATTACACATGACATTTTCCTAGTTTTTCGTATTTTCTTTTTGCCATTCATATCAGCTGTTTTCTACATATTCTCACCGGTCTCAATGCAAAAAAAAATTTTAACTGTGCATGTCTTCAACGAAAGTAAAAGTGAGTGGGACACCACCCAAGTGATGGAAAATGAAGAGTGGGAAAATTGTTTTGAAAATACATATATGTACACACAGGCATACATATTTCAATTGATGGTTGTACCCTTTGCAAATAAAGAAGAATAATTTTATCAAAATGAGTTTGTTGCTTTCGAGAAAGGTGAATGCACCTTATGATGATGTACCAAAAAGGTGCTGTAACGATTTTTTTTTTTGGAGAATATGGACTTGGAAATCTCATTAAGTGCGAAATATCGTGTGACTGATCTCTAAAAAAAGCGATTCGCGTTTAGTAACCTTCGATCATAGCGTCCTTATGGGCAAGTTTGGAATGAGTTACTCAAATAATTTTCGTATAGATATTCAGTGTTAACGTACTGCAGTTTCCTCCTCTATGCCTGTCTATATTGCACTCAAACTAATTTGTGCTAAAATTCGCTTATTAACGTTGAATGTTTAGCGTTTCCATGAAAAGGCTATTACTCAATTAGAATTTCACAATAAAAGTTTATATAACCACGCGACTTTGCTTTCATTATTTTTAATAGGAACTAACTTTTTTATTTTGTAAAGTTGATAATAATCTAAATAGCGGCACATATGCTACTTAAAACTCGTTTAAATTAGGGTGTTTCATTTACGCGTGGCATTCCATAGTGTCAGTGTTCGGACTTTTACCAATAGAGTAGTGGATTTTTTCCTAAATTTCTACATTTGTATAAAACTGTCGTGGAAAAAAATTGAGAGTCGATCATAATTAAGCCTCTAAAATCCAAGCTAACCGTTTTTAGAATCTTCCTGTTTGTAAGTGTGTAGTCATATATTACGAAAATCAGCTGGTTTCGGATTTATAAGCCATGATTTATTAAAAGTCTTCAATCGAAAATTTTCTATTTTTAACCAACAATTTTTCAAAAATTTCCATATTCTCGACATTTGATAAATGATTCCTAGTAGCATTTTCTGCTGATTCCGAATATGTTATCATTTGGTTTAAAAGTGGAACAGTTTTCAGGTTATTTTGAAATTTAAATTTTTGAGATAAGGAAAAAATGTGATTACTGATCTGTTAATATTTTCGCTATTACCTTTTCGATTTTTATAACATTTGATTTCGTTTTGAGGAGGTGAAATACCCTTTAACTAAGTAATGCAAAAATAATTAAAATCGTCATTAAGATTATTGAGTTATTACGAAAAAAAAAAACATTTTTTTTCCTCATCAAAATTTTTAATTCTTTTTCGACCAACTGCTATACCAAGGACTGCAGAAATAAGCTATCATATAGGGCTGATACATTAGCACAAATTCCGAATTAACTCCGCTTTTGGGAATTGAGCATAATCTTCATTATAAACTCCCAAAAATTAAGATTTGAGCATATTTCAGAAAACGAAATTACAATTTGACCGCTACTGTCACAGATAAATAAACAAAAATAGCAAGAAATTTTACCATAATTACTATTTTACCCGCTACTGAACACTAGATGTCACCAAAAAATAAACAATCCTCAGCGACATCTAGTTTAAACCGCAAGAAATACAACCAAAACAGTAGATGGCGCCGATTGTTAATCTTCAATTTTGTGTGTGTCAGGGTAAAACTTGGATCTGATTAAAGAAGATTTATTGGAGATAATCTCCGTATGTGTATCCATAGCAATAATCGACTTTGGTAGGATCCTTCTTCGAGAAACATAAAATGTAACAATTCACATTAAATCAAAAACTGGAATTTTAAAAATATCTCGAAAACTATTCTTTTTTAATCAAATGATTACATTTTCGGAATCACCAGAATCATGTATAAAATGTCGAGGATATGGATATTTCTGGAAAATTTTTGGTAAAAACAGAACATTTTTTGTTTGAGGACTTTCAATATAACAGGGCTTATAAATTCAAGGGCACATCATAATGTTGTACTGGTATGCTTTAAAATTTCGTAATTAAATTTCCTACAACATAGGAGGGCTAACTTTTTTTCGTTCATAGACTTTTTCTGATTTTAAAGTGGTTAAATCTGAAATTTTGTAAAAAAATTCGTTTTTTTTAAGGCAAGAAAGGTTTATGGGAATTGGTATCATGTTTAATTTAATGGTTTTAACGGAAAAAATGAAAAATACAAATTTTTTGAGTACCAATGTATATGAAGTAGTGTTTTGCAAACTTGGGAATTTTCATATTTTCACCGATATCTAGGTAGATCTGCCACAGAAAAATGGATGTAGTATTCGGAATCAGGAGAAAATTTTACATAACGAAAATGTATTTTTATTCTTGGAGATTTTTTTTGCCGAGCAGTGTTATTGTAATTTTTTTATACTGTAATTTTTTACACCTTTCAATCCAGTATCAATTCTTTGTTTCTCTACGCCTACACATTTGTTAAAAAAAATGTTACGTATACGCAATGGTTGTCACTTTTATGAAAATTTGAAGTTACTTTTTGTGATTAATTAAAGCTTAGGTAGGTAAATGAGGCCAAATATGAGGAAATTAAAAGAAAATATTCCAAAGTTTCATTTTATTATAGTTAGAAGGTGTACCACCAGACCTTTAAAAGTTATAGGCAAAATATGTAGCTAAAGTTTGAATAAAATTTGTCTGACTTCTGATACCATTATTTTGTAAAAAAATTTCAGCTTCATGCAAAATAGTAATGCATTTTTCATATCTACGCATTTCCTTACAAGACTACATCACTAAATTAATTTTTTCCGCGGCTGAACTACTTTCGATTGTGAAATCGACCCTAATTATAAATTTTCAAGTCCGAACACTGGTAGTCTCTCACTCATATGCACGCAATGCATGTATGTATGTACATAAGTAAATCACCGCTCACATTGTGTATCTGTCAGATACAAACCAACTCGGTACATTCATAAAACAATAAATTCCATTAATGGCTAAATTCACTAAAAAAATTTATTTCAAATTTTTCCAAAAAAAAAGTTAGGTACTTTCAATATGCTTACTTTTTTCACTCAATGAAAATTTTTGCAAATTTAATTTGGCTCTTAAAAAGAGTTTATAACGGTTTCAAGCACACTTAACAAAATCTTCTTTACTTGGCGGGAATTAAAGTCGCGTTAAACGTCTACTCACGGCGACAGTGTCTGACTGTTTGACTTTGACTGGATTTCACTACGAAACAACTACGTGAGGAGCACAATGTTTGGGCGCTTATAAATCGCTGCTGCCTGCCGCACTGCACTGCGCGCTGCTATATGTATGACTCAATGAAAGGCAATTGGAGCGCGGCTACCCCACATGCTTGAATGAAGGGATGATGGTAAGGCAGAGAGCGAGGAAACGTCACTTCGGTCAACGGCAGCAGCAGCAGCGGTGTCGACGCCAATCAACGCACGCACGCGTGCATTTATGGAAGCGCGCAGCGGGGGGCCACAATATGGGTATCATGAATGACGAAATTTTGGATAAAAGGCATGAAAAAGAGCGTCGCTGCTTAGCGACTTTGGCGTACATATGTATGTACATCTTTTTGGTTTAGTTGGTGTCTCGGCGCATTGTATATTTGAGTTGCTGTTGCTTGTTTTGTGTATACCGGCATATTTCCACATAAGCTTCAAGGTGACCTTTGGAGCGAGTAAAACGAAAACGAAAGAGAGCGTTGGTATAGAGTTGGAGAGTCGAGTCAGCTGGCATTTCATATTTTGGATATTTCTTTGTTGCTGTTGTTTTGGGTAGAACCATTCATTGTCGTTTACCTGTAGGGAAAATCTCTAGTTCAGAGCTAGTTCGCTTCTAGTGCGTTCCGAACCAGTACTAGTTCGCAAACTATCTTTTTTACATGAAATCAACTGGCGAATTTAACATGGCGATGTCCTAGGCTGGAACTTGTACAAAATTCGACAGTTTGGATCTAGTTCGTTTATTGGTACTATTTCTATAGTTCTGAATATAAATTAAATACAAAAACTTTAATTCAAATACGAATCCAAATGCCTTTTAAAGACTCCTCAAACGCTGGTTTCGAACTAGTGCAAATGTAATCACTAACGGAGTTATTCTTATTGGCCACTTTATATCTAGTTCTGAACCAGAAATTTGTGTCACTAGTGCCTAAGTTCCCTGCAGGGTTCGTTTGATTTTTCTATACCATGTAGCGTAAAATCTGACAAGGTATGTATGTAATCAGAAAATATAAGAGTTTTAAACTACAGACCTGTAACCTGTACATAGTTTTTTGGAATATTAATTGCGGTCCGAGCTGTGTGACCTTCGTCCATGGACCGGTTTTTTGTTCTGAGTCTGCCTTCTTTCTGTTTACTGATCTGCGACTCTTCTGGGTCGTCTAGCAGATTCCCCCTGACAGTGTCAGGTGTTTTTGAATAGTATTCCTCTCTGTCGTCATAGACTCACCATACACTCACCGATTACGCTTAAAATATAACATATCAGAGCACCTCAGTCACTCCTTTTTAGTGAGTGCAAGTCAATCTTAACCTGTTGTTTCCATTTCAGTCGAGGCACCTTACTCTGCTGCCGAATTCGGGTGTCGATAGGAAAACCTACTGGGCTGGTGCTTCTTTGTTCGATCACATAACACAACCCAGCCATCGGAGCCTTTGTCCCTTGGCAAATAATTCGTGTTGTCCTTGTTCCCGGCAAGACTCACGTTTGGAACTGTCAGAATCGGCTTTGAAATCGACAAAAAGTGCATGTAGATTCTCTTATCATGGGCGTATCGTGAAGATCTGCTAGATGGTGGCCATAAGAGGTCTAAAGCAGTGGTCGGCACTGAGAGAGCGCTCGAAATATTTAAGTATTAAAATTTTCCTCCCAGGAAAGTATTTGCCGGCTCATGGTCTTAAGCCACATTCATAAGGTTCAACCAGCTTTGCTACGCTGGGTTTCAGTCTTTCCCACAAGTCTTACGCTGGATAGAACCTTATAGGCGACATTGAGGAGACTGATTCAGCGGTACCTAGTTGGTGCAGTTAGCGGCATCACCTTTCTGCGCATTTATTCATACAATGTAAGTACAACTTCAAGACATTACTTACCTTTAAAATAATCTTCTCTCACCGTCACATCGCCAATGCCCCGCACGCTAAATGTCGTCAACGAGAAGCACTTTTGTAATCTTCTAATGTTCAGCATATCTAGTTAATACGTTACTTTTGATTTCATTTGTACTACACTGGCCTCAGTATTGTTGGGACACCAATTTCAAACTATTTTGCAATGCTTTCTTAACGATTGACAAAAATGTACTGTAAGCAGAAAAAATATTATTTTTGCATAAATACAACAAATAAAATGTGTTATATTCATTTACCTACCTATGTATATATGGAGTTATCAAGTTTGATAAACAAAAAAGGTTGGTGACATTATGAATATCACTTTGAGTAATCAATATCAAGTTCACTAATCCTTGGCTAAAAATTTTTATCGGCCTTGCGGTATGAGGCTCGGTAATTGGGGTGCGCTTCTGCCGTCATGGACAGGAGAATACCAAGCTTTGTTAGAGAAAAATCAACAAAATGAAATTTGCATGCATTTTACTAGCGAATTATCTATCAGTAGGTATATGATTGATAAGAGTGAATCATTAATGCATGCGAAAATGTCTGCAGATAATCAGCTTATCACCTCATGAATACTTTGATAGTTACGCCACACGCCATTAGAAGAGGTCGAGAGCTGGAAACTATTTTTTACATAAATGGACCATAAACTCGTTTTTTTATATTTCGACTCCAGCGCCACCTAGAGGGTTTCTATTGTGTAACAGGGTCATAAATTCGAATTTTGCAAATGAAGCTACTTGAGCGCCATCTACTAAATATAACGCATGTACAGGGGAGTTATCCAAAGAAAAAACTGTAACCCCCTTATTCATAAAAAATATAAAAGCTTTATTAAGTTCTTATTATTCAAAATTTGTATGAAAATGTCATTTTAAAAAGCTTTATAAACCAATTTTATTCTTTATGAATATTGGGGTAAAAATTTAGCTAAAATAGATGCACAAGTTTTTGAACCATTTTCCGAAAACTCAAAACTATTTAAATACAGATGTTGGCGACCCCAAAAAAAAATTTAATAAAAAGTGATAAAATTATGCCCGCCACTGTATCTATGTATAAACATACGAAAACTTTGAACTTGAATACATATGTACATAATTATTTCTATGCATACGTCATTATCTTAAAGATTAATTATCTTTTCAGTGCACTAGCCAATTACAAAGTCATTATAGAGGTTGACTTGGGCGACGAAGCCCTAATCAACGTGAACGTCGCGTCGGCGCCGGCGTCACCACCCAAGCGTATATGTAAGCATTGTGTGATATACCGAGCACACATTTGTTGTTAAGCGTTTTAGCCGATGAGCAATAACGTTTGCGCGGAGGTATTTCACCAAATTCCGTCCTACATAATACATACATAGATATTCAGGTATGTATGTGCATGTGCACTCGTATGCAGCAACATGTTGCTAGACTTGTGCAATTGAGCTTTTGACGACAGCAAACTAAGCGCGACCATTCATAAAAACATTCATTGTCGTACAAATCTTTGAAGTGCAGTTGTGAAATATTGCAAATGAGTTACATAGGTATTATATTCACACACTAGCTTCGTACGAAAGTTCACACTTGGGAAATAAGCAAAATAACAAAAGTTCTACTGGAGTTAATTTTTATTTATTAGTTCCCCGATTCTGTAACTATTTTCTATCGATCGTCTCGATTGAAAGAGTGGATTTGACGTCATCATCATCATTTATTGGCGCTTAACCGCCTAAGCGATTTTGGCCGTTGCATATAAAAGCCCGCCAGTCATTCCTTTTTAGCGATAACTGACGCCAATTGGAAACCCCAAGGGAGTTCAAGTCATCGTCCACCTGTTGTTTCCATCTCAGTCGAGGCCTCCCCCTTCCTCTGCTGCCGAATTCAGGCGACGATAGGAAAACCTTCTGTGCTGGAGCTTCTTTGTCCATTCGCATAACATGTCCCAGCCAGCGGAGTCTTTGGGCTTTAATTCGCTGGACTATGGTCAGATCTGCGTAGAGCTCGTACAGTTCATCGTTAAATTTCCTTCGATACTCGCCGTTGGCATCACGGGAAGGACCATAAATCTTCCGGAGAACTTTTCTCTCAAATACTCCAAGGGCCATCTCATCTTCTCTTGACATTGTCCATGAATCTGAGCCATACATCAGGACAGGTATGATGAGAGACTTATAGAGCGTGATCTTTGTTCTTCGAGAGAGGACTTTACTTCTCAATTGCCTACTCAGTCCAAAGTAGCACTTGTTGGCAAGAGTGATTCTCCGCTGGATTTCTAGACTGATATTATTTTCGGTGTTGATACTGGTTCCCAAATAGACGAAGTCCCTCACAGTTTCAAATTTGTAACTATCAACAGTGACATGGCTGCCAAGGCGCAGGTGCGCCCATTCTTTCTTTGATGACAGCAAATACTTCGTCTTGTCCTCGTTCACGGCAAGACCCACTTTTTTCGCTTCCTTATCCAGTCCAGAGAAGGCAGCGCTTACGGCGCGGTTGTTAAGGCCAATGATATCAATATCATCGGCATACGCCAGCAATTGCACGCTCTTGTAAAAGATTGTACCATGCGGTTTAGCTCTGCTGCTCGAATTATCTTCTCCAGCATCAGGTTGAAGAAATCGCACGAAAGGGAGTCGCCCTGAGATTTGACGTCACACTCACATTTTTTGTTTCTGTAAGACCGATAACTCTGCTATGTTGTTGTTGTTGTTAACAATGCATTGCCCTGCCTAGAGTGTATGATCATTCCAAAGATCTTCATCAAGCTCTTCTAACGGGAGTCCAAGGAAACGTGCAGTTTCAACAGGGTTGGTCCAGAGGGGTTAGAAGAGTAGGTTCAGTTGAACAATTGAAGAGATGTAGAGTATCATGGGGGGTCCTACCATATGCAGGGCATGTGTTTGAAATTGTATCATTCAGTCTGGATAAGTAGGAGTTTAACCTCACACTGTATCCAGACCTATGCTGTGCCATGGTGACTCTTGTCTCCCTTGGTAAGGTGCGTTCTTCTTTAGCAATATCCGATGGAGGACTGTTTAGAACGGGATCCACAGGTAGAGATCTGATGAATTCTTTGATACGGTGCTCTCGCCTGCTTTTTGGCCGAAGTATTCCGTAGTTCATTTATTTAAAAAGAAAACACCTGCACCCGAAACTGCATTAGAAAGTTCAAAAAACTGAATGATCGACACTGCAGGGGCAGTACAAAAGTAATTCTTGACTCCTCCCTTGTCGTTAATTATCAAAATGTTCGTGGTTTACCATCTAAATTGGTTCCCTTTCAACTTAATAGCTTTACTTTTACTGCACACGTATTAGCTTTTACGGAGACCTGGTTAAAGCCAGATAATTTTAATTCCGAGGTTTTCTCAAGTAAATATGTTGTTTACCGGCGCGTCCGAAACTCCAGGGCTGGTGGTGTTCTTATTGCCGTGGACTCAAGTCTATCATCCGAGTTGATATTATTGAACAATGATACTATGATATTGATCCGTATTACCTGAATAGCTCAAATTCTGTTCTTAATACTGTCATCGATAACGGTATTGTTCTTCAGAGTCTTCTAGCATTGAATCCGAACTTTTCTCCGGGGCCTGATGGTGTTCCCAGCTGCGTACTAAAGTATTGTGCTGCAAATTTATCTGGGCCGATCTTAAAATTATTTGAATTATCTCTTGAGTCTGCGTCGTTCCCATCAATATGGAAATCATCTTTTATTATACCCTTGCATAAAAAAGGTAGTAGGTCAAATGTCGAGAACTACAGGGGTATAGCTAAACTTTCAGCTATTCTTAAGACATTTGAAAAGATCATTACAAGCCAACTCCAATATCAGTGTACTTCATTATTATCTTCTTCTCAGCATGGTTTCATACGTCAAAGATCATCCACCACCAACTTGCTTGAGTTTGCCTCCCTAGTAATAGACGGATTTATGAAGAAAAAGCAAACGGATGTCATCTATACTGACTTCAGTAAGGCATTTGACTCTGTTAATCATGAGCTTCTTATTCATAAACTAGACCTGATGGGTTTTCCATTTCGTCTTTTAACATGGCTGGCAAGCTATCTTTCAAACAGGACTCAACAAGTTCTGTTTAAATACAAACTTTCAACGTCGATTGTGGTATCTTCCGGGGTGCCTCAGGGCAGCCGTTTAGGCCCATTGCTTTTTTATCTGTTTATTAACGACTTGCCTCAGATTATCTTACATTCCAGAACCCTGATGTATGCGGACGACGTAAAGCTCTGCTTTTCGTATTGTCAGACTGACACGGCCTCCTTGAGTCTCCTTCAGGCTGATTTGGACTCTTTTCAATTATGGTGTTCAAGAAATTTACTTGATTTAAATATCGCTAAATGTAAACAAATGACATTCCACCGTGTGAAGCCAGTCTTAAAACCTTATTTGCTAAATAGTACCCCTTTGGAGCGTATCTCTACTGTAAACGATCTAGGGGTTCTTTTTGATCCTAAATTGAGTTTTAAAACGCATATCTCGTCTATCGCTAATAAGGCGATGGGTGTACTTGGATGTGGGCTAAAGAGTTTGATGACCCGTATCTTACTAAGGTTCTTTATACATCTTTGGTTCGTCCAATTCTTGAATATTGCTCATGTGTGTGGTGCCCTGTATATCAAATTCATATAAACCGAATTGAGTCAGTTCAAAAGCAATTTTTGATCTTTGCGCTTCGCGGCCTTAATTGGGACTCTAATCGTCACCTCCCACCCTACAGAAGTAGGCTTCTTCTCATTCGCTTAGTGTCTCTGGAAAATCGAAGAATATTACTCGGGGTAATACTTTCTTTGGTCTTCTACTTACTGAGTTGATTGGAATCGACTGCATTACAACAACGTTAGTAATCTTTGGATTGGCGTCACGTCCTGCCATTTTCGACATTGATCGGAATCGAATGCATTCCGACAGCGTGCTGATCGGAATCTAGTGCATTCCGACAGCGCAACAGGGGAATCCGGTGATTTCCCCTTTAGTATCTATTATATATAAATGCGCAAACATAACAGGTTTCTCCCTTTTTTGCAATAACCACAATTCCAAGGTATATAAAATTTGGTATGTATCGATATGTCTCGCCGAGCAGGGTGTTCGACAACAAACCAAAAATTAAAAAAAATTAATTATAATATGATTTGAAAATCACACCACTACATGTGATATACACGCATTCGCTTTATAGAGCCGCTGTTATGGGTGGATGTATGTAGGTAGGACCACTTGCATTGTTGTGTTTGCATTCATTGCAGTAGGGTGAGTTGTTTTGTTGGCAGCAATAAGATAACATGAGCCAGCGCGTCAACTTTATTGACCTTAGGCGACCATATGGGTGCGGCATAGTCAAAGACTGGTCGGCCAATTGCCTTATATGTAGTCAGCAACGTTTCTTTGTATTTTCCCCAAGTACTGCCGGCAAGTGACTTGATAACTCTGCTATCGATAAATATATCGCAATGAACCAAAGTCCAAATAAAAGCTGTGGTCCCCTTTCGTTTGATACCAATTTTGCGCTAATATTCGAAAGTTAATGCGCCTTCACATTGTGATCAATAACTCTGTTATCGATAAATATATCGAAATTAACCAAAGTGAAAATGAAAGCTGTGGCCTTCCCCTTTCTTTTGATACCAATTTGGTGTGAGTAGGTATTCCAAAGTTTATGCGGCATCACATTTTGAGCGATAGCTCTGTTATCGAAAAAAATAGAAATAAACCAAAGTCCGAAGTCCCTTTTGTTTGAAAAAAAAAAAAAAATGTGCGAATATTCCAAAGATTATGCGCCACCACATTTTGACCGGTAACTCTGTTATCGATAAATATACTTATCGAAATGAAACAAACATTTGTTGAAGAACGGCCTATCTCATAATTTTATTTCACAACGCTCTATCTCAGCTTCTGATTTGAAAAAGCTTTTAAGATTGTGTGTTTTTGAAGAATATTTTGAAATGGGCTGATCTTCCACTCAGCATCAACATGCAATGATTTGAAAAATATTCGTTTGGCTTTGTAAATTTTTCCAACAAGGCGGAAGTTTCTATTGGGGTTTCTTATAAATCACGCAAAAATTCCAATTTTTGTAGAAAATAATTTGTTTTCGAAATTGAACACTTTTATGTAAATTTGGACCAATAAATGAAAGTACAGTTACTTTCTGAAAATATTTAATTGACACTAAAAATTTGAAACTATCGTTATGACTGACTTTCTCTATGACCCTGCTTTTAACATAAGTTCGAACGAAAATCGACAGAAAGGCTGTTACCGAAACCGCTTTGTCTCAGAAATAAAAATTGATAAGGAATGATGGAAAATCGTTCCAAAATATTTCAGTTTTGATATCCCTCATTTCTTTTTCTTCGGCAGTTTATCGTCAATAGATCTTGTTGTTTTATCCATAACATCAGCCGATTTGCAGAGGTTAGCTTGCTCTCGCTCGCTTAGATTGAGATTTATAAACGATGTTATGCCATTTGCGCCAATAACAGCTGGTAGTGATAGGAAAACATCATGTTCAAGACCCTGGTGGCCCTAAAAGTTAAACCAAGAAGGGAAATAAGGCTCTCTTTCACACTCATGATTCATAACGCTACTCACTTTCACCAAGCTAGCAACAGTTGCCACTTTTTGTTGGTTATTCAAAATCATCTCTAGCAGAGATGCTACGGTAAGTCCAATAGCCCAATTCGTGTAACCTTTTCCAGCAATTATTTCATAAGCGGCTTTAACCACCTGCTTACCCACTTCACCCCACTTTTCAGTATCCCCTTCAGTGCCAACACATTTATTAAAATCTGTGAAACGTGTACCGCCCACATTAACGCTACTCCATACGGGCACCGAGCTATCACCATGTTCGCCTATTATATAACCATGCACCGAACTGGGCGCCACACCAAGTCGTTGCGCTATAAAAAATCGAAATCGTGAGGTATCCAAATGTGTGCCACTAGCGAAAACACGCTCCTTCGGTAAGCCAGACAATTTCCAAGCTGCATAAGCTAAAACATCGCATGGATTGGATACTATCATGATTATAGTTTTGGGCGAATGCTTCACCAGTTTTGGTATTATTTGTGCAAAAATATCAATATTTGTTTTGAGTAGATCCAAACGTGTTTGCCCCTCCTTTTGACGTGCCCCGGCCGTAACGACGCATACAGTTGAACCCTTCGATGCTTTGAAATCTTTGGAACCGTAAATTTTGGCATCTTTCAAAAATATGGAACCATGTTGCAAATCTTTGGCCTCGGCATTAACTAATTTTTCATTGGCATCTATTATACAAACTTCATTGGCAATTGATTGTGATAGGGTGGCCATTACACACGCCATGCCTACTTGGCCGGCGCCTACAACAGTGACTTTGCGTTTGCTGCTCTTTGCTGGTTTTGAAATTGCTGTCAACAGTTTTTCTTGTACTGCGTTTGTTGAATATTTTCTGAAAGGAGAAAGAGTAAAATAGATAGGTAATGTGATAAGAGTATATATTTATTTTTGTTTTAAATTTAGCAAAGCTCAATGCAAGAACTATACTCTATAAGTGCTATCTTTTCGACTTTACATAGACAAAAATTTTGTGTGTTACAGTATTCTACACCTTCTAAGTTTAATAAAATGAATGTTTGGAATATTTTCTATCGATGCCAACATAAAATATTTGCCCATATTTGCTCCCTTGACTTAAAAGTCACTTCAAATTTTCAGTAACATGACTTATACGTAACATATTTTTGTCAATGTATGTATAGACATAGAGAAACAAATACATAGTTGAATACATTGAGAGGAAGCTGAAGAACCACGAAATAATGAAAGTACAGGTTTATGTTTTCTGGGAAAAGTGATTGAATTTCTACAAATACAGATGTTATTAATACTCTGCTGTCAAGTTCTGACCAACAAAAAGTCAATGGAATTGGATATCTAGTGTTGTCAAGGATATGCTAAAAAATTATCCCAAAATTTTCCTAAAATAATCCCAAAATAATACCAAAACGACCTTTAAATGTTCCAAAACGATTTGAAATTAAACCCAAAATGACCCAAGAATGATCCCAAAATAAACCCAAAATGATGCAAAAATGATCTCAAAATAATCCCAAAATGACCCCAAAATTATCCAAAATTGAACCCAAAATGATCTCAAAATAGCCCCAAAATTATCCCAAAGTGACTCTTAAATGATACCAAAATGAAACTAAAATAGTCCAAATATGATCCCAAAACAACCCCAAAATATACAAATACAATACGGTAAAATGGCAACCCTGTGTGTCAACCCTACTTAAACATATTTTAGTTGGTATGTCAGCGAAAATACCGTTCATTTGATACACATATTGGCATATCTTAAAAAAAATTGAAATAGGTGGCAACCCGGTAAACCGTCCCAAGTGGCTACCCCGAAGTGGATTGTCTTAGAATCAATCGTACTATCTATGGGCCAAATTTTATCCAAATCGGTCAAGCTGTTCCCGATATACAATTATACAAGTTTATGTAGCTCGTTTAAAGTTCTAAGATATGTGCAAAATTTCATTGACCAAAATTTCAAGACCAATTCTCCTATTGTGTCCGAAAAATATTTGGAGCCAAACTACCTTGTACCGCCTTTTCTGTGCGAGTTTGCAGCCAGTCAGCTTAATCTTGCAGCTTTGCTTGATTAATACACAAATAGCCTTATAGGGTTAAAAAAATTCAGGCGACGTCTACAGAAGATGGGAACAGTTACAGTTTACAGTTAGCAAAGGTTCAATAGCGTGCTAATATCAGTATTGTCGTTGCTATCCACCGCCAGGTGACGCTACACTTAGTATATTCAGAATGCACTGTAGGAAATCTTATGCGCACAAACACATACATGATACTAGTGAAATTATTATTCCCGTACCGAAAAAAGATTTATCCGATTTTATTAGTTAAATAAAAAGAAATAAATAAATAAAACAAAGCAAAAAAAATTATATGTTGGTTCCCAAATAAATTTTATAACTTTAAAAGAGTTAAACTTGTATATTTGCATACTTATGCGGTACTATCTCGGGAACCGCTTGCCTGATTTGTATGAAATTTGGCATATGGATAGCATGATTGATTCTAAGACTATCCACTACGTGGTTGCCACTTGGGGCGGTTTACAGGGTTGCCACCTATCTAAATTTTTTTAAATTGAAATGGCAACTAAAATATTTTCAAGTAGGGTTGCCACTTTACCACTGTATATTTTTATATTCGGTACTATCTCGAGAACCGCCTGCCCGATTGGAATGATATTTGGCATAGAAAATAGGTATCCATCCAAATAGGTACTGGATTCTAAGAATATCCACATGGGGGTTGCCAACTATCTCATTTTTTTTTAACTATGGAGCAAGATTTCCAATATGGGTATCAAATGAAAGCTATTTTCGTCGACATACCAACTATAATAGTTTAAGAAAACTTTTGTGGCTATTTTTAGATCATTTTGGGTTAAATTTTGGATCATTTTGGGGCAAATTTGGGGCTTTTTGGATCATTTTGGGATAATTTAAGGTTCATTTTGAGATCAGTTTTCGGTCATTTAAGGATCTTTTTGGGATTATTTAAAGATTATTTTGGGTTTATTTGAGGGTAAATTTGGGATAATTTTGGGATAGTTTTGTGCTCGTTTTCGGATTATATTCGGTACGATTAAGAATACTTTTGGAGTGGTTTTGGAATAATTTTGAGGCCATTTTGGGATAGTTGTTGTATCATTTTGGGATAAATTTGGGGTAATTTTAGGATCATTTTGGGATCCTTTTTGCGTCGTTTTGGGTCCAATTTCGGATCATTTTGGAAATATTTGAAGGTCGTTTTGGTGTCATTTAGGGATCATTTTTGGATCATTTTGGAAATATTTTTCGGGGCTTTTTGATGTCGTTTTGGGATTATTTTAAGATTATTTTGCGATTATTTAAGGGTTATTTTGGGATCATTTTGGGATAAATTACTCATTTTCGCATCATTTTAATAAAAAAATATTTAGATAAAAAAATAAAACAAAAAAAAATTATAAATAAACAAGTAAGGAAATCTAAGTTCGGGTGAAACCGAACATTACATACCCAGCTGTGCACATAAAATGCTGTTATTCTTTGTTTTAAATTTTTCGATATAGGAAAAGGTGTGTGGTTATCGCCCGATTAAGCTCATTTTAAAAACCAATCTATTCCGAGCCTAAACAATAGCGAATTTGGTGGGCGCGGCCACGCCCCTTGCTTATAAAGCTTTAACCGCTTACATGAGCCAAAAGTACGCAATCGATCTTTTCCAGGGTTATACCATGTCCTATATATAACTTTGGAAAAGAAGGCGTGCCATGCCCATAACTTTTAACGTATTTTGTGAAATTTTTGATATACGGATATATGTGTCGATTAATCAATATTTACATAATTTTAAAAAGTGGGTGGTGGCATGCCCACGGATTTTATTATGTTGTTTGTCCCTATTTGAAGATCAGTTTTCATTGCAGATCTTTTTTATACTTTCACAGTGGCTTGTTAATAGTGAAATGTTGATATTTTGTTTATTCACTTGTGGGCGGTGCCACGCCCATTTTCCAAAATATTACCAAAAAACCTTTAAACAGCACTAATAACATCATCAGGTAAATAAGTGTACTAAATTTTAGCATTATATATTTATCAGTTAAACAGATATATATATTTAGTCTAAAAGTGGGCGTGGTCGTTCACCGATTTTTCTTAATTTCTGTGGTAGTACTCTACATAAACATAACATGCCTGGTACCTAGTTTCGTAAATCTATCTCACATCGTTCTGAAGTTATTAGCAGTGGAATTTGAAAATTGATTGATTTGCGGTGCCACGCCCACTTTCCAAAATTTTGCAAAAATAATATAAAGAATATGAAAATTGATCTATGTATATACCAAATTATATTATTATAGCGGTATCAGTTAATTAGATATGGACTTTTCAATATTTCCACCTCCTTTCAATATAACTTTTATGAAAAAGTAGGCGTGGTCGCGAAGCAATTTCGTTTATTTTCTATAGCTGAATTTAACACAACAATAGTATGCCCTCTACAAAATTTCGTTATACTAGCATAAACTGTTCTGAAGTTATTAAGAGTCAAAATTTTAAAATTTCTTCAAATATATGTGGGCGGTGCCACGCCCCTTTTAAAAAAATTTGATAAAATCGGCCTTAGAACATCTAAATCAATACATATTGCAAATTTTATCATTGTAGCTGCTTCTAATATTGAATTAACCCATTTTATACGTTTTTCGATATCGAAAAAAGGGGCGTGGTTATGGTCCGATTTTACCCATTTTCAATACCAATCTATTCTGAACCCAAATAAGTACGCATGCTGAATTTGGTGAAGATATCTCAATATTTGCTCAAGTTATCGTGTTAACGGACAGACGGACGGACATGGCTCAATCAAATTTTTTTTCGATCCTCATCATATTGATATATGGAAGTCTATATCTATCTCGATTCCTTTATACCTGTACAACCAACCGTTATCCCAACAAAGTTATAATACCCTGCGTACAAGTACAGCTGGGTATAAAAATAAAAGAGTTTAGAATAATATAAAATAAACCGAAATAAAAGTACCTACATCAAATAAAAAAAAACTGAAATGAAACATAATAAGTAAATAAAATAACAGCAAACCAAAATGGCGAATGGTGGTAGGTTTCATTTCTCGGTTTTATAAAAACTCTTTAGCCTACTTAATAGCAGTTAATAATTTTCCCATAGAGAATAGAAGTTTCAACGTAGATTCACATTAAACACGATTTGTATATTTCAAATTTCCATTGTTAAAAAATTAATTTTCTATAATTTAAAATACCTACATTCTTTTCTTCACTTTATTACAAAGCAACAATAACAACCACAAACGGAACACAACAACATTATCAACGAAGAAGCTTTGGCCGAGCAATATTAGTGCTACCAAGTCGTACATCAAACAGAAGCGTCGATTAATGCTAATTTGCATAAACATTCATTCAACATTTTTCCCACTAAATCGTTAGCGAGGGGAGCTGATTCTACCAAGTGAAACATTGAATAGACATTTGTTGTTCGTTATTTTTGTGTTTTTTTTCCAATTTATTGAACTCAGAATTTGTGAAATAAAAAAGTGTGTTTGGGTCGCTGAAGATTTGCTTATTTTGTTCCTACTTTTGGACTGTTTGATGGTGTTTTAAGTGCACTATGGGCGATCAGACCTTATTTTTGAACTAAAAACTATCTCGGAAACCGCTTGACCGCTTGTCGACTGAAAAATTTTCAAGTAGGGTTGCCACTTTACCGCAGTATATTTGTATATCCGGACTATCTCGGGAACCGCTTAACCGATTTTGATGAAATTTGAAAAATAGATAGTATGATTGATTCTAAGACTATCCACGTGGGGGTTGCCACTTGGGGAGTGTACAG
>CAXKVI010000002.1:13346218-13378718 GCA_964058755.1 Campiglossa producta | reverse complement strand
TATGAGGAAAAAAGATTTATTTGACATTTTCCAGCAAATCATTTGTGAATTTCCATTTCATTCTAATTTTACATACAAATGTAGTTTTCATCGATTTATTGCCCAAAGCAACAATTACAACAAATAGTAGTGAATAGAAAATTTGCAATGTGAATTATCAAGTAAATAACTAACAATGGATATAAGCTTTTGAGTGTTTAAATGTGTACGAAGTGCAAACGATTTTTTTTTTTTTTTCAAAGACATGCATACCTCGCTACCTTTATAAAAGAGGCGTAGTTAAAATTTGTTCAAGGGTGGGGAGGGAAATTTTCAAGAAAAAAAAAATTGGCAACCCTGAAAACCGCCATAAGTGGCAACACCCATGAATTCTGCTCGGCATTTGTGCAATGTTAGCTAAATCCTAGAATTTCACCCCCTATTTGATTTGCACAGGTAAACATCGTGGTGAAAATCGCCTACGCCTGAAAGTCGGCTACAATTTCTATTTCCATTACATAATTTCCGTTGCATCATCAGCCATTTTCTCAAATTTTACTCTCATGGTAATAACTTTATTATTACCGGCAAACAAATTCACTCGGCAACTTTTACTCCTTTTTGGTATTCTGAGGGCAAAAGTTTTCTGGTAACACCGTTACAACCAAAATAGGTGGTAACATGTGGTAACATCAATATAAAACAGCTGATGTTTACTTTGAAAAATAAAAAAGCGAAAGTGCAATTGAACAAAATAAAGTGAAAATTAAACAAAATAAATAAAGCAAAGTGAAAATCAAACAAATAAACAGGTATATAGTATTAATAAATCACAATAAAAACTGTGTATTCCCTGCAGGGGTTCGGGATGGTCTTTGCAAAGGCCACATACAACCGCAACTGCGCTGGGGTGGTGCGTGCATATTTTCTGTAAATAAAATAAACAATTTTTAATAAATTTCATAAAATATTTACAAAATTTACTTACTTGTTCATTTCCATTTTGCAGTCTTCTTCTTTTTGATAAACAAAAAACATATGGCAGGTGACTAGCAGGGTGGCTTTTCAATTCACCATACAATAGGTGAGTTTTTTTGCCATTAGAGCGTTACCATCTGCTCAGAATCGCAGCCACTTTATTTGGTAACGTATTTTAGGGAAAATTGTTTGCCGATGGCAATATTACCGGTAACGCGCAGCATAGGGCTGTCAATCAAAATCTCATATCGCCGCCTAAGAAGTTAGCTTCAAAAAACTTTTATCTAATTTTATTTAATTTAATTTAATTTAGATTTCTTTATTTTTTTTATATTTTAAATGATTTAATTTAAGTTTTCTTTAATTTAATTTAATTTTTTTTTATTTTAATTGGTTTTATGTTATGCTATTTTATCTTATTTATTTTTATAATATTTTATTTTATTTTATTTTTCACTCATATCGCTTGGTCGGGAAAACCCCGAGTAATTAAGGTGGGTCAATGGCCTCACTAGCACTCTAGCCCCAGTTTTCGAAACCATAGATTTTTACATTGCTGCATGCAAATATTGATATACCTGGGTAGGTATGCATGTAAATAGAATTATTGTTGCATGCCTGCAAAAAAATTGGTAGCCTTTTTTCTATGAGCGTTTATGTGTGCTGGGTATGTGTTGCAAGTTGCAAGTAAGCCATACTCACATCCAGGAATATTTACATATACTCATATGGCGTGCAATAAATGCATACTGGGCATATAATAACGGTATTCATTTAACTTCGCACGTATGCAAGAATTGCCAAGTTACAACGTTGCCACTGCCGTTAAATGAGTGCCCAATGGCAAAGCATACTAGGCCAGCTTGTCCTTTCTCAAAAGCATGGTTCGAAATTTTTTGTTTTTTTTCTGGACTTTTTCGGGATAATACCTGTACTTTTTTTGAGATAATTTTTAGACTTGAACTTTCCGGGATATTTTTCGGCACTATTTTGGGCCCATTTCGGGACTTTTTTGAGATAATATTTGGGCTTTTTTGAGAAAATTTGAGAACTTTTTCGGGATATGCTTTGGGACTATTTCGGGATAATTTTTGGCACTATTTTGGGCCCATTTCGGGACTTCTTTGAGATAATATTTGGACATTTTTGGGAAAATTTGAGAACTTTTTCGGGATATGGTTCAGACTTTTTCGGAATCATATCCTAACTTTTTTTTGATCATTTATGGAATTTTTGGACCGAAAAGTCCAAAAATTCTCCCCAATATCATTCCCAAAAAAGTCCGCAACATATGTATTCTTAAAAAGTACTGAAGATATTCCAAGAAAGTCCCGAAATGGTCCCAAAACAGTCCCGAAAATCATCCCGAATAGATCCTAACAAAGTACAGAAATTATCCCAAAAAAGTATCATGGTCTCAAAATAATCTCAAAAACCATCCCCAAATGTTCTTAAAAAAGACCAGAAATGATCCCAAAATAGTCCCGAAATGGTCTTAAAATACTCTAGTCTTGGCTTGCGTCATTCATTGACGCTCAACCGCCTAGGCGATTTTGGTCGTTTCGTATCAAAGCACGCCAGTCATCCCTTTTTAGCGATACTGTCGCCAATTGGAAACCCCAAGGGAGTTGAAGTCTTCCTCCACTTGTTATTTCCATCTCAGTCCAGGCCTGCCCATTCCTCTGCTGCCGAAGTCGGGTGTCGATAGGAAAACCTTCTGTGCTAGAGCTTCTTTGTCCATTCGCATAACATGACCCAGCCAGCGGAGCCTTTCGGCTTTAATTCGCTGAACTATGGTCAGGTCTGCGTAAAGATCGGACAGCTCATCGTTAAATTTCCTTCGATACTCGCCGTTGGCGTCACGGGAAGAACCATATATCTTCCGGAGAACTTTTCTCTCAAATACTCCAAAGGCCATCTCATCTTCTCTTGACACTGTCCATGATTGCGAGCCGTACATCAGGACTGGTATGATGAGAGACTTATAGAGCGTGATCTTTGTGTGTCGAGAGAGGATTTTACTTCTCAATTGCCTACTAAGTCCAAAGTAACTCTTGTTGGCAAGAGTGATTCTCCGTTGGATTTCTAGACAGATATTATATTCGGTGTTAATGCTGGTTCCCAAATAGACGAAGTCCCTCACAGTTTCAAATTTATAATTATCCATGGTAACTTGGCTCTTTTTTTTGATGACAGCAGATACTTCGTCGTGTCCTCGTCCACCGCAAGCCCCACTTTTTTTGCTTCTTTATCAAGTCCAGAGAAGGCAGAGCTTACGGCGCGGCTGTTAAGGCCAATGATATCAATATCATCGGAATACGCCAACAATTGCACGCTCTTGTAAAAGATTGAACCATTGCGGTTAAGCTCTGCTGCTCGAATTATCTTCTCCAGCATCAGGTTAAAGAAATGGCACGAAATTGAGTCGCTCTGTATTAAGCCTCGTTTGGTTTCGAATGGCCCAGAGAGGTCCTTCTCAATTCTGACGGAGCTGTTGGTATTGCTCAGAGTCATTTAGCATAGCCGTATGAGCTTTGCAGGGAATTCAAATTCAGACATACAGGCATAGCATCATACAGGAAAAGTCAAAAGCGCCTTTGAAATCGACAAAGAGATAATGTGTGTCAATTCTCTTATCGTGGGTCTTCTTCAGGATATGGCGTATTTTGAAAATCTGGTCGATGGTAAACTTACGACGTCTGAAGCCACACTGGTAAGGTCAAACCAGCTTGTGGGGTTCAATCTTTCGCACAATACGCTAGAAAGAACCTTATATGCGATATTTAGAAAAATGATTCCGCGGTAGTTGGTGCTGTTAGTGGGATTGCCTTTCTTGTGGATTGGGCAGAACACACTTAAGTTCCAATATGGAGGCATGCACTGGTCGGACCATAGTCCGTCTTTTCCAGGCGCCAGCAACTCAAGCTCCTCACACTCACGCCTTTCGGCCTCACGTTTATTTTTCTTGAAAAAAAAAGAGTTCACAAATGCTCCCGAAACCCATCCCGAAATGAACACAAAAAAGTTCAGAAATTATTGCTAAAAGTACCGAAATGAACCCAAAAAGTTTCGAATTTGGAAAAATAAGCTCGTATAGTTGCCATTATGTGGCAAACCAAATTTCATACAAAAAATGACAGCGACTTTGCCACTTAGCGACGTTTACAACAAATGCAATAAGTTTGCTATATTAAATGACTACCCTTAACTTTTATGTATGTATGTGTGTGTGTTTTGGGCAACTTTTGCAATTCCGTTGTATGTTAATTTCCTATTGAATTTTCAATTAATTGTTGGCAGTTTGCATTTTCTATAGCGCTCGTATCGCACAAATCACTAACATCAAATCATAGTACAACCACCAATTGTAACAACAACAACAAGAACAACAAATCACTCGTTTTTGACATTAGAAACAAGCAACTGTCGAGAAATAATTTATTGCAACCATGCAATATGATGGTGCTTTTGCTCTTAAGCGTTATACGCTGGTGTCACAGCACGAACTTTAAACAGAAAGTGAATGGGTGAGTGAGTATTCTTACAAAACGAAATACTTACATACATACTAGTAGTGGCATAAAAGCATAAATATTTTGTTTGTTTTCGTTTTCGTTCATAAAGTTGCCATATGTTGCATTTGACTCATGGTATTAGAATTTAGCTAAAAAAAAAGTGTTTCTATTGCAACAAAATCGATACATCCAATACAACTTGCACATGCATATACTAAAAGGTCTCGCCCTTTTCCAGCATAAAATCGTGATTGACCTTAATTATTATTTTTTGGTTTATCTGTTATTGTTTTATGATCGTCATACGCCACATAAATTAAGTACTTAGTATTTGTCTCTTTTTGTTTTTTTTTTTTTTGTATTGTTGTTGATTTTGCAAAAAATCACAAAAAAAAATAAAAGTCAGATGTGGGAAGTTAGCTAACTAAGGGTTGATTTTTTTGTTCCATTAATGTCCCTAAAACAAACAGGCAAAGTAAACGACAGTTGCAGGGATGTTGCTATTTACAAGAAAGTTAACGAAGTCCATTAGGCCTACACAGCGCCTGCTTGTAATCACCATCTGGTAGACTCAGCGTGTAAATGCTATTTTCATGTTAGAGATCGATCAGGATATGCTCTCATGATTCTACTATCAAGTGAGGGCGCAAGCACAAACGTTTTTTCTGTGGATAGAAGCGATAACTTGCAAAAAGGCTAGTGACCTTCTTGATGCCTTTCACCGATCAATGGATTTTTCATGTTTGCGATATCCCGCGGCGATATACATATAGGTAAACAATACAGCCTTCTGGAGAATCTAGACTTCAAACAAAAAAGTCCTATCAGAGGCTCACACTATCAAAACTTTCGTACATTTTTGTTGAATCCCTTACTGTTGCTTAAAATTACAATCGATTCTGTTTACTTTCTGAAAAAAACAAAAAAATCGTTAAATATATACAAGTGACTTAAGCCTGTGGGCTTGTTATATCGGCCAAATTTTCCTGTTTTAAATTTATTTAGATAATATTAATCATATTTTGGATTGTTGAAATAAAACAGATGCATTGCAATCCTGGAAAATGCCCCAAGATCAATAGGTTCCTGAGGTAGTAGTCGATATACTAAGGAATGAACAAAATAGGTGGCAACCCTGCCTGAAAATATCTTCGTTGGTATACATCATGTCTAGGTTGAGTATGCCAAATTTGATCCAAATTGCTAAGCCGCTCCCGAGATATTTTGGAAGATATACGAAGGAATAAATAAAATGCCGTTATGTGACAACCCTGCCTGGAAATATCTTAGTTAACATATGGCCTAAAACACCTTTCCCGCCATACCACTATTGGCATATCTTGCTGGATATAAAAACAAATGAGATAGGTGGCAACCTTGTAAATCGATCGAAGTGACAACACTCAAGTAGAAAGTCTTAAAATGCGTATGCCAAATTAGGCTCAAGGCTTAACAAAAATAACTATTTTCATTGTCGATGCGGAGCTCCGACACAAATAAACGGTAAAAGAAAATTTTTCTACGCATACTAAGCCTTCGAAAAAAATCCTGAAAAGTACATACATGGCTTATATCTATATATATAAAATTCAAATTATGTACCTATAGACGAACTTGGCGAACGTAACGAATGAGCCGAACGTAACCAACCACCCTGCGGGTTAGGGGTTTAGAATATGCCCGAGGTAGGTATACCGGTCGTAAGAGGCGACTAATATGCACATAGGTAATTGACGTGCTACTCGATGGTTGATCTACGGATATGATGCCTCTCACCTCTCATTACCCATCTTCTCCTTCCTCATGGATGGAGGGATGCCATGACCTAGAAGGTTCCACTGGTCATACCAAATCGCTACCACGACAGTCAGGCAGTACCGCAAGGGAGTACCGCAGCGTACCGGGGTCATATCCGGCCAAGGACTGTCAACTCCGGCATCACTTCCCAAAACTTTCGGGGAGTGTTTTGTTGTTAACAACAACAACAACAACAACGTAACCAAATTTTACACACGCGCTGGATATCTTCCAGGGATGGTCACAGGCTAAAAAATATTTTGATATATAAAGGGGGTGTGGCACCTCCCATATAAACGGAATTTTTCATTGTCCGTATCTCTGGAAGTATTCGATTTGGTGAGATCGATCACTACCACCTCCAAAAAATTTGGGGATAACGAAAAGGGGGGCGTGGTACCTCCCATACAAATGGAATTTTTCGTTGTCCGTATCTCTGGAAGTATTCGGGTTAGACCACTGAAATTTGGTTAGAGGCTGTATGAGATCGAGTCCTACCACCTCCAAAAAACTAGGGTTAACGAAAAAGGGGGCGTGGTTCCTCTTATACGAAGGAGATAGGGATATGGATTAAAATAGATATAGGGATCGGGTTAGAGAAACATGCAGGGAAATAAATTTGTGCAGGACAACGTCTACCAGGTCAGCTAGTTTTCAAACCAGAGCTAAGTTTACAAACGCGATTTCTTAGAACTGGTTACTCTATCTAAGGACCATATTTTTAAAGATCTTCCAGGTCTACAACATAAAAACTAAAAAACTTACCGTTTTCTTGAAAAGTTCCAAAAACCTAAAATTTTGACCTTTGACCCCGAATAACTTTTTTAGCTCAAATGGGATCGAATGAAACTTTTGCGGTTTTCTATCTGAAAGTCAACCTAAGCTGTATGCAAAAATTTTGCTCTGTGGGAAAAAACTTCCCATTTTCGAGAAAAGTCCAAAACAACTAAAATGTTGACCTTTCACCACGAATAACTTTTTTAGCACGCATTGGATCGATGGGGGCTTTTGAAGTTTTATTTCTGACGGCGAACCTAAGGTCTCTACACAAATTTCATTCTGTGTGAATTATTTTTATGTCTTTTTTGACCGGGCTAATATGTGATCATAAATTTACGTATTCATAAAAATAAATGACCGCGATTCTGAAATAATTTACAAATTTACATAATTATCACCGTATTAAAGAATCGATTGCATTTTATTAAACAAATAAATATTTATTATTAAAATTAAAAAAACAAAAGGATTAAAAAAAATTCACACACAAATATAATATCAAAATAAATGAATGAGTAAATTGATATTTAATGTTGCAACAACAATTGCTGGTAGTGGCATTGTGCTTGTTGTCATTACAAAATACCAAATAGCAGTTTGTAGAGTCGACTTGAATGTTGACTGTGATTGCAGCGCTGCAAAAATCACAGCAATTTTTTTTTTTAGATTTCTAGAGTTCTCGCTTTTTAGTTTTGGTGGCAACAGTCGCAGCCGGCGCGTCGACAACTGCAACAGAGCATTTTGACTTTTGTCATTGTCGTGACCAATTAGTCGTTGGTGAATGCAAACGCACACTTGTTGCACGCTGCTCGTCGGTTGTTGCTCGTTTATTGTTTCTTGTTGTTGCTTGATGTTGGTTGGATTCTGCGGGCGACCGAAAATTTGCCAAAGCCAGGGGCAAACAACACCAACAAAAAATAGCGGCAACTTCGACGTAACAAAGAAAGGCGTGCCACAGTGGCTATTGCCAAAAAGCAACAACACCAACTACAAATAGCAATGACAACAAAACGCGACGTCTCGTCGGTATGCCACAGCAATCACATTAATGCCAAAGGCAATTGAATTAGGCGTCACATAAATCTCATACGCTTGCAATTTGTTGCTATTGTTGGTGGCCAATAAATGACTTGAATGAAACAAAAAAAAAATTAAAAAAAAAACAATAAAAAACGCAATCTACAACATTGCACATACTATTTAGTACGTAACAATCTTTGTGCATGTCCAGGCGCGTATTCAGAAAATATTTTTTGGGGGCGCACAGTGGACCAGGAAGGGGTCGAAATAGCTTACAAATTGCTAACTTTAGATTTTTCATTTATTGGTTTTAATTTTCTAAAATTTTGGATTACAATTGGATTATTTTTCGTAACTTTTTTTATTAATATTTTTTTATTTTTTTTAATTTTTTGATTATAATTTTATTAAATTTTGAGTTAAGAAATTTTTTTGTTTGTAGCTTTTTTATAAATTTTTTTTGATTTTTTTTTTTTTTTGATTTTTCTAACTTCAGATTTTAAGTTTTTGGAAATTTTGAAAAAACTTTTTTTTTTTGTATATTTTTTGGTAAATTATTTTTTTTTTGTTTTTTGCTAATTTAAACAAATTTTTTTTGTTTGTAACTTTTTTTATTAATTTTTTTTTTGTTTTTTTTTTTTTTTTTGATTTTGCCAACTTCAGATTTTTTTTTTTTGAAATTTTGAGTAAAAAAAATTTGTTTTTGTATATTTTTTAGTAAATTATTTATTTTTTTTTTGTTTTTTGCTAACTTAAGATTTTTCATTTTTTAGTTTTAATTTTTAGCCGTTTTTGACCCCTTCCTGGCCCCCTGTGGGGCGGTCCAATTTTCTTTTTTCATAATAACCATTTTGGCTGGAAAAGGGAAATGGAAAATGACTTAGCTTAAGTTTAATTTTGTTACTAGAGCAGACGCGAACCAAATTTATCAAAGCCTAGAGAAAAACAAAAAAAAAAAAAATTAATTGTCTTTTGAAAGAACATTAAAAAATGTTCGAGGTCCATTACAAAAAAGGTATAATTTTAAAGGAAAAGCATCAAGCTGTAAATTAAAATAAAAAAAAAATATTAAAAATGTCCAAATTTGAAAAAATTTATAAATTTTTTTTTTTTAATAAAATTTTTACTAAATGTTTTCAATAATTTTTTTTTACTTACACACCAAAAATTGCGAATTCAAGCCCGTATATCTCGCTAAACATCCAATATTTTTACGCGACCTTTCGTGATATTTTTTTTTCTTACATACCAGATCACTTTCACCAAATTTCATGCAAATCGAATTTTAGGTGGTCCGCTTGAGAAATTTTACCCCATATGTAGATAGCGATTGGGATCGGGATGGAGATACAGCGTCTGCCGGGAGTACAACCAGGTGTACAGCTTGGTCGAAGGTGATTTTTCGAAATTACCGTTTAAGAGAGAAATTCGAAAACCCCAAATGTGCACCTTTGACCGCAAATAACTTTTTTATCACACATGATATTAAGTAATAGGGACTTTTAAAGTTTTCTGTCTGCAGTATTCTTTCTCTACAAAAATTTGGCTCTGTCGCGAACTTTGTGTTATTGCCAATGTCTAACTCGACCGGAAATCAAAAAATATTATCTCATGAGTTTTGGATTTATATGCCAAATTTTCATTTTTACAGTCACAGACAAAAAAATTCGGACCTCCGGACCCCTCCCCTGAATACGCGCCTGTACCATGTCTATTTTTTGAATAAATAAATTGATTATTTTCCATGTGCCACGGAACTTTGCACATTGAATGCGAGTCATAATTATTCTGGATACGTCGCTGGTGTGAGTAAAACGACCACAACAACAACACAGAGAAAAATGAGCTGGTCATATCAACCGAAATATGGGTTGATTCCATCAATCACAGTCAAATCATATCCATTATTTAATGCTGTTGATTCAACTACATTGAAAATATTAACCTTTACTTAACAGAAAAATTTTTGTTTTAACAGAACATTTTGTTGTTCAAGTTGTTCTAAGTTCGATTCTCGGTAAAATCAATATAATTTTTTTTACATTTTTTTTTAATATGTATAACTAAAATAAGTGTTATTTTTACACCAAAAGGAGTCAAAGTAAAAAAAAAATATTTTTCAGAGTTGTTATATTGACTTCAACGAGAATCGAACTTAGGTGTCTTGAACGCTCAACCCAGGTGGCTACGATGACGCTATCGTATACTTATGCTCGCCAGCTTCTAATTATAGCTTTGTTCTAAACGACACCACACTTTCTCACGTTGGCTTGTTGTCTTTACCGAAAATCGAGCTTTGACTGCTGAATGCAGGTGTCCACCATTATGCCAGCGGGTACTTATGCTTGTCGGCGTATAATTACAGCTTTGTTCAATGACAGTAATGATAGTACCTTCGCTGTTGGATTAACTGCAAATTCTGTAATTTTTACCTAATTTTGTTGACTGACTGTTGTATGACTGTTCAATCAAAAGTTGAATGCAGTTACTTCACCAAAAAGGTTTCGTTCAAATATCCAAAATTCGGTCAAATCAACAAAATTTGGTCAACTTCAGGATAAAAGTACGAGATTATTGATTTTACTAGTGCTATTTTTTTCTGTGAAATATTGTGCAGTGTATCAAAATGGTTTTAGGTGGCAACCCCTCCTGAAAGTGTCTTCGTTGGAATATAGCCGAAAATAACTTTCATTTGATAAGAAAATTGACATATCTTGCACGATATTAATAAAACTTAGATAAGTGGCAACGTCCAAGTAGAAAGTCTTAGAATAAAGCAAACTATCTATAAACCAAATTTCATCCAAATTCCGTCAGAGGTTTCCGAGATATAGACACTAAAAGTTTTCATTTCCGTCTATCTACTCCTCGGTAGGATAAAAGCTAATGACTGCGAGATCATTAATCTTGTTGTTGCTTTTAAATACTTTGAGATTTGCAGTGCCTTTAATAAATGAGTTGCAAACTGCATTAACAAAAACATGTAGGTACTCAGTTGATAAGGTGGCCATAAATTTGAATCATATTGTCGCTCGCTTGCCAGAGGTATGAATGTGAAAATTTTCCAGATTTGAGTTAAGATCGTTTCTCTACGATTCGAGAAAATCCTGGATTTCCAAAGCACAAGGAACCCACGGAAATTTGCAATGCCATTTTCATGAATGTGTAGTTCAGTCTCTGAAAATTGTGCCAGAAAAACGAATGTGCTACACATTCATGTTTCTGGCTGACCGAAAATGTTAAAAAATTGGATTTCTAAATTTTTTGAAAAGTTTCGTTGAGCCAGAAACTTCCAAGAGTTTTTAAACAACTTCAAAGAAAATTGCATTATTTGGATATACATATGTATCTCCGAAACCAGTTGAGATATTGATAAAAGAATACCTCAAATGCCATCAGAATATGGCTAATAGCTCGCTGTTCGCTGTAACCCCAAGAGGCAGAGTTTTACTTCATTCGAGGTACAGGTCGAACAGTGACCCCGAGCTTCGGGGATCCCTTTTTTCTCAAGAACGAGATATCATGGGAAATTTTTGACCACATATTCAGTTTTGTCGAAAGCTCAGTTTGGAATTCGGGAGTGTCCTAGACAATTCATTTACACTTTCTCTGCCCTTTTTTTAACTCATTCATGTTAGCAGAACGGTCACGAGCAAAAGCACAGCGAATGGTCACCGTAATCATAAGCATGTGCACATGCATCTTACATCTCAGCAAAATACATATATTGGGAAGTATATTGACACCAATTCAAGTTATACGGGCACTGGGTTTGTAGCACATTAACCTTGCACTGTGGCAAAACCAAGTGCGCTGCGCCCTAAACAGAATTACATATGACTATATCAACGAGTATGTACATATGTAAGAGAACCTAGATATGTGGACATATGTATATGTATGCATGGATATAGTCGTATATAAATGCCAAGATGCGGGTAAGTATCTACACTTATCATAGATTTTATTGTCTTACTTTGCACGTGGTGTGTGCCGTATATTCTTTGAATGGCTGTGCTTATAAAGCTTTTGGTGAACTTAGTTAAATGTTGGTTGACTTTAAGTTAGTAATGTTGCAATTACTGGGATATTGTTTTTGTTGAGAAAATACTCGTTAAAGCTAAAATTGTGGACGAAAACTTATTAAATGCTATTTTTACAAATTTTGCAATAAATATGAGTCAACATTTTGGTTATGTGGTATTTTGAGGTTTTTGGTGTTATTCGAGTGTGAGTTGAACTAAGGGTCAAGGCTTGCTTAAGTTAGTTTGATGAGCTTTAGGCACGTTTGCGAAAAATATGAGTACCTACTCCGCTTTATATAAAAAAAAATAAAATAAAATAAAATAAAAAGACTATTTTATATATATATATAAAAAAATAGGTATAAAAAAAATAAAATAAAATAAATTAAAATATAATAAAATGAAACAAATTAATATAAAGAAAAAAAAATTAAAAAAAATAAATTAAAATAAAAAATAAATTAAATAAAATAAAAAAATAATAAAATAAAAAAAATAAAATAAAATAAAATAAAACCAAATAAAACAAAACAAAAAAAAATAAATTAAAAAAAAAATAAAATAAAATAACAAAATAATAATAAAATAAAATAAAATAAAATAAAATAAAATAAAATAAAATAAAATAAAATAAAATAAAATAAAATAAAATAAAATAAAATAAAATAAAAAAAAATAAAATAAAATAAAATAAAAGAAAAGAAAAGAAAAGAAAATAAAATAAAATAAAATAAAATAAAATAAAATAAAATAAAATAAAATAAAATAAAATAAAATAAAATAAAATAAAATAAAATAAAATAAAATAAAATAAAATAAAATAAAATAAAATAAAATAAAATAAAATAAAATAAAATAAAATAAAATAAAAGAAAAGAAAAGAAAAGAAAAGAAAACAAAAAAAAATAAAATAAAATAAAATAAAATAAAAAATAAAATAAAATAAAATAAAATGAAATAAAATAAAACAAAATAAAATAAAATAAAATAAAATAAAATAAAATAAAATAAAATAAAATAAAATAAAATAAAATAAAATAAAATAAATAAAAATAAAATAACACAAAATAAAATAAAATAAAATAAACAAAATAAAATAAAATAAAATAAAATAAAATAAAATAAAATAAAATAAAATAAAATAAAATAAAATAAAATAAAATAAAATAAAATAAAATAAAATAAAATAAAATAAAAAGAAAGTGGAAAAAAATATAATAAAATAAAATTTAATTAAACTTACTAAAATCTATGTATATAAATATTTAGCCGTTTTTCGCGTTGTAATGAACTTTACGGAGAATGGTTGAACCGATTTTAACCAAACTTTGCTACATTGAAGAGACACATGTGGAGAAGGTTTATAACTAAAAAAAGAGGTTATCAGAATAGGGGGCGTGGCATCTCCCATACAAACTAAATTTTTCAAGCAGAATATCTGTGAAACGGTTCAAGGTAGGGACTTGAAAATTTGTATAGACCTATATGATAACAAGGGCATTCGCACAGATAAAAAGGTGGGTTATCAGAATAGTGGGAGTGGCACCTCCCATACAAACTTAATTTTTCAAGCAAAATATCTGTGAATGGGTTCAAGGTAGGGACCTGAAAATTGGTATAGACCTATATCATATCAAAGGTATTCTCACACATAAAAAACGGGGTTATCAGAAAAGGGGGCGCGGCACCTCCCATACAAAGTAAATTTTTCAAGCAGAATATCTGTGAAAAGGTTCACGGTAGGGACCTGAAAATTGGTATAGACCTATATGATATCAAGGGCATTCTCACACATAAAAAGATGGGTTATCAGAAGAGGGGGCGTGGCACCTCCCATACAAACTAAATTTTTCAAGCAGAATATCTGTGAAAGGGTTCAAGGTAGGGACCTGAAAATTAGTATAGACCTATATGATGTCAAAAGCATTCTCATACAAAAAAAGGGAGGTTATCAGAAATAGGGGCGTGGCATCTCCCATACAAACTTAAATTTTCAAGCAGAATATCTGTGAAAGGGTCTAAGGAAAAAAAATCGCTATTGAGCTATTGAGCTATAGGAAACCGTAAGGAGGGTTTATGTGAAGAGGGGCGTGGCTCCTCCCACACAAACTTAATTTCTTGAATTGAATGTCTCTAAATGGGATTAAGGCTTAAAATTAGGATAGAGATATAAAAAGGGAAACCATCGTTACTGTATATTTATACACCGCATGAAAATAAAACCAAAAATGTTGTGTATAAGAAGGCTTTAGAATAGGTTGTTAGTTTACAATAATTAGAGTAAGTCACTAAAATAAATAAAATATTGTTACTAGAATAAGTCACAAAATACTGGCCGAACATGAATTAAATGATAAAACAAGAAAAAAACTTTAATTTCTATTTTTCTTTCACCCAGCGAAGCGGGTGAGGGTCCGCTAGTAATAAATAAAATTTAAATAAATGAAATAAAATAATATATAATACAAATTTTGCCGCAAAGTTTAGTAATAAATAAATTAATTATAAATATGAGCGGCTAATTTTTAAATGGCAACTCAGCCGATACATATTTTCACCTTTATAAGCTATTTATTTTCATTTACTATACTTTTATCTGGCAAAAATTAATTTGATCAAATTTCAATAATACTTGCCATGTATCTTTAGTTGGTAAATTCTCAAAAAAGGCCAACATAGATGAAATAACATTAAAGTAAAATGCAAATTCAATATTAACATCTTTTAAGCAGCAAAAAATACCCCACTGTAGTAGAAGCAGGAATGAGTGTTGAAATATGACAGGACAAACTTTTTGATATGCTCACCATAACACAGAAAAAGTTGACGATGTCTAGAGCTAAAGGCAAAAACTCCAAAAAATAGAATTCCAAAAATGCGCAAAAATATGTCGTCAGTTAATAAAATTTAATTAATTTAACTTTTACAGACGTACCAAGAGAAGAAGAAGATATTGGAAAGACACCGAAACCACCAATAACAACAGCTCAGACATAGTAAGAAGAATAATGGAGATATATGTAGATAGGTATACACGATGTAGGAGCATTAAGGTGGGACGATTAAAACTGGATCTTAAATTTCAAACACGTCTAAAATTACAGGAATTTCTAAAAAATTTTGTATTCCAGAACTTTCAATTACCTACAAGGAGTTTTGCCCTTTCTTTACATCCAGTGGATCTTGGTTTGTAGAATAAAATTCCAAAATAAGCCGCATCCTAATACATATCAAATATTTGCCATAATTTTAGCTGGACGTTGTCATGTGCCTTAATAATATTCGCAGCACATCCCAGCACTTCGGTTTGCTCATTTGGTGTGGTGTGGTGACATTCCATCATTTTCAGCAACATACCAATAATGATGGCAATGTGCGATTGTAGGATGATGCTGTTGAAGCTCCATTGTGCGATATATACTAAAGTATATATTCATACATACACCTATAAACTGACGAACGCCTCATACTAGACTCAAGCTATTGTGTACAGCTGTTGCATGCAACTGATGGCAACGCACTAAAAGACAACCAAAAATGAGCTTTAACAAGTTAAGAGCCAGAAAAAAGGAGAATAAAAAGAAAAGTTAGCAAAAGAGTGGTGGTAGAAGGAACTTAAAATATTATAAGCCAGAATTGTAGGAAAACTGATAATGGTAAATTTTGCGGAATTTTGAGGCAAATCAAGCGAAAAATTTCCAAACAAATTGGATGTACAACAAAAACAAAATGTGTTTAAACCATCTAGCAAATAAAAATTCAAAGCTCGTAGAGGTGACCACGAAAATTTATCGATAGACAACATACAAATTAGTGGATGGTAGAAATTTGTTATGGCGGTTGCAGGTGCTTTGTAAATTGTGGACGAGTGTAGGAGATGGTATTTACGACCGTAAATGTAGCTCCATCACGTTGGAACCCGCTTTGAAAAAATTCAAATTTTTTTTTGCACTTTCGTCAACTACAAACGACGAGATTGATTGTAGTGAAACTCATTTTTTTGTAGTTCTTTTAGTTACTCCAAAAATATAATACATTGTGCGAAAACCAAGCAAACTAAGTAAATTTGAGTTTTTTTTGTTGAAATATGTTTTAAATCGTTTCATATTCACAAATAATATATTTCAGATTTTTTTTTTTTTTTTTTACACTTTTACTGAAGTATTGCTTCTTTAATGTGCTGAATAGCACAGCTATTATATAATATAGGACCTTAGTCAAACAACAATTGTTTTATTATATTCCAGCTGTTTTCTTGATCCAATCAAGGTGAGAAGCTACTTTAGTATATACTTCGGGTGATCCCTTTCCACAGCCCCTAGTTCCACCCAATGATGATACACCAATTTGAACCTTGGAATTTGCCAACACCAATGGGCCACCAAAATCGCCATAACAAGCCGCAGTTTTATCGCTTGTAGAAGCACACAGTGTTTGCGAATTAATTTTATTGGTACCATAGGTCGCTGAGCACACTGAATTGGGGACGACTTGGAAGTTGGCGAACATTAAATCTTTGTAGGTAGGATTTGAACCAGAAGTGAAACCCCAACCAGTAGAAGTTACGGTCTGATCATCCAAGTATGAATCGCTCTTTGGTAGAGTAACCGGTTGAATAGCATCTGTGAATTGAACAGCTGGAATTTTGATCAGAGCAATATCGTTGGCATCGGTGATTTGATTGTAATTGGGATGTAGATAAAATTTAGTGTATTGTACTTTCACTAAATTGGCGCCCGTGTGAGTTGTATCGCCAATTGTTATTGATGCAACATTAGCACTAAATTTTTAGAAAAATAGTTTTTAGAGTTTAAGTAATATATTGGAATAATAAAAAACTTACTTTTTAAGACAGCCCGCAGAAGTAAGAATATATTCGTTGCTAATAATTGAGCCGCTGCACCATCTAAAACCGAATCCCTCGTTCAAAGACAAGCCTACGTGATATGGGAATTGATTTGCAGTAGCTTTTTGAGCACTGGCAATCGAGGCAAGGCACAAAAGGCAAGCAAAAGCTATTATGGAATTCATGTTGCTGTTCGTTAACAAAATTGAAACTGTTGTAGAATATTGGCAGTATAAGCGTATTTATAGCAAAATTTTCTATAGGTATGTATTTAAAAACATATAGTATAAAGATATATATGTATATACATAGATAAGCAATATTATGTTATTAAAGAAAAACAGACGTTAGAAAGCAAATAAAAAACACATGTTCGCTATAGGTGAAAGACCCGCAATAGTAAAGATTCGACGAAAAAAGGCGGGAAAGAAGGAACGAAGAAACTAGTACATCCAAATATTTACGCGTCTTTCTTCCACAATAAATATCTCCCGGAAGAAAAATTATCCCACACTTTAATCTAAGCATACGGCTTCCTTCATACCAAATTTAATCCAACCATCTATACGATAGTTTAGAATAAGTCAGTCCTGGGTCCACTTTCCGGAAGAAAATTTATCCTATATCTTAATTTAAGCATATAGCTACCTACACACCAAGTTTCAAGCAAATCGAGCCATAAATACGATTGTTTAGAACAGATCGGTCTTTGCTCCACTTCCCGGAAGAAAAATCATACCATATTTTAACCTACCTACATACCAAATTTCAAGTAAATCCAACAATTTATACGATAGTTTCGTATAGGGCGGTCCGGGGTCCACTACCCCACTTCCCTAAAACAACTTAACAGAAATGCTCTCCAGGCTCCTACTAATCTATTTCGAAATTTTGAAGAAAACCGGCCGAGTAGTTTTGGAGTCCATAAGTTGCATACATAAATTCATATGTACATCCAAATTTATATATATAGATAAAACGTCGAAAATACACAATGACTATGCGTCTTTCTTAACCGATTTTTCTCACTCTCACCCAGTGGGTATGTATCTAAAATTTTAAAACTTTTTTCCACTTTATTTTCTAAAAGGTTACAGTATTGGAAGATCCTAAGTTCAAGTTACGTGTCAAATTTCATTAGCTTTCTTTAGTAACAATTACGAAAAGTGTGTGTGGCTATAGACTGAGTTTACACATTTTCAATAACCATCTACACTAAGTTCAAGAACTGTGGCAACTGGACTTGTCAAAAGCCTTTGATACAGTCAATTACGCCACGCTCATACAAGATCGTCTTGAAACATTACTCCCTGATGGGTTAAATAGGTCGACCGCTTATTATCTGAACGGACTGTAGGCGTCGGTAAATTAACAGTTACCTCGCTAGACCTTGCTGATTGATCTGCGGAATTATAAGCGGTCTTTAACCGACATCCACACTGATTCGTTTGATACCTTTGTCGGATCTCGGCCTGTGAACCCAGTTTTAAACAGTCTTCCACCCGATATCGCTGAAGAAGAACGCACGTTTCCAAGGGAGACTAGAGTAACTATGGCCCAGCTTCGGTCTGGATACTGTACCAGGTTAAACCCTTACTTATCCAGACAAAATAATACCATTTCCAACACATGCCCTGCTTGTGGTAGATATGTACCCCCATGACACTTTACATCTTTTTTACTGTTCATACGAACCTACTTTTATAACCCGTCTGTCTCTCTGGTCCAACCCTTTTGAAACTGCAAGTTTCCTTGGACTCCCGTTAGAAGAGCTTGATGAAGATATTCGGGATCTAGGCAGGCGAAGCATTGTTAACAACAACAACAACAAAACTAAGTTCAAGCCATATCAAGCGGAATTCATTACAGGTGGAATCCTCCCACCATATGGTTTTTTCTTCTTCCTTGAAAATCGAATCGTAGCTGTCAAATTGCTTATGTTGTTGCTTTGCCTGACATTTCCAGTTACAACTAGCGTGTGCGTGTGTGTAGATCTGGATTCGCTCGAACCCACCTGTATGAATTCGCCTTGAGCCATATAGATGATTTGCTTTGCGGCAGGGCATGTATGTACCTTTAATATTTGGTTAAAAATATCAATATTTGGTTGGAACAAATTTGTACTTCCAAATTCTAGTTCCAGGTCCAATATCATCAATATTTGTTCGAAAATATGTGATTGTCACTGTTTGCGTAAAGAAGAAAAACAAAAAAGCATGTGCAAAACTAGCTATAAAAAAGCAAGGTAAATAAACCTAAGAAGGTACCGCAGATCCGAGGTAAACAAAGTTTGTTGACATCGTATTACGACATACGAAGAGGGAGAAACACAAATAAACGCAAAAAACGAGTTGCCATATTGGACATACTAATGTGCACATGGTACTTTGGACGGGATTTTTATGCCCAAAAAATATCCAATAAAAAATAAAGGCATAAGTGCAGAATACATACATATGCAAATGAAAAAAATTTATATAGGGATCAAAAGTAGAGTTGGTGGCGAGTTAACCTGTACATATTTTTTTTTGGTGCAATTAAATACTTTAGGGGTTATTTCACGTCAAAAGATCAAACTTTCAATTTTTAAATCAATATATCTTGAAAACCATAGAACGGATTTTGAAAATTTTTGAACCGTAAAATAGCTTATGAAATTACCTTTTGTTTGATATATATCGTTAACCCTTTAAGAGGGCATGTACCGAAAAATCCCAAAAAACACATATTTGATAAAAAAGTGTACTAAAAACGGAATTTTTATTAAAAAAATGCTCAGCCTAACTTTTTTTATTGGGTTTTCCTATACCGATGCTAAAACAACGCAAAACTGCAGTACATGCCCCCTTAAAGGGTTAATATATATATATATATCAAACGAAAGATATTTTTATAAGCTATTCTTGGAGTGCAAATTTTTCGAAATTTTTATGAAATACAACTTACATAATAGTAATAATGCGAAATTTTAATATGTTCATATCAAAGGAACAACAAATTGATGTATTTTCATAATGCCATTTTTTGGTGATGTGGCAGCACCATAGCACATAGCTCATATGACGTCACAACATGGCGGACACTCGAACCGCGGGGGCCTGATAAAAAAGTGTGTGTCTTTAAAATGACGCCTTAATATAAGTTGTTGTGTACTTAGGTTTCTAACGGTAATTTTTCGTACATCTGGTTAGCGTAGGGTAATCATATGATATTTAGGAGACAAATTACATATATGTATATGGGAATTTCACACGAACGTTATGCTTTTTAGCATGTCACGTACCAATATTTGTTTCTTCGTATTTTCGACAGTAAAAAAATAAAACACGTGCAGCCAGTACAAGTGAAAGAAGTTAACTTCTTAAACTCAGAACTAACGAAATATCAATAAGCTGTATTTGAGAATCGTTTAGATTCACAATTTCTTACTTCCGGGAAGTGGACCAGGGAACCGATCAATTCGAAAATATCTTATACATAGTGAGCTTTTCTAGAAATTCGGTATGTGGGTAGAATTATGCCTAAATTAACAAGGACCAATACGAATGGGATATAGAGGAACAGAGGTGCGGAAGAAGGAAAGAGGGGAACGAAGAGAAAAAGGGAGAGCTGTAAGATGCTGGCACCCCATTGGTCGAAATTTGAAAAAGATTTTAAGCCAAATAATTGGTCACTAATTGTTCATAATTGGTAAGCAGGTTTCAGTAATTGGTCACCGATAGGAAAAATTTTATGTCAATTTAAAATTTTCCAAGGTGGCCGTAAGATGCTAGCACCCCATTTGTCGAAATTTGGAAAAGTTAGTATGCCAAATAATTGGTCACTAATTGACAATTTTTATGACGTTTTTGAATTTTCCAAGGCAAAAGTCACTTACCTCTGCAGGCACCCTGTATACTAAGATTTTCAAAAAACAAATATGTCAAATAATTGGTTACTAATTAAAAATTTTCTATGGCTGACCAATTAGTGAGACCTGCTGACCAATTATGGCCAATTAGTGACCAATTATTTGGCATACTAACTTTTCCAAATTTCGACCAAACTAAAAAAAATTAATTAAAAATTTTCTATGGCTGACCAATTATTTGGTATAAAATATTTTTCAAATTTCGACCAATGGGTTGCCAGCATCTTACAGCTAAAAGGGAAGGAGATACTGTGAAGGCGAATAAAGATACGCCAAATTTTTTCCTAATCGGTCAAGCAGTTCCCGAGATATACGGCAAAATAAATAAATTGCGGTTAGGTGGCAACCCCGCTTGAAATTATCTTATTTGGAACACGGTCGAAAATACCTTTCATTTGATACACATATTGGCATATCTAGCTCTATATTTAAAAAAAAATTGGGATAGGTGGCAACCCTGTAGACCGCCCAAAGTGGCAACACCCATGTATACAATCTTAGAATGAATCATATTTTATATATGCCAAATTTTATCAAAATCTGTAAAGCATTTCCCGAGAGATACGAAAAAATAAATAAATTGCGTTAAGGTGGCAACCCTAAGTGTCAACCCTGCTTAAAATTATTTTTATTTGGAATACGATCGAAAATACCTTTCATTTGATACCCTTATTGGCATATCTAGCTCTATTTAAGAAAAAAATTGGGATACGTGGCAACCCTGTAAACCGTCATAAGTGGCAACACCCATGAATTATGCTCGGCCTAACTATTACAATTTGTGAAATGTTAGCTAGTTCCTTTAAGCGGCGCGAGAACACGCTTTTTCGAAGTTCCCTTCCTGGATAGCCTACGTCAGATCGCGGAACTGGATATAAAGGACTTGATGGCCCTAATCAAGTCATTTAAATGGTTCGAAGAGGAGTAACGGTGTCGGTTTAGGAGTATTAGTCCCGGTATTCTGCTATGTGGAGAATCCCAACAACTTAGGGATTTTCCATATGGCCGAGTCCTGGGACTGACTTTCCAAGTGTTCGTGGTATAACAACGAGCCTTTCAAAACTTGCCTAAGTGTTCCTCTGCGGTAGCTAGTTGAACCTTTTCTAATATGTTCAAAATAGGAAATTGTTTTTATAAGATAATTTAGTTTTATATTCTATTCCAGCAGCTGCAGCTAGCTGACTAACTTGTACACACATCAATTTATACATACGTACATATCTAAGTCTGGGAGTATTTCACAGCACGCCCTTAGTACAGAAATTCTTTCCTCTTTTATTTTTTTGATGCAACACTAACTATGTGCCACATCATGCGGTGTAAAACGAAACAGCTTCAACAGTTTCTTTAACACTTTCTCTACAAACTGTATTCATTTGTTTCAAAACATTTTTTTTTTCGAATTTATTTCCAGCATACCACAATGATTGTACGCTTAATTTTTGCATCAACCAACAACATATTACTGAATACAATGTTTACGTTGCTGCTACAAACAACAATGAGGAGCAACAAATACGTTGCCATCACCACCACCACCACCAACCACCAGCATCATCTTCATCATTGCCATCAGTGCAACATCGATTATTTGAAATGTGCTTGGGCAAAATGTATGCGCATAACTTAGTATGGATGCACCAACTTCTAGGTGAGTACCACACATGCGAGTATTTTGTTTACTTTGGCTTTGTAGATTCGATTGCTGAGACTTTGCAATTGCTAAGCGCAGCATGCAGTTTACTCACATTCAATATGGCAATGCTAGCTGCTGGCTGGCGGCAAAGGCAGTAACACTTTGGTAGATTTTGTTGCATTTATGCATGAGCCTTGTACATACAAAGCAGCATGTTTTTTAAGCCATCAACGAAATTGGCGCGAGAGCAATGCGACTAACAACAGCATAAGCATAAGAACATTTGCCAGCAGCATTGCTGTAAAATATTTTGCCAAATGATTGGACCTGTAGGAAAAAGCTTAATAACTAGCGAGGCTATTAGAGTGTGGCAAGAACGCAATGCCGAATGATTTTTAAATGAATGATTAATTAATTTTGTTCAGTTTAATCGGAAAGTATTAATTAATTAATTAATTAAAAAAATTACAGAAATAATCATGATTAATGGCCATTAAAAAATAATCAAAAAATTGCCCATTATCTTTAATTAAAAACAATCATACGATTAAAAACAATCAAGTTATTGAAAATAATCAAACAATTAAAATTAATTAAAACATTAAAATTAATTAAACAATTAATATTAATTAAAAAATTAAATAATTAAATTTGATTATTTGATTATTTTCAATTAATAGCAGCTAAATCACCTCATAGCATTTCGAATCTTGGCTGGTGTCAATCGTGCACCAAATGCTGACGAGCAGGTGGGTGTACGCTGATCTAGCCGGGATGTCGGTGAACAAGGCCCTATACTCATGTAGAGGTGCCATAGGACAAAGTTAAGGGTTGTCCCCCAAGATAAACTTTGTCTCTATAATGCTATGATAAGACCAATTCTTCTGTATGGGGTCCTGGTCTGGTGAACGGGCCTGTAGAAGAGCTCCAATCATATCATAATTGTTAGTGGGGCGCTACGCGCAAAAGCAGCCGAGGCACTGAATGCAGTCCTGAACATTCGACCGGTTGACTTATGCGGTAAACTATCTGCGACATACTCCGCTTTGCGACTCAGGAATTTAGCAGGATGGAGGGCCCTTGGTGAAGACCACTCTTCCATCCATCCAAAGAGATCGTTATGCACAAGTGGGAATATTGTAAACTGTAATCATAATAACTGAAAGAGGATATTGGGAGAGAAGTTCCTTTATGACAACGGTTCAATCCATCTCCACACAAATGGTTCCAAACTTGATGATGTAGGCGGTGGGGTTTTCGCCGCTCAGTTGGTACTTAAGTTTGTCTTCTGACTGCCGAACCATTGCAGTAAGCAGGTAAGCCAGAAGACCCTTAAAGCTTTGTTAACCTCGCCTTACATGTTCCACCTCAAAACTTTGCGCTCAACTTCAGAGGTATGCTACAATGAACGCTTTGACGCTTCTCTTTTATACATTTCTTTTCGTTTTTTACTTTTTTCGCATTCATAGTGTTTTGGTTAATTTATTAATTTAATAGAGAAAAAATGAATAAATGATTACTTCCTCCAACTTTTTATTCTTAAATTAAAGCAAAGTCATCATCTGATTGTAAAAGTAAGCAAAATTTGAGAGTTTGCCAAATTTTAACCTTGCTTCAACTTTAGGGTCTTCTATTTGCCATGCTTCGTTTAAATACGTATACTGAACTTTTCTGACAAAGTCAAAGTTCGAGGTAAAGTCAAAATAAAACTTTATGTAATTGTCCCTTTATAACTCGATAACTCGACCTGATAAAAAATGTGTAAGTACAATCAAAAATCAATTTTACTTTTTGTATTAGAAAAATATTTGAATGAAAACTAAAAGAAATAAATCATCAAAAACAATTTTTGTACCCAGCGTACTAGTACTAGTACAAGGGTATATTAATATTGTTCACATAACGGTTGTTTGTAACGGCACAAAATAATCGAGATAGATATAGAGTTCCATATATGAAAGTTCTTAGGATGAAAAGAGGAGTTGATTAAGACATGTCCGTCCGTCTGTGTACACGATATCTTGAGTAAAAATTGAGATATTTGCATGAAATTTTGTATACAGGTTACCTTTTGGCCAAGGTAGGTTGCTATTGAAAATGTGCGAAATCGGATGATAACCACGCTCCATTTTTCGATATCGAAAATTTCGAAAATCACACAAATTGGCATATCTCGGCAGCTGAAATGGCTAAAATGATATAATTTTATAGATGAATAGTTCTTTTATGATTTTTCTAAAAAATTTGTATAGTGGGCGTGGCACCGCCCACTTTTAAGAGGGGCATTTTTGAAAATTCGACTGGGCGTAACTTTTATACGGATTACGATAGAACGATGGAATTTGGCACAAAGCATACTAGTATCGTTGGGAGTATACCTGATGAAATTGGATAAAATCGCCCTACAACCACGCCCACTTTCGATATCGAAAATGTCTAAAATCACCTAAATTGACATAATTCGGTAAAGGAAATGGCTAAAATGATATAATTTTATAGGTGCATCCCCCTGGTCATTCTTTTATGATTTTTTCAAAAAAAATTTTATACTGGGCGTGGTACCGCCCACTTTTAGGGGGGGCATTTTTGAAAATTCGACTGGGTGTAACTTTTAAACTGATTACGATAGAGCGATGGAATTTGGCACAAAGCATACTAGTGTCGTTGGAAGTATACCTGATGAAACTGGAAAAAATCGCTCTCCAACCACGCCCACTTTCGATATCGAAAATTTCGAAAAACACATAAATTGACATACTTCGGTAACGGAAATGGCTAAAATGATATAGTTTTGGTCATTCTATTATGATTTTTTGATAAATTTTTTAAAGTAGGAGTGGCATCGCCCACTTTTCAGGGAGGCATATTTGAAAATTTCACGGGTCATAACTTTTAAACTGATTACGGTAGAACGATGAACGATGATATTTGTCACAGTTTTTTTCGCTTTCTGAAAAACTTTTAAAAGTCGAAACACGGCCTTTTGTTTGGTCGCTCTCAAATGAAAACCGGCCTTAGGCTATTACTACGTATGCTGTACTTTAAGCATTTCCTACAAGGTGCTTCAAAGTAATCACCACTACATATATTAACTTAACATATAATTTTCAATAGTCAGCGAGGTGAAAATGTTTGCATTTTTCTGCGTCGTTTGTTCGATTTATTTTTTTTTTTTCTAAAATATTCGCACATGGTTTTTGTGTACATTTTTTAATTTGTTTGCCACCTGTAGTGTGTATATAAGGATAACATACGTACAAAATAGTTTATAAGTCCATGAAGAACCCTGTTCATACATATATAATCTAGTAATATATTTATGTACTTATGTATGTACACTTCATGCATATGAATACACACTTATCAGCCTGAAAGTATTAACATCAATAAGAAATGTCAGGAATTTCTAAGTTTTTTATCATTTTTTTCTATCAAAGAAACAAACACCTAAGCCCATGTAGAGCAAAATGTGCAAATAAATATGTATGTATATCTCTATGCGAATATGTAAATAAATATTAACATGCAAACGTATTTATTTTTATCCATTAGCAAGCATTTGAAAAATTTATTTGAGAATTCGAATATTTTGTATTTGGTAAATTGCTCGAATACTCTTCCATTGCTCTTTAATTGAGATGTTTAGACCACAATTTGAATATATGTGTAGGTATTTGTGGGTATTTATCATTTACCCATACTAACACATAAATATACAATCGATTTATCAAATAAAACTAGCTTAGAAAATCGTTGAAAAAGCTTTGACTGTACATACATACCTATGTATTTAGGTATGTAGCTAAGTTAGACAGAAGAAAAATTTTGTTTAAAATTAACTTTTTAGGCAGCAATGTTTTACTGGAGAGTGAAATTTCGACAGAAGATCCTTCAACAAGATCGAAATTGCAGTCAGCGTAGTTGGTGTTATTTGTAGCATTTTTCAACTTGTTTTCGCCAAAACTCAAAAAGAATAATTTGATAAAAATTATTCGACAGGTTAAAAGTCCACAAAATTTTCAAAGTTCATAAATATGTTTGCATGTTATATTATCATTATACTCTTCCCACTGATATAGTACATTCATGTTTCTAGCGCAACAAAAATATTAAAAAAAACTGAATTTTTAAATTTTTTTTAATTTTCGGTTTGCCAAAAACATGAATGTGTAGTAAAATTGTTACGTATACGCCATGGTGTCTCTTTTTGAGTACAACGCACAACGGGTTGTGTACAGGGTTTCCACCTATCTCAATTTTTTTTTAATAATGGAGCGAGATATGCCAATATGGGTGTCAAATGAAAGGTATTTTCGCCGGCATACCAACTAAAATATTTTCAAGTAGGGTTGCCGCCCAGGGTTACCATTTTACCGTATTTTATTTGTATTGTATATTTTTGGGATCATATTTGGATTGTTTTAGGATAATTTAGGGATTATTTAGAGGTCACTTTAGGATAATTTTGGGGCTATTTTGAGATCATTTTGGGTTCAATTTTGATTAATTTGGGACAATTTTGGGGTAATTTTTGGATCATTTTGAAGTCATTTTGGGATAATTTTCGGATAATTTTTGGGTCATTTTGGCTTCAATTTTGGATCATTTTGGCAACATTTTAGGGTCATTTTGGGATCAGTTTTGTATAATTTTGTGGTCATTTTCTGATCAATTTGGGTACATTTAAGGGTGTTTTTGGGGTCATTTTGTTATCATTTTGGGGCCATTTTGGAATCATGTTGGGATCAATTTAGGGTAATTTGGGGGTCATTTTGGGGCCATTTTTGGGTCGTGTTGCGTTCAATTTCGGATAATTTTGGGAACTTTTAAGGGTCTTTTTGGGGTCGTTTTGCGAATATTTTGGGACTGTTTTAAGGTCATCTTGGGATCATTTTCGGTAAGTAAAGTTAGCGCTGAATTTTTAGCACCGAGCAAGCTCGGTCACTCAGGTGGCGTATAATAAACTTAGCATAGAAAAAAAGTGAGAAACGGACAAAATCAGTCGAAGTCGCCAATGTCCACTCGTGTCCTCCTAATGACCACTCGAATTGTGTTCACAATGGTAATTGACAAAATTGTATTAACTCCCAACGCACCAAGTGTAGAGATACTACTGTAGGCGTCCAAAGTGCTTAGGCATTTTTAATCCACAAAGGGCCAAAGACATTACACATTTTCTTACTTCCGAGTGTCATTAACATTTCATTGGGTGCAAAAGTGGTATGCAATTTTCTACATGACACAAGCAAGGCTCTAGTATGGGGTTCATATGCATAGAAATGTTGTTCAGATGCAATGCCACTGATTCCCACATTGAAATATGCACCATTTATCCATTCAACAGCGCAATCAGCAGCAAACCACATCAAAACTGAGGCAAGCAACGAGCAAAGAAACAAAGCTGAGGACGAAGGATTGGAGCAGAGAAAAGCCTACATTAGCATGGTGTTTGGTTGACGACAATAACAACAGAAGAAGAAGTAGCAGCCACAGTCGCAACATCAACAGCAATCAAATGAGAATCTGTAGCAGCAAGCTTCAATCCCCACAAAATGAATTTTTTACCAGACTAGGACAACATTTCAGAAACTACAACGCCGAAAACAACATCAACAATGACAATAATAACAAACAAAAGTGGTAATGTTGTTCATGATAGCACTGTTGTTGTTGTAGGGGCAATATTTAGAAGCGGTGGCAATAGCAAAGTTTAATGTTACTAATCAGATGGGTGACCATCTGACAAGTGCGTCCTGCGTATTTTAGCGTGTGAGCATAGGCGTAGGGGGTCCTCGTGCCTTTTAAAGACAGGAGCCCTAGTGCCTTCAAAACAATCCCGAAATTATCCAAAGAAGTCTAGAAATGATCCCTGAAGCAATCTCGAAAAAGTCCTGAAAATGTTGCGAAAGCAAACCGAAAATGGTCCAAAAAAGTTCTCAAATAATCTAAAAAAGCTTCGAAAACAATATCGAAATTATCCGAAACCAAACAAGAAACATTCACCAAAAAATCCCCAAATTATCCTAAAAAAGTCACAAATACGAAAACAGTCCATAAGTGGTCCTCAAATGATATTGAAAAGTTCCAGAAATGATACCAAAAAAGTTCTGAAATGGTCCTCAATACAAACTGGAAATGATGCCGAACCAGTTCCGAAATGATCCTTAAAATGTTCCGAAATATTTCCGAAAGAAAACCGGGAATTTATAAAAAATAATATACAAAATTCTGCCGAAACTAATCAAAAAGATATTTAAAAACAAGTAAGGAAAGCTGTCTTCGGCTGTGCCGAAGGCTATATACCTTTCATGAATAAGCGTCACGATTTTCACTGTTCGATACCCAGTACAGCCTGTGTCAATTTAACTATATTTACTATACACATTACACATCTTTGTTATAATTTAAAAAAACTTACAAAATAATAGGATCCGAGTTATCGGAACAATCGATTGTATGGAGGCTATATATTATACGTGTCCAATTGTACTGACTTACACTATACACATTACATATGTAGAAAGTACTAAAGGTGCAATATTTTACGTTCCTAACTTTTTAAATGCGGAAGTATTGGCCAAAAAACCTTATATCGGAACAACCGGTTGTATGGGGCTATATGTTATATTTACCCGATCTTCTTGATTTTCCTCTATACACTACATAAATTGAAAGTACTCAAGTTGCAAAATTTTATGTTCCTAACTTTTTAATTGCAGAAGTTTTGGCCAAAAAACCTTATATCTGAACAATCGGTTGTATGGGGGCTATATGTTACATTTTCCCGATCTTGTTGATTTTCACTATATACACTACATAAATAGAAAGTACTCGAGTTGCAAAATTTTACGTTCCTAACTTTTTAATTGCAGAAGTTTTGGTCAAAAAACCTTATATCTGAACAATCGGTTGTATGGGGGCTATATGTTACATATACCCGATCTTGCTGATTTTCACTATATACACTACATAAATAGAAAGTACTCGAGTTGCAAAATTTTACGGTCCTAACTTTTTAATTGCAGAAGTTTTGGTCAAAAAACCTTATATCTGAACAATCGGTTGTATGGGGGCTATATGTTACATTTGCCCGATCTTGTTGATTTTCACTATATACACTACATAAATAGAAAGTACTCGAGTTGCAAAATTTTACGTTCCTAACTTTTTAATTGCAGAAGTTTTGGCCAAAAATTCTTATATCTGAACAATCGGTTGTATGGGGGCTATATGTTACATTTGCCCGATCTCGTTGATTTTCACTATATACACTACATAAATAGAAATTACTCGAGTTGCAAAATTTTACGTTCCTAACTTTTTAATTGCAGAAGTTTTGGTCAAAAAACCTTATATCTGAACAATCGGTTGTATGGGGGCTATATGTTATACTGGTCCGATCTTGTCAGTTCCGACAAATGATTCCTATATTACAAAATGGTGGCCACATACAAAATTTCAGCCAGATATCTCAAAAATTGAGGGACTAGTTTGCGTTCAAACAGACAGACGGACAGACGGACAGACGGACAGACGGACATGGCTAAATCAACTCATCTCGTCATCCTGATCATTTCGGTATACTTATTGATGGGTCTATCTCTTCTTCTTCTCATATTTACAAACATCGGACCAAAGTTATAATACCATTTCATGTTCATGAAAGGTATAAAAATCTTGAAAACGTCCGAAAATGTTCCCGTAAACAGTCCCGAACTGATCCCGAAATGATACCAAAAATGTCCAGAAATGATGCTGAAAATGTAATAAAATGGTCTCGAAAACCATATGGAAATTTTCCCAAAAAATTTCAGAAATGATCCTAAAAATGTTCCGAAATATTTCTAAAAGCAGCCAGGAAACTATCCCAAAAAAAAACCCGAAATAATCTGACGTCCCGAAAGCAATATCGAAATTATCCTCAAAAAGTTTCGAAATGGTGTAAAAAAACGGTCTCGAAATTATCCTGAAAAATTCCAAAAATGGTTTTGTAAACTGTACCGAAGTAGTCGCAAAATGAAACCAAAACAGTCCGAAAATGATGCCGTAAAGGTCCTAAAGTGGCCTTGAAACTATCCCGATACCGATATGACTCCAAAAAAGTCCCAAAATCGTTCGGATATGATCCCAAAAAAGACCTAATGAAAATTGGATATGCTGTTGTTGTTGTTGTAACGAGGTGTAGTGCTACCCAACGCGTATTTTTCCTTAACCTAATTGTCATCAATATCTTCTAACGGGAGTCCAAGAAAACTGGCAGTCTCAATAGGGTTGGACCAAAGAGAGATGGGTGTTAGAAGAGTGGGCTCAGAAGAGCAAGAGAATAAGTGATTGGTATTGTGGGGGGACGAGCCGCATGCCGGACATACATTCGGCACGTCAGGGTTCAGTCTGGATATGTAGGAGTTTAACCTGCTACAATATCCAGAGCGTAATTGAGCCAGAGTGATCCTTGTCTCTCGAGGAAGATGACGCTCCTCTTGGATATCTTAATACACGGCTGCACCCTTACTTGGGCTCCCTTACATGCTATCTTTATGTATAAACTCCCAGCCGACCCTTGACAGATGACAAACTACGCCTCTGTCAGATTGTGTACAAGTGTGATATCTGCTTTAGCTGCCCACTGATTTTAGCCAAGCCACCAGCCAGCCATGAAACATCATACAACTTGCAACGACCGCACAAACAACAACATGCTACCAACCAAACAAAAATGTACAACTACTAAAAACTAACCTACCGGTATGATCAGTGATAATCGCTTAAAAGCAATGGATTTTAAATTCTATAAATTTGTTCTTGTGCTGATTATGGCCAAGCGATTGGACCACCATCAGTGCCCGATTGATACCAGTATTCGTTTAGAAACTCTATACGTTGCCACTGTTGTTTGCGAATCTAATAAAAGATATTTTGTTAAGTTGTTTTGTGAAACAAAAATATTCTCAAATGCTTGTTATTGTAAAAATTATTGCATATTAAATTTTATATATTGTTGATGTAATCAAAATCGCATATAAAAGTAAGAGTTTCCAATGAAAGAAAACAGCTACTGGTACGATGAAGGCAAATTGCTGTTTAGTACTCGAATATTAGTAAAAATAAGTAGATACTAAGGAAAATGTACAGAGTAGAGACTACGAAATAAGTGTACCAAAGTGATCAGACTACGAGGTGAGTTTATGAAGCCAATCTAGCTCTCTCTCTATTTATTTTTGAATGTAAAATAGCTCCTCAATTTACTGTCGGAATTGAGAGGATCAAGGCACTATAACATATTGCTCAGACCAGAGGCGGATCCACGGGGGTGGTTTACAGGTTCAAATCCCGCAAAATGACGCAAAAATATAGTACAAACTAAACACAAATTATAGTAAAAATTACGTCAGAAATATAGTAAAAAATTACCGAAAAAAACAGTGAAAATTACACAAAGAATATTATATTGTAAAAATTACACAAAAAGGCAGTAAAATTTGACAAAAAAATTCAGTAAAAATTACACAAAAAATATGGTAAAAATTTAACAAAAAACCTAGTAAAACCCACCCTTCCAAAAATCCTGCATCCGTTACTGGCTCAGATATAGGAGCTTTTTTGGCACAAATCTTTCAATTTATTTTACTTTACTTTATTTCAATTTATTTCATTCTATTATGAACTATGATAATGTTGGCGGACTTTTTGACCAGTCGAATAATTTTTTTTATTTTATTTGCTTTGACCAAATATTATTTCATGTGAAATATCGTTTTAAATTTCCAAAAAATTAAATTTATACTCCAGACATTCAAATATGTAGTCTGCAATGACCCCAACCTTAACAAATATTTGCTTAGCACTTTATTCTCTATGTACCAACATTTAAATATAAAAGACCAAAAGAACTTATTGTTATTTGATTTCGTCTACAAAAATCCACATGTATGGGGGTGTAGGCAAGTTTGTCTGTTTCGAAAGATTTCTTTGCATTTCATTATCCATTTGTTAAGTTCTCCTTGTTTGTTTATT
>CAXKVI010000002.1:13333718-13341218 GCA_964058755.1 Campiglossa producta | reverse complement strand
CTAACTTTACTTACCCAAAATGATCCCAAAATTGCCCAAAAATAATTCCAAAATAATCCTAAAATGATCCCAAAAAAAACCTTAATTGAACCCAAAACGACCCAAAAATGATCCGAAAATGATCCCAAAATTACCCTAAAATGATTCCAAAGTGATCCAAAAATGAATCCCAAATGACCCCAAAAACATTCTTCAATGTACCCTAAAATAATCCCAAAATGATCCAAAAATGTTCCCAAAATAATCCTAAAACGACCCCAAAAAGACCCTCAAATGTTCACAAAATGACCGAAAAATTATCCCAAAATTATCCCAAAATGACTCCAAAATGTTCCGAAAGTTACCCAAAAATTTTCCCAAATTATTCCAAAATTGAACCCAAAATGATCCAAAATTATTCCCAAGTCACCCCTAAATGATCTCAAAATGATCCTAAAATAATCCAAATAAGATAAAATAAAATAAAAAAAATTAAAAAAAAAAAATAAAACAAAATAAGATAAAAAAAAAATAAATAAATAAATAATAAAATAAAATAAAATAAAATAAAATAAAATAAAATAAAATAAAATAAAATAAAATAAAATAAAATAAAATAAAATAAAATAAAATAAAATAAATTAAAATAAAATAAAATAAAATAAAATAAAATAAAATAAAATAAAATAAAATAAAATAAAATAAAATAAAATAAAATAAAATAAAATAAAATAAAATAAAATAAAATAAAATAAAATAAAATAAAATAAAATAAAATAAAATAAAATAAAATAAAATAAAATAAAATAAAATAAAATAAAATAAAATAAAATAAAATAAAATAAAATAAAATAAAATAAAATAAAATAAAATAAAATAAAATAAAATAAAATAAAATAAAATAAAATAAAATAAAATAAAATAAAATAAAATAAAATAAAATAAAATAAAATAAAATAAAATAAAATAAAATAAAATAAAATAAAATAAAATAAAATAAAATAAAATAAAATAAAATAAAATAAAATAAAATAAAATAAAATAAAATAAAATAAAATAAAATAAAATAAAATAAAATAAAATAAAATAAAATAAAATAAAATAAAATAAAATAAAATAAAATAAAATAAAATAAAATAAAATAAAATAAAATAAAATAAAATAAAATAAAATAAAATAAAATAAAATAAAATAAAATAAAATAAAATAAAATAAAATAAAATAAAATAAAATAAAATAAAATAAAATAAAATAAAATAAAATAAAATAAAATAAAAGAAAAGAAAATAAAATAAAAAAAATAAAATAAAATAAAATAAAATAAAATAAAATAAAATAAAATAAAATAAAATAAAATAAAATAAAATAAAATAAAATAAAATAAAATAAAATAAAATAAAATAAAATAAAATAAAATAAAATAAAATAAAATAAAATTAAAAAAAATAAAATAAAATAAAATAAAATAAAATAAAAAAAAATAATTTAAAATAAAATAAAATAAAATAAAATAAAATAAAATAAAATAAAATAAAATAAAATAAAATAAAATAAATTAAAATAAAATAAAATAAAATAAAATAAAATAAAATAAATAAAATAAAAAAGATAAAATTAAAAAAATTAAATGAATACAATTTTTTTTTAAATATACTAAAACAATGTAATAATATAAAACAGGGAGGTCCCTTAAAAAAATCAAATCAATAAATGGACTAAAAATGTGTAAATATTTTTGGAAGTGTACTTTATATACTGCAAGTCATAAACTTTTCATTCAAATGAATGTTGAACACCAATAAAGCTACATCAAATTCATAGCATGAAATGTGGCTTTTCATGCGTTGATGACGCTAATAAGGAAGTGAATAGATTGTTATGAGCCAACTTAGCACTATTTAACACCATAAAAGCCAACTACAACCCCACAGACGTTTGGACATATAGTTGAAGTGATTCACATTTGAAATATTGAATAAAGCAAATCTATGAATATCTATTGCAAAAATTTTATTTGTATTACCCTGACAACAACAACAAAAGTGCAGAAAATTTCGAGCAAATAGAAAAGCTTTGCAGATGCGCACATGGTGAACATACATACATACCCGACATACTACTGTTGGTGTTAGTGATGTGCGGTTCTAAGTAATTTTAGGAACGTGTCTGTCGAATTATTTTAAAATTAAAAAAAAAAAAAAAATAAAAATTAAATTGTTGGAGATATTTATGAAGTTTAGAAACTATTATGAGTCCAAACACTTATCGACTATTTTAGTAGTTGTGGTAGCATATCGTAACCATGCAATTTATCAATGGATTCAATAAGTAAGTAGTTTCAGCTCATGGATCAGAAATATCGGTTCATTTCTATAAAACCCCTTACTCGGTGTATAAAAAATGAACTAGATCTGCTTGCGTGCATTTATTGAGCTTCTTAAAGTGCTTGATTTCAATTTGCAAAATGATATTTGAAATGTTTGCACACTAATTGTACTTGGCAGTTTTGCTGTAATCTTGCGCTCGCCCAAGCCAAGTTAAAGAGCTCAAGCGGATATTTATCCCTATTTGAATTGGTCTTGAGTAAAGTCCGATGACTTTTGGCAGCTTGTGAATATGAACTGGTGTATTAGTCTTTTAGTAATTGGTTCTAAGTTTAAAAGTTGTAAGTCAGATTACAGCTCTTAGTTTAAGGGATATGGTTTCGTAAATAGTTGGAAAACTGATTGTGCGCTTGATTGCAAGAGTAAATTGAAACGTTAAAAGGTTGAGGTTAAATTCTAATTTTTCAGATTCCCATTTTTCCAGAGGTGAAGCTCATTATTTTATTTAAGGAAAAGATTTTTGTGCCGGTTGAAAGAGGACTCCTTGTCAAACCGGAGGTGCACACATTTTCCGATGAATCTTTGCTCCGAATGTTCCAACGTCTGTGAAGTTGGCATACGAAGGTCCACGAAAACCAAAAACAAAAGCTGTTCTGAGTAGCTTTTAAAAAGTACTAGGGTTCCTGAAAATGAAAAAAAAGTTCTGCAAATTTAGACCAAAAAAAATGCTTTTGAAATTTTATATGCCAAGTTCACGCAGAATACGACTTATCGAAAAACGACTTTTTTAAAACTGTTCTGAGTAGCTTTCAAAAATTTCTAGAGTTCCTGAAAAGAAGAAAATAAGTTCTGCAAATTTAGACCCAAAAACCCCATTTTTAAAATTGGTCCGAAAACTGAAAATTTTCAAAATTTTTCCCACCCGGGAAGAAGAAAAAAAGTTATGCAAAATTTGGACCTCAAAACCCGATTTTTAAAATTGGTCCAAAAACTGAAAATTTTCAAAAATGTTCCCAAACCGGGAATTTGAAAAATTTTCTGGGTAGCATTCAAAAAGTTCTAGAGTTCCTGAAAAGAAAAAAAAAGTTCTACAAAATTGGACATAAAAACCCGATTTTTAAAAATGGCCTGAAAACTGAAAAATTCAAAAATATACAAAACTGGGAGTTTAAAAACTGTTCTGGGTAGTATTCAAAAAGTTTTGGAGTTCCTGAAAAGAAGAAAAAAAAGTCTGCAAATTTGGACCTAAAAAACCATTTTTTAAAATTGGCATGAAGACTGAAAATTTCAAAAATGTTCCAAGCCGGGAATTCAAAATCTATTCTGGGTAGCATTCAAAAAGTTCTAAAGATCCTGAAACGAAGAAAAAAGTTCTGCAAATTTGGACCTAAAACCCCATTTTTAATATTGGTACGAAAACTGAAAATTTCACACCGGGAATTTTAAAACTGTTCTGGGTAGCATTCAAAAAGGTCTGGAGTTCCTCAAAAATAGAGAAAAAGGTCTGCAAATTTGGACCTAAAAATCAATTTTAAAATTGGTCCGAAAACTGAAAGTTTTAAAAATGTTGAAAACCGGGAATTTAAAAACTGTTCTATGTAGTATTCAAAAAGAACTTTTTCTCTACTTTTCAGGAACTCTGGAACTTTTTAAAAGCTACTCAGAACAGGTTTTTTTTTTACGTGAACCTTCGTATGCCAACTTCACAGACGTAATGTTCCGAGAGCCTTTTCACATGAGCTTTAATATTCCCAACCACCTTTAACTAGAGCCTGAAAAATTCGTTTCTTTCATATTGAAACTTATGTAGGTCCACCACCTTACAACTCGTCTATCCAGAGTTCTTAACAGCTTGAAATTCAATTTGGCTAAGTGTTCGACTTCAAACAATGACGAACTATGGAACTCACTTTGACTGACTGCCTAAATAGTCAAATAAGTGCAATTCTGCTACAACAACAATAAGAACAAAAGAAATAGTCACGTTTAACTATTAGTTCATCTCAACCAAAATGTATACACTGAGAGCAGTAAAGCTCTGAACTTGGCCTTACAAATTTCGGGTCTGCGTTTGTGTTCCCACAAATTGCAATCAAAAGACCTTTCAACTGCTGCAAATTCAGCGGTATATATTCACTATTCACTTGAGGAATGGCTACATGATATCAGTAAGTACTTTGGAGTTCACCGTTTTTGTGTGATTAGTTTTCAAAAAACACAAACGAAGAAGAAGAACTAAAACAAAAATAGAAAAAAATCTCTACAATTTACAAGTCCAACAAAGTGACAGGTGATTGTTTGGTCTGACATGAAAAGTGCTGACTGGACTCAAAGTTTTTGGTCTATTCTTATCGTGAGTACACAAGTACCGGCATAAGTACATGTAAGAGTTCAAGTCTTAACTGTATTAGTTTGTCGACATTTTGGAGTCTTAATAAATTAGCCAAAGAGGTAAATGTGAATGAATGAATTCCGGCAACTGTTATTCGTTTGTGTTGCTATAGCTTAGAGGACAGTTAGAGAAGGATTGCTGGCTGACAAAAAGCTTTTGATATAACGGAAATTAACCGTAATTTATACTGACCGAATGCCAGGTCATGCTGGTGTGGATGGAGTAATGAAAATGATGGTGGTCTAAATAGCTGTAAAATGCAAAACATATCTACTGTATACTTCTTTGTAAAATTTTTGTACTAGCAAAACCAAGGATATTGGTATAAAATACTCGGCGTGAGAACTATTGTCATTAGCGCTTGGCGTTTGAATGTCTGGACGATGAAATATAAAATAGTTAAAAAAAAAAAAATACAAAAAAATAAATAAAATAAAATTAAACAAGACAAAATAATATAAGACAAAACAAAAAAAAAATTATTAAAAAATATTAAAAAAAAAAAAAAAAAAATAAAATTAAAATATAATAAAATGAAAAATTAAATAAAATAAAAATAAAATAAATTAAATAAATGAAATAAAACGAAACAAAAAAAAAAATAAAATGGAATAAAAAATAACATAAAACAAAATAAATGAAAAAAAAAAAAATTTATAAAAAAATTAATTAATTAAAGAAATTAAATACCACAAAATCAAAAAAAAAAAAAAATAAAAAATAAAAAAACTAAAAAAAGATATAAATAAAAAAAATTTAAAAAAATAAAATAAAATAAAATAAAATAAAACAAAATAAAATAAAATAAAATAAAATAAAATAAAATAAAATAAAATAAAATAAAATAAAATAAAATAAAATAAAATAAAATAAAATAAAATAAAATAAAATAAAATAAAATAAAATAAAATAAAATAAAATAAAATAAAATAAAATAAAATAAAATAAAATAAAATAAAATAAAATAAAATAAAATAAAATAAAATAAAATAAAATAAAATAAAATAAAATAAAATAAAATAAAATAAAATAAAATAAAATAAAATAAAATAAAAGAAAATAAAATAAAATAAAATAAAATAAAATAAAATAAAATAAAATAAAATAAAATAAAATAAAATAAAATAAAATAAAATAAAATAAAATAAAATAAAATAAAATAAAATAAAATAAAATAAAATAAAATAAAATAAAATAAAATAAAATAAAATAAAATAAAATAAAATAAAATAAAATAAAATAAAATAAAATAAAATAAAATAAAATAAAATAAAATAAAATAAAATAAAATAAAATAAAATAAAGTAAAATAAAATAAAATAGTTGAATATGAGGGTACAGGTAAAATTATTCATGGCTTTTTTTGGTAAAATTTCTAGCACTGGGAAAATCTAGGACATACAGTGACTCATAGTGAATTTGGTACACTTAAATTTTTTTGAATTTCGTTAGGTTAGGTTAGGTTAGGTTCAAGTGGCTGCCGCAGAGGCACACTTAGGCCAGTTTTGAAAGGCCCGTTGTGATACCACCAACACAAGGAAAGTCAGTCCCGGGACCCAGCCATATGGAAAATCCCTGAGTTGTTGGGATTTTCCACATAGCAGAATCCCGGGACTGACACTCCTAAACCGACACCGTTACTCCTCCTCGAACCACTTAGATGACTTTATGAAGCCCATCAAGTCCTTTATGTCCATTTCCGCGATCTGGCTTAGGCTATCCAGGAACGGAACTCCCAAAAAGTGCGTTCTCGCGCCGCTTAAAGCCGGACAGTTGCAGATGAGGTGCTCCACTGTTTCCTCCTCCTCATCATCTTTGCAACTCCTGCAGCATCGTCGGTAGGTTAGAAGTAGCTCAAAATTTCCCCTGATTTGTAAGAATTTTGTTCTTCGACCGTGTTGAGTAATTTCTTCCATACAAAATAAAAAAAAATAATAGTTTTGTATGAAAAAAATTATTAGAAATCAGGGAAAATTTTGAGCTATGTACTTCTGGCCTGCTTATTCGTGTAGTGAAATTGACGAGCCAACAAAACTGGGTTATATAATTGCCTTAATTTTGATGTAAAAATTTGAGAAATACTATCTTAGTACCCCGTCTAACGACTTCACTATCCTGGGAAAAGCTAAGAAAAAGATAAACTCATGTACAAGTAAGGTACGCACAAACATTTTATTTTTTTTTTCAAACAAAAACCGAGTTCAGCCTTTGGTCTTAGCGCATAACTTATTTAAATTTGTCCTAAACCCTAAATAGGAAAAAATCCCACTCAAACTACAGACGTCCGCTAGAAATTGCGCAAACTACCCACGAACGCATCCATATACCTTTGATTTAACTAGCAAACAAACCACCAAAGCAACTAACTAACCCATAAATAATGTAAAACCCTGCAATATTAACCACTTTATTCCAGCAGTTTGTGAATTTTGATTAACCTAAATTTGGTGTAGTAACATGAAAGAAGAAGCGAAAAGTGGACGCATACAACACTCACTACACATTCGCTGATGCCACCAAGTGTACAAATATGCCACAAAAAATGCGAAAGGAAAAAGTTGATGGAAAAAATCAAAATGATTTATGTACGCATATGTCACAGAGATTTTCAGAGTTTTGATGCATTATGCAATATTATGCATGCATACCCCCACATATATATACAGCATGTAAGTTATACATATGTGTGCGTGTGGGATTGTGCGTTTATTGCATTTGTTGCATTGTTTTTGAATTGCACATTGCTCACTTTGTTGTTGTTGTTTTGTTATGCAAAATTATGCAAAGGCAGTGTAACAGTTGGTG
>CAXKVI010000002.1:13281218-13328718 GCA_964058755.1 Campiglossa producta | reverse complement strand
ATTGGCTGATTTATTAATAGCTGTCAAATTGGATTGTGTTTAAATTTATTATTTAGCGGAAATGTTGCGTTTGGCGTGCGAAAGTCAATGGCTGCCAACGATGATGGCGATGATTATCGAGAAAGCATATCTATTAATACTTAAGAAGCTACATGCTTACTATGAGATATTGGTGTGGATTAGCATTTAATTAAGAAAAGTTCTTAGCCTCTGCTATAAATATCAAAGTTTTGAAATATCCCATCATATCCCGAGAGTGAATTTTTCTTACACGACATGGTCTGCTGACACTCTATTAATTTTAGTTATTGAAATAACTGTGTTTTTGCAGGTTATATTCTCATTATAATCTTTGAAAATTTGAAAAATTTCCTAAGAAAAGTTTTCAAAATTTTCGTTGTGCCAGAAACATGAAAATGCTGTATTCAACAAGAGACACCATGGCTTATACGTATCAATTTTGCTACACATTCATGTTTCTGGCAAAACGAAAATTTTTAAAAATTTAAAAATTCAGTTTTTTACATTTTTGTTGCGCCAGAAACATGAATATATAGCAGGCTTGTGAAGGGTGGGCACCTTGCCGCGGTACAAAGGGATTAAGTCGATAGCCACAGAGCTACGCTGCCCGGTACTACATCACGAGAGTAGCCTCGCCTCTCTGGCGCGACCTCAAAGATCTTCCCCCTCCCAATTCAGGGTGTTATGCAATACCGTGTCCATTGGACGTTTGCAGCTAGGAGGCAAATCGTGGCTGTAGTCGAACGGAGCCTCTCTGATACCGGGCCGCATCAGAGAGTAATCACGGCGGACGACACACTTCCCCTACTCTTCTCTTAACCCTAAGCTGACCTTGTCCGTCGATGGGTCGTTCGAACAAGATGAACAATAAAACAAATTTAAAACAACAAATAATAACTTCGTTCACTCCTCAGCAGAGGAAAGCTATGCTGGAGCTAGTGAAGAAACGTCGGAGGACAGCCTCCACTCCAAAATTAACCGGGGGCCAACAGCGATGGCAACTACGAGTCGGTCAACCAAATTTCTATCAAGTAAGAATGACTTGATGGGAGCTAGCACCAGTGCGGCTGCCTACGCAGCTAAGCGGATGCTAAACTTTTATCAATCGCCAATATCAAAACCAATCTCCTAACAACTGGGGCAGCGGTCTCACGACCTGGCCTCGGAGATCCAATAGAGAAAGAAGCTGCAACTAACTAAGCAACTAAGGGAGCGACCGCGATGGCAACTGCGGGTCCGGACACCCAGAGGACATCTACCCTCCGCTCTGCATACTTGGAAAAAGATTGGTCGCAAGGATCCTTAAGAAATATGAGGGAGTTTCGCAGGAAACGCTGTCGCCGAATTCCAGCAAGTCGGTGGAGTTAGCGCAATCTCTGATACCGGACTTCCAAAGCACTTATGTGTCAAAGAGGGTAAACAGAAACCCTTTCAAATGCCAGAGATCGGACAAGGAGTTAAAACCTCATCCAAAGCGGCATTAAAACACCCCCGGAGTGGGCAAACCAAGCTTTGCTGAAGTAACCAAGGACAAGATCCTTATGGGCATTCTTGACCGAGGCAACCACTGTTTGGCCATTCCCAAGGAGCAGTAGCGGTACGTCCGCAACACACTCGGAAACGCTGTTATTGACGTTTGTTTGGAGTCTCCAGGTGGTACGGCGGCGGTCAGGGATGCGAGTTGGCACCAGGGACAGATTAAAAGAGTCGCGTGCGACGACGCAACAACTGTTGCACTGTACAAGGCAGCAGCTGCAAGACTGTGTGAAGTTTACGAAAATTGATGTCTTCGACTGGAAGGACATTCCGGCTCGGCCAAGGGCAACGGCATCCTCCATATTGCCAGGTCCCGGGACTGGTTGTATCACAACGGGTCTTTCAAAACTGGCCTAAGTGTGCCTCTGCGGCAACTTAAACCTAAAATTCAGTTTTTAGAAATTTTTTGGTTGCGGCAGAAACATTAATGTGTAGCACATTCGTTTTTCTGGCAAAATTTTTAGAGATTGAACTACACATTCATGAATATGGCATTGCAAATTTTCAGGGTACCTCGTACTTTGGACCCCAAGATTTTCGTAAATCGTAGAGAAACGAGAGGTTAATCTCGTGAGCCTATTAACTGAAATCTGGAAAATTGGAACATTCATGTCTCTGGCAAGCGAGCGACGATATATATTCAATTAGTATGTGATTAAATAAATATGTAATAGTTTGATGGCTCACAGTACTAACGAAATTCTTATTAATTGAATCATCTCCCTCTAAATATTTTATTTATTTTTTATTCATATAGATTTAAGTGAATTATTCAGCATATTACTAATGATTCAGCAGCCCTACATTTGCCTAATTATTTGGCATCTTTTTAAAACCACAATATTTTTGCAATAACAACAGCGTTAGCGCATTCCTAGAGCTTCCTGCTACATATAACAATTTTCCAATGATTGCTGACTGTTATTTACAAATTGATTGTATTTGTATTGATACCCTCTCTCTCCCCGCCAAGCGATTCTCTTTATTACCGTGTTTACACCATTGTGTAAATCGCATGTCAGTGTTCCTGTTCCATGTATGTAGTTCAGTTAGTTTTGCTGCCAATTCAAATTTACAACATCCGCCACAATGATTTGCCATAATTGATAAAATAGTATCGGATTTTATGATGGCCACAATTGGAACAAGAATCACAACAACCACAACACAAACATATAATAAAACCAGCATAACAAAAAAGGCCTAATAACAAAAACTATGGAATTAGGTTAGGAAATTGTGGTCATGGCTTCATGCAACAATGAAAGTGCAAATACACAGATTTGGTATCTATTCATCATTCTCATACGTATGCATTGTAATATAGTAATTTTAGTGTAGCACAAGTTAAGGCCAAACTTTTGATTGAGGGTAATACATATCTTATATATACATACATTATTTGACCAGCGAAGTTTGACTGTGAAGCTCCTTATGTCAGAGGTTTGCTAAAAGCTGATCCTTGCTGGAAAAACATATTTTGAAAGCTTTACGTCTAACAACATTAGCAGCGCTCGAGCTCAATAACTTTGCCATTCGATCTGAATCGAACATGTCCACCAACAGGTTCATAACTAGATTTCGATTGATTGTTTACTACGCTAACGTCCATGCATTTATCTGACGCTATTTTTGTTGCTGTTAAATGTGCGGTTAGCTGGTTATTATTCATTAAGGTGATTATTTGGAAAATTGCAATCATATATCGTCGCTCGCTTGCCAGAAGCATAAATGTGTCAAAATTAAAATTTTTGGGAAATCGTATTTGAAAGTTTATTGTTCTCGCAAAATGTGAAATTTTAGTTTGTGACAAAAATATGTTTTTGCAAGTTTTATTCTCATTATACTCTTTCCACCGATATACCTTAAATTCCAAGGTAAATTTTTAAAAATTTTAGTTTCGCCAGAAGCATGAATCTGTAGCACATTCATGTTTTTGGCGCAATGAAATTATTTAAAAATTTAATTTCTAAATTTTTTTAAATTTTCGTTTTGCCAGAAACACGAAAGTGTAGTAAAATTGATGTTTCTGGCGAAACGAAAATTATAAACAATTTGAAAATTCAGTTTTTAGAAATTTTTTGGTTGCTCTAGAAAGATGAATGTGTAGCACATTCGTTTTTCTGGCACAATTTTCAGAGATTGAACTACAAATTCAAGAAAATGGCATTGCAAATTTCCGGGGGTTCCTTGCACTTAAGAAACCAAGGATTTTCGTCAATCGTAGAGAAGCGAGAGGTTTATCACCAATTGGCACATTCATGCCTCTGGCAGGCGAGCGACGATATCTATATTAAATTTATACTGTTTTGGATAACAAACTACAGAGCGAGCAGTACACAATTTCCCCCTATCCTATCCCTATTGAACCATAATACTTCTAAAAATGGGCGTAATCTGAAGATAACCCCACCCCACCCCTTTTTTTTCATATCGAAATTTTCGAAAATCACATAAATTGACATATCTCGGTAGCTGAAATGGCTAAAATGGTATAATTTTACAGGTAATAAGTTTAAAAGTTACGACAGTCAAATTTTCAAAATATAAAAATCAAAATAAAGGCAGAAATTTGTTAAATTACTAGCAAAATTGTAGAAGTTTATTTGGGTAATTTTTTTTTTTTTATAAATTGTTTGCTGGGTTGAGAAAAATTATTTTTTTTTATACATTGGTACAAGGTATACATAATAGGGAGTATACCTGATGTAATTGGACGAAATCGCTTCCCAACCATATGGAATATTTCGAGAATCATATGAAAACTACTGGGTATTTAATGTTCGGTTTACCCGAACTTAGACTTCCTTGCTTGTTTTTACTTTTTATTTTTCCGGCAAAGCTTTAGGAGTGGGAATTAATGGAATTAACTAAAGTTGTATCACAACGAGCAGACGAAATTGCAAGAGATTGAGGAAGCAGAACAATTCAATCAAAACCGTCGTTCATTTGCGTTTGCGTTCTAAGCAACTATGCTCTTACACTATGGAACTTCTAGATGCCGCCAAATATAAAAAGCAAAGTTATGCTTACTTGAGCCCAGAAAATTGTTAAATTACTAGCAAAATTATAGAAGTTTATTTGGGTCAATTTGGTTTTTTTTTTTAAATGTTTGCTGGGTTGAGCAAAATTATTTTTTTTTGCAACTACCAATCTTTTTACAAACCACCCTCTAAAGTGACAGTCAAGGATGACCTGAAAAGTCTGACTTCAGATTCGGATTCAGCACACTCAAAAGCTCCAGAAACCGTTGGGAAAGTCGGTGGGATTTTTAAAAACTACAATTTGTAGTGTGTCATTAATTATTAAACTACATTAAAATTGTCAAAAATCCATTGGTCATGATAAGAAGGCCGAACACAGTTCGTTTCCCAAGAAAGTGTTTTGTGGCCATTGCTTAACATGCTTGTAATGTGAATATGCCCGTGAAACCAATGTAGGTATATTTATGTGTGTAAGTGCACGTACAACTTGAGTGAGTGATTGTAGTAAATCGATGAAGTGGACCACCAATGTGGTGGTCATTCAACATTTTACAAAGAGTCCTTCAGACAACATCAACATGTTGCAGGGCGATGCAAACAAGCAGCAAACAGAGAGGGAGTTAAAACAAATAAAAAAATAGGAAAAATGAAGAAAAAAATTGGAAAACAATATTGCAGATTAAACGATTTCAAAAAGTCGTGAGAGGCTAAACTATTACGCGTCAGTTGCAGGAAAAGTATTGCATGGATACGATTATTACATACATATTGATGCTGGGTATAGAGCGAGGTTATGTTGCGGAACGTATTTTTGTACAAACAAACATACGTTTGTTGTTAAAATACGCCTTCGTTGTTGTTTTATTGGAGTATTTAAGGATCATTGGATTGTCGCAACCGACCGGTTGTTGGGCGGGTAAACCAAGTGAAAAAAAAAAGATTTTAAATAGCGCCAAGCAAAGAGCGTCTAAAAGCCTTCGTACTTATTTATATACAAAGTTATGTATGTTGTTGCGAATGGGCGGACAGACAAACAGGGAAACCAAACGAACAACTGATAGGCGAGTCAGGTTTTTACGCTGCAGCTAAAATTTGAAGCGTGGCCGCTGCCAACAACGCTGAAGCAGCCGACTTGGTCCTCGTCCGCGCCAAGCCAGTAGTTACCTACATCGCAGCCGCTGTCGCAGTCGCCATCACAATTTCGTTGCCTTTTAATAAAGTCATTTGATGTTAAGTGTTGCGATTATGCGGCATGCCACAACCACCTTGTAGTCTTGAAATTCACAGCCTGTGTGTGGCAACGATTATACCTACAACGCATATTACATAGTGTTTTGTTTTTATTTTGACTTAATTTTTTTTTATATATACTCAATGCAGCTGGACCTATACCCTAAATAAAATAAAATAAAATAAAATAAAATAAAATAAAATAAAATAAAATAAAATAAAATAAAATAAAATAAAATAAAATAAAATAAAATAAAATAAAATAAAATAAAATAAAATAAAATAAAATAAAATAAAATAAAATAAAATAAAATAAAATAAAATAAAATAAAATAAAATAAAATAAAATAAAATAAAATAAAATAAAATATAATAAAATAAAATAAAATAAAATAAAATAAAATAAAATAAAATAAAATAAATAAAAAAAATAAAACGAAATAAAATAAAATAAAATAAAATAAAATAAAATAAAATAAAATAAAATAAAATAAAATAAAATAAAATAAAATAAAATAAAATAAAACAAAAAAAATACAAAAAATAAAATAAAATAAAATAAAATAAAATAAAATAAAATAAAATAAAATAAAATAAAATAAAATAAAATAAAATAAAATAAAATAAAATAAAATAAAATAAAATAAAATAAAATAAAATAAAATAAAATAAAATAAAATAAAATAAAATAAAATAAAATAAAATAAAATAAAATAAAATAAAATAAAATAAAATAAAATAAAATAAAATAAAATAAAATAAAATAAAATAAAATAAAATAAAATAAAATAAAATAAAATAAAATAAAATAAAATAAAATAAAATAAAATAAAATAAAATAAAATAAAATAAAATAAAATAAAATAAAATAAAATAAAATAAAATAAAATAAAATAAAATAAAATAAAATAAAATAAAATAAAATAAAATAAAATAAAATAAAATAAAATAAAATAAAATAAAATAAAATAAAATAAAATAAAATAAAATAAAATAAAATAAAATAAAATAAAATAAAATAAAATAAAATAAAATAAAATAAAATAAAATATTATAAAATTAAATAAATAAAATAAAATTAAATAAAGTAAAATAAAATAAAACAAAATAAAGTAAAATTAAATAAAAATAAAACAAAATAAAATAAAAAAATTAAGTAAGAAAATAACAAAAAATAAATAAATAAAATGAATTAAAAAAATAAAATGAAATAAAACAAATTAAAACAAAATGATGTAATAGTCCGGTCAAAATAGCCATAAAAAGAGTGGTTAAATAACAATAATCCGCACAGAAGCAAATTTTGGCAGAGATACCAAGTTGTAGACCTGGAAATTCAAAAATATTCAAATTTAGTCGCTATGGTTCCCATTTGTGCTAAAAAAGTTATTCGGTGCTAAAAGTCGTGAAAAATCGAAATAAACCCTAAAATTTGGATATTGCGATATTCCAGAACTGGTAACTCTTAGACAAAAAAAATGCTAGGACCTTATTAGGGGTCGTGCATATATGACGTCACGCTCTTTGAGGGGGGGGAGGGGTCTGCGATTTGTGACGAAATGTGACATGGGGAGAGGGAGGGGAGTAGCACTTACGTGATGTCACGTTATTTTTTGCATGTTTTCTAGCGTGCAACGTCCATAAACGTTTTCAAATTTGGCACGTTTTCATTCTTTCGATTGGCAAATATTTTTTAATAATTAATAGATATAAACATTCTAAATATGTATCAGATTTTATGTCAAATAAATATTGAATTTATATTTATTAAGGGTGTGATGTGACATTCGAGGGGGAGAGGGGGGTCTGGAGTTTGTGACTGGGTGTGACATGGGGGGAGGGGGGGGTCAAAAACTACCAAAAATCGCGTGACGTCATATATGCACGACCCCTTAGTAGAGACCCCTTAGTAGAATTTCCAGGTCCACAACTTGGTCTCAGGTAATTTTTCATAAAAACTACCGTTTTCGAGAGAAGTCCAAAAACCCAAATTTTGACCTTTAACCCAGAATTACTTTTTTTTAGCACACATGGGATCGATGAGGACTTTGGAAGTTTTCTTTCTGATGGTGAACCGAAGCTTTCTTTTTTGTTTTAATATTTCTACAACTTACCTACAGTTGCAAGTTAAGTTTATGGGGGGTAATCTTTAATGCCACAGTCTTGGTTCATTGGCCCCCCTCGGGCAGTCAAACAAATCGAATTGTGTGAATCAACAACACCAACAGAAAATAAAAAAGAAAAGTGCAACAACAACAAAAGGGAAAAAAGTGAACGAAAGTGAAATTACACAAATAAAATCAGCGGACACGTGTAGAAGCAGTTAGTCCATCACGCAAAGGCAAACGGCAAGCGGAAAGCGGCATACGGGAAGCAGTGTTGCATGGACACGCCACAAATCACACTCGAGGGCTATTGTTGCGAGTTGAGAAAACAGCATGCGGTGGTGAAGAGCAATTGTTGCAAGCACTTTTTGTTTTGTTTTTATTACAGCACTTTGTGCCACATTTGTTTATTATTATTTTGCTTTTTTTTTTCTCACTTTTTTTTTCTTCACCAACTAACACCACAAAAGTCACAGCAACGTCGTCGCATTGTGGCAATTCGGTTTATCGAGCATTTGAATGGCAATAAAAATAAATTGTTGCACATGCGCGAGCGCACGTTCCACTACATGCCACATTGATGGTTGTAAGGATGGATGTATGTATGTAAAAATGTGCTGCTGCATGCTATATCATCCTATGTGCAGTGCGGTAACGGCGCTTGACGGCAAGTTATGCGGTTTGCATGCGCTACTTTGGTTGTTGTTAGTTTTGTTTTTACTTTGTTGTTGTTACATTCGCTTTTTAAGCGCTGCCAGTTGTAAGTTAGCGACTGAAGGCTTAGAACTTCAACCGCAAATATGCATGCAATGTGGTGGGTGCAGCAGCGTGCCGCCGCCTGTGGCATGCCACCAACACTGCTTGAGAAGTATGTACTTGGATTTGTCTAGCGATATTGGGATCATTTTGTATCATATTGGTTTAGTTTTAGGGTCAATGTGGGGTATTTTTTGGACAATTTTGACCCCAATGTGACCCGACCATGACCCCAGAATGATCACAAAATGGTCCCAAAATAATAAAAAAATTACCGAAAAAATAGTCCCAAAATGATACCAAAATTACCTCCAGATAATCCCAAACTGACCAAAAAATTATGCCAAAATAACCCCAAAAAAGTTCCAAAATGTTCCCATAACTATTCCAAACTGATCCCAAATTGACCCCTTTAATAATCCCAAAATAACCCTAAAATAGTCCCAAAATAATCCCAAAATAGTCCCAAATTAATCCCAAAAAGACCTCGAAATAGTCCAAAATGATCCCAAAATGACGCTAAAGCTATCCAAAAATGACCCCAAAAAGAAATGATCCCAAACAAACTCAAAATAATCCCGAAAATGGTCCTAAAGAGATCAATCCCGAGAGGATCCCGAAATGATCGCTTCTGCTTTCTGAATTGAATTGAATTGAATTTTCCGGCCGAAATAAAAAAATTGAAAAATATTTTTTTTCGATCGAAATTTAAAAATTTAAAAATGTTATTTGCGGTCTCTGGTTAGAATATACCCGTGGTAAGGCCGTTCGAAAAAACCGACAAATGTTCAATAGGTAAAATAAATAATAAACAAGTAAGGAAAGCTGTCTTCGGCTGTGCCGAAGGCTATATACCCTTCATGAATAAGCGTCACGATTTACACTGCCTGTTTCAATTTAACTTTAGCTCATACCGAAATTATCGGAACTATCGATTATATGGGGGCAATGTGTTATATTGGTCCAATCTCATCGATTTTTAACATCAACATTTCACATCCTAAAATATCAACAGTTACAAAATTTCACTTTCCTACCTATCTAATTAGAGGAGTTATAGCCCAAAATCCGTTTTTTGTAACAATCGATTGTATGGGCGCTATGTGAAATATTTATTTCATCTCAATGATTTTCCACATCAATATTGCACATCTAAAAGTAGCAATATGTACAAAATTTCAGGTTCCTAGCTGTTTAATTACAGGAGTTATAGCTCAAAATCCGTTTATCGGAATAATCGATTATATGGGAGCTATGTAAAAGATGGACCCGATCTGACATGGCTAAATCAACTCATCTCGTCATTCTGATCATTTCGGTATACTTATTGATGGGTCCTTCTCTTCTTCTCATATTTACAAACATCGGACCAAAGTCATTATACCATTTCATCTTCATGAAAGGCATAATAAATCGTTCAGGGTTAGGGCTAGTACCAGAAGCTGCTGGTACCAGAAACCTACAACATCCATACACGCAAATAGCAACAACAGCACAACGAAACACTAACTATCTGACTCAGATCTGGAAAATTTAAAGAGATACGGCGTTTTTTATTCTGATAGGTTCTAGACGTCGATAATGAATGTACCGTACTTTATTTGAAATTAGATTTGAAATCAAAAAGGATTAAAAATCATAGATGATGGATAATCATTATATGGTTATCTCTTAAGCTCTATGAATCTTCCATTCAACTTTTCTTCTATCATAGGAGTAGGTCGGCCTGCGTATTATCAAAGTAGAGGTCATGTTATGCGAATGGAAAATGACGCTTCGTTACAGAAGATGTTTGTATAGACCAAGCATCGGCGCCCCATAGATCTTAAGATCAGTCAAACAAGTTGGACTCATCACACAGACACGTTTCGCTCTTTGTTTACCAAATGATTTAGTCGCCGCATCGCGTGGGGGTGTCGCTTGTTTCGTCAGCGAATGTTAAAAATATAGTTCGGACGATCACAGCGCGTGTATAAACGCTCTCACTTGTACACCTGCATTTACCAATTTGCCGACCCATGGTATAGACACACGATTTTCGCAACAGAGGAATCATGAATGACTAGCTCATTTCAATACTCTCATAGATGGCTAGCACTTTGCAGAATAGTCGCCGAAAACCAGTTTCCATATCAGTAAAATTTTTTGTCGTCTCTCGAATCGCTAAAGAATTGCTTGTTGTCGGAGGATAAATGTGGAGACAACTTTACTGGGATATCGACGAAAGGTCTCAAGTTGATAAGGAGACAAGTGTCAACATTTGCGGATTGCACTTTGCTTTGCTCAATGGCCTTCGTCTCTAGCATGAGATATTTAAGTATTTCACTATTTAAGCAAATGATGTTGTTGTTTTTATTGTCATGTTCACAAGCCAATTGCACGATTTTCATGTAGTTTTCGAACGATTTGCCTGCCGTGAATGATTATTGCCGAGACGCCAAGACTCGTAAATGTAATTTTGTTTATTGCGTGTTTGTTTAGTATATTTAAATAGCTACATACATACAAACAAACAAACATACATACCTGGTTGAGAGCCAAGAAATTGATAAGCGATTGTTACTTAGCTATTCACATTGGCGCCGACAGCAAAAGGCTGCGAACGACCTGTTGCCACCAACTACCAACGTAACTGCCAACAAAGTGCATTCTTGGCAATTTTATTTATTTCTATTTACATTTAAATGTTGTTGCAAAGCATTTATTTATTTTTGTTTGTTTTAGCTGTGATTTCATGTTGTTGTTCGTAAATAGTGCTTGTACTATTGGTTTTAGTCAAATTTGTTTTAAATTGTTCACAGCAATATCAACAATTGTTGCAACAACACAACAACAACCACAATTAGTTTACACAACTACTATTGCACACACAAACACACAAAGTGTAGTCGTGTTTATTTTGAAAATAAATTAAAAACAAAATTAAATGATTTCTGTGCTCTTTGTAGTTGTATTTGTTGCATGCAGCAGGTTGCACTTGTAGATCGCTGATTGTAGATCATTGCTTGTTTACAGATCGTGATTTCACGATAACATTTTTCACAAACTGTGATTTAACTTTTGTAAATATGCATGTATTTAGTAAGTATGTATCTATTATGGTTTGTCATCTTATTTAGCTATTATGTGTGTGATTATATATCAGTATAAGTGGGTGGATACTAGGATCGAAAAAAACCTCATGTAGTCAGTACACGTGAAAGAAGTTAACTTCTTAAATTCAGAAATAACGAAATATGAATAAGACGTATTCGAGAATGGTTTAGCTAGACGATTTCTTACTTCTCTTGTAAATTTCGGTTAGGTATCAATCCCAAGTGGCATCCCTGCGTGAAATTGTCATATTTGGAATACGGCCGAAAATACCTTTCATTTGATAACCATATTGGCATATCTAGCTCTATATTTAAAAAAAATTGGGATTGGTGGCAACCCTGTAAACCGCCCTAAGTGGCAACACCTATTTATGTAATCTTAGAATGAACCAAATTGTCAATATACCAAATTTTATCAAAATCAGTAAAGCAGAGATATACGAAAAAATAAATAAATTGCGGTTAGGTGGCAACCCTGCTTGAAATTATCTTATTTGGAATACGGTCGCAAATACCTTTCATTTGATACCCATATTGGCATATCTAGCTCTATATTTAAAACAAATTGGGATAGGTGGCAACCCTGTAAACGGCCATAGGTGTCAACACCCATGAATTCTGCTCGGCCTAACTATTACAATTTGTGCAATATTAGCTAGATCCGAGAATTTCACTTCCTATTTGATTTGCACAGGTAAACATCGTGGTGAAAATTGCCTACGCCTGAAAGTTTGCAACATACGCCTGAAAGTCGGCTACAATTTTTATTTCCATTGCATAATTTCCGTTACACCCCTTTTACATTATTCAAGTCATGAATTCAATTCTGCCGCGACATTGGCGAAAGGGGTGAGAATCGAGGGGAAGAGTACACTTCAAAGCGTACCGTCAACTCGTTTCAAGTTTTTCTTGTTATCTCTTTCACTCCTCCTTGTACTCCCATGTTTTGTTTCATAATTGCTTTCAAGAAAAGTTGACAAGTGTAGACACGAATAGAAAACACAAAAGAGAACGCCAGCAGAGTTCAAAGCAATACTAGATAAGTGTAAAACCGGACTTACATCATCAGCCATTTTATAAAATTTTACTCTCAATCAAAACTTCATATCGCCACCCAAGAAATTAACTTCAAAAAAATATGTTAAGGGTACAGATCTCAACAGGTGAGCGACGATATATTCGTTCTGAAAATATTCTTAAGGCATGCCCTTTCCGAGTAATCAGGCTTTAAACAAAGGGGTATTGATAGGGATATGAAAGGCATAAGAGCAGGGCCCAGCGGGTTAGGGGTATAGAATAGGTAGGCCAGAGGTAGGTATGCCGGTCGTAAGAGTAGACTAAAATCCAGCCCGCCTACGGAGTCAACGAACAACATCCGTACAATTCTTTCTGTTTCGTCACTATTCTCATTTCCAAATGACGATTTCTCATTTTCTTGTGACATTTTTCCATTTACAACTACCTAATCTTATTTTCAATTGACTCTTTCGCATTTACAACTGACTATTCGTATTTAAAACTGACTATTCTCAATTACAAATGACGCTTTCGCATTTCAATGTTATCCTTACTCAATTACAACTGGAACTGGTGTAGATTTATATATGTATATGGAATTTTGTGTATAGGTTATTTGATATATTCTCTGTTGCATAAGTGCTGCCACTCAAAAGGTTTTTACTGCGCTGCCACCTTTTTATTTTTTCTAAGAAAGTTCGATATGCCGGTATAGGTATCCAAAAGGCTTTTACGTCGTATCTCAACAAAAATATTTTTAGGTAGGACGACCAACTAGGGATGCCACCTATCCTGTTCTCTCGAAAGTGGCTTGACCCATTTACATATATGAACTTTTGAATATAGGTTCCACTTTTATAAAAAACGCTCGGTAAGTCTGTTACCAGGACGCCTTTACTTCCTATGCAGCTACTTTCTAAGAATCCAAAACTTGTTCTGACTGTGCCAGAGACCGGAGATAGCCACTTAGGTATACCCGCAGATATAGATATTCAATAATCCAAATATGATATAGATCTAATTATGTTAATGGAAGGAAATGAATTTTGTTTGATTTTCTCGTTCATTAAATTTCTTTTGTTAATAAAGCCTAGCAGGCATTTTTAAACCTCCCCCCGCTCCCTCCCAAAAAAAAAACAATCAACTAAAAATTTTATTGAAAATTGTGGCTGACATTTCGGTGAAATGTGAAATTGCGCACACCAAATGTAACAACACCAACAACAGCAAAACCTAAAACAATAATAACATTGATATCATGCAATAACATCGCAATACGAATATTTGGCTATGAGCAACAGAATTTAATTGCTATGCGAAAATCGAACATACAACGTTTGGGGTTCAAATGAACCAATCGCCGGTTTTTCGACATTTATTGACTCTGGATGCAGACGCAGCACGGCTGTGCATTTTGCAGGCAGTTGCTCGCAATATCAGCATGTGACCGACGACCGCCACCAGCGACAACAGTCATATGGGAATTGTTTGCATGCAATGCGTCAATAGAAAAAAAAAAATAGAAAACTAGAAATGAACAGCATGAACTTTTATGTTGTAGCTACTGCTGCGGGAGGTGGTGGTCAGACGGGTGATGGCGGGAATGGTGATGGCGGCGCCAATTGATCTAAGCGCCAACACAACAATACAATGATGACGACCACTTCTAACACATTTAACAAAACGAAATGAAAATGAAGTAGGGTAGAACAAGATCGCATGAAAACAAATTTGATATACCCAACTGGCGGTAAAAATGTGTATCAGGTCTACAGACAGAAAGCATATTTTAATCAAAAGTATTACATATATGATTTTAATGCCTTATTTTATTTTATTTTATTTTTAGTTATTTTATTTTATATTATTTTATTATATTTTATTTTATTTTATTTTATTTTATTTCATTTCATTTTATTTTTTTTAATTTAATTTTATTTTATTTTATTTTTAGTTATTTTATTTTATTTTATATTATTTTATTTTATTTTATTTTATTTTACTTTATTTTTGTTTATATTTTATTTAATTTAATTTTAATTTATTAAATTTTTTTGTTTTATTTATTTTTTTATTTCATTTTTTATCGTTTTTTTTATTTTATTTTATTTTATTTTTAGTTATTTTATTTTATTTTATTTTATTTTATTTTATTTTATTTTATTTTATTTTATTTTATTTTATTTTATTTTATTTTATTTTATTTTATTTTATTTTATTTTATTTTATTTTATTTTATTTTATTTTATTTTATTTTATTTTATTTTATTTTATTTTATTTTATTTTATTTTATTTTATTTTATTTTATTTTATTTTATTTTATTTTATTTTATTTTATTTTATTTTATTTTATTTTATTTTATTTTATTTTATTTTATTTTATTTTATTTTATTTTATTTTATTTTATTTTATTTTATTTTATTTTATTTTATTTTATTTTATTTTATTTTATTTTATTTTATTTTATTTTATTTTATTTTATTTTATTTTATTTTATTTTATTTTATTTTATTTTATTTTATTTTATTTTATTTTATTTTATTTTATTTTATTTTATTTTATTTTATTTTATTTTATTTTATTTTATTTTATTTTATTTTATTTTATTTTATTTTATTTTATTTTATTTTATTTTATTTTATTTTATTTTATTTTATTTTATTTTTTTTAATTTTATTTAATTTTTTTAATTTTATTTTTTTATTTAAGTTCTTTTTTCTTTTTATTTTATTTTATTTTATTTTATTTTATTTTATTTTTTTATTTTATTTCATTTTATGCCATTTTGATCTCTTCAATTTTGTTCAATAAAGACACAAGCAATCACAACTGGCTATAAAAGTTACTACAGAGCAACAATTCAGAATACAACAAACGCTATCCCGCACTAAAATCCGTCACCCCATCAACAACACTAAACACAAACCCCCAGTTGGCAACTACAAACCCATCAATGACAATAGAACATCAATGGTGAGTTGCTTAGTGAGCAATCAAAAAAAAAAAAATTGGCAGCCGTATCGATGCCGAGCAATGGAGCAACAGTTGTATGTGCATTGGTAGTTCACGTAAAATTCATGACACCCATTATCCGATTGCTGAATAATGCAAAATGTTCGCTTTGTGTGAAGTTGCAAACTTAGCTTTCGTTGGTGCAACGAAACAATGACTTCAAACTACAAAACAACACAACACAACTGACTGCGCCAATGGCAATGCTGATACTGATGATGATGACGATGATGGTAATGATGACGACTATAACTACAACAACGATGACGACTAAAACGACAACTACAACAACATAACGCACTTGACATCAACATTGAAACAATTGCGTGTAATGTTGTCGTTGCGGCATTGACAGGCGCGCAAATTGTTATGTTTCTAATGTTGCAATGCCACAAAAGCGATGGGCGCACAGTGTTGTAGAGTGGCAATGAAAGCGGGATAAGAGAAGTTTATCACTTGAGGAATAGGTTTATAAGAAATTGTGTATAGAGTGTGAAAAAGTGACACCAGGCGAGATATGTAGGGATTCGTGTTCAGTTTTCTTCCACACTAAGGGAGATCTGCACTAAGTCTAAGGGTTATTCAAAAACCTTTGCATGGAGTAGCGAAGACTGCTGTGCTTTTAGAATTCCTTCTGGGATTTAATAGCAGGCTGGCTCTAAGTTCGCTATATTCTAGTGAGCTGGTTCAGTCTAGCCCACAGGAATTAATTTTTCACGCCTTAAAGTATGCAGCATTTCACAAGTATTCAAGCAGTTTGGGGTGCATCTGCCTGATGCCAACTTAGGTACATTTGATTGATTTCTAGGCAGAGATTTTCTCTTCTGAATCAGTGGAATCAAAAATTCGGTCAATCGTTAAAATACTTCGACACACATGTATATTACCATTTGCGCCTAAAAGCATGCAACATTTAAGACTATCCCTTTTACATTGCTGTAAAAATTGTTTTTCTGATTGCGATTATTCCACACATCTGCCACTGTAACGCATTGTTTTTGTTATACTTTTAATCACAACCGCTCGCGACAGTTGACGGCTTTCGATCGATTACTTTATACACCAGTCTCGGCGGCGATTCCAATGAGATCTGTGCGACTTTTCGATTTTGCCGAATAGCTACTAATACTAACAATAGCAAAGTCGATGCCTAACAATATCCGAACCGAACATCTGCAACAATACATTCTAACGTCAACATAGTAGCAAAAATGTCACAAGGATGTTTCTTTAAGCTAAGCTGATGGTGGGCACAGCAGGTATGAGTAGATATATAGCATACATATGAGTGGGGTGGTGCGTGTTGGGTGGAGGGTTGACTGTGTCAGTTGTTTGAGAAAATTGGCAATATTGTCGCTTTTCGTTGTGCATCAAATGTGCAATTAAACGACATGTATCAAGCTTTTTTAAATGCTCTACGAGGTAGTAGTCTATGTCGTATAAACATTTCATCTCAAATTATTTAAAGCCTGCAATTGAAATAACTAGTTCCAAAGAACCTCAACACTAGTCTGAGTTGAAGGCCCTACTAACTTGCTAACTATTTTCAGAGTATGGGATGTGTTGGTTCTATATCCACTTAGGAAGTTAAAAACCTTGGGATTATAGAAAACAAATTCTATTTAGCAGAAAACTAGAAAAAATAGGTAAAATTAAGCGCCTGAAAAAAACTTTGTAAATTTATTAAAAGAAAATTGTGTAAACTGTGCCAAGAATGTTAGAATAATTTTAGGCGTTTGATTTTGACCTATTCTCCGAACTTTAGTCCTTAACCATTATCTGCTACACACTAACTAACTAGCTAATGGCGGCGATATACCAACAGGTTACCATAACCTCTAACGAGATTTTCGCCGAGCTTGTCTTCAAAATTGTGGTGTGCAGCTTTTGAGTTTTTTCCTACTAGTTTTCTACAAGAAGCTTTTCATGGCAAAATACATCCGGATTCGTTCGATTCGAATCATTTTTGTCTAAATGAATATTTTATAAGATTGAATATAATATTTACAGGGTTACCACCTGAAAGGTATTTTCGGCGATATACCAACTAAAATATTTTCAAGTAGGGTTGCCACCTTACCTAAGTATATTTTTATATTTGTATATCCGGTAATATCTCGGGAACAGCTTAACCGATTTGACTTAGATCCACTTGGGGGTTGCTACTTGGGGGTGTACAGGGTTGCCACCCATCTAATTTGTTTTACATTATGGAGTGAGATATGGCAATATGGGTATCAAATGAAAGGTATTTTAGCCGACATACCAACTAAAATATTTTCAAGTAGTGTTGCCCCCCAGGGTTACCATATACCGTATTGTATTTGTTTTGTATATTTTTGGGATCATATTTGGATTATTTTAGGATCATTTTGGGATCATTTAAGGGTCACTTTGGGAGAATTTTGGGGCTATATTGAAAACATTTTGGGTTCAATTTTGGATTAATTTTGCACAATTTTGGGGTCATTTTCGTATATTTTTGGAGTCATTTTGGGATAATTTTTATATCATTTTGGGATCAATGTGGGTTAAATTTTGGACACATTCGGAAAAATTTTAAGGTCTCTTTGCGGTCGTTTTGGGATTATTTTAGGGTAATTTTGGGGTCATTTTTGGGATAATTTTGTTGTCGTTTTCGTATCATTTTGGGTACATTTAAGGGTTTTTGGGGTAATCTTGGAATCATTTTTGGATCATTTTGGGATCATTTTAGGGTAATTTTGGGATCATTCAAGTTCGGATCATTTTGGAAACATTTAAGAGTTTTTTTTTAGATAATTTTCGGATTATTTTGGGACTATTTTAGGGTAATTTTGGGATCATTTTGGGTAAGTAAAATTAGCGCTAAATGAATATCACCGAGCACTGGTCACCCAGGTACTATTCCTTTAATTCCTAGAGATTCGGCACATTCATCTTTTAAAAAATTCCAAAGAAATTTTTTTAAAATTTTCCTTGTGCCAGAAACATGAATGTGGCGCAACAAAAATGTATAAAAACTGAATTTTAAAATTTTTTATAATTTTTGTTTTGCCAGAAACATGTATGTGTTGCATGACACCATGGCGTATACAAAACAATTCTGATACATATTCATGTTTCTGGCAAAACAAAAATTATAAAAAATTTTAAAATTCAGTTTTTATAAATTTTTGGGGCGCCAGAAACATGAATGTGTAGCACCTATCAAAATGTATCATAAAATCTAGAAAAATTCAAATTTTGTGTTACATCTGTTTACAATAGAACGTTCGATATTAGTATGATCCAAAGGTTTCTATTTGTACTGGATACAATTGTGATCTTTTGTGGAGTACATACTTTGATTTGAGTCAGCTTACCCTACTCCGCTGTTTTAGTGCTGGGAGACAAACAATAGCTCTACACACAATGTTTATATTTGACATTTGCTCAATGTCAATGTGCAAGGATTATCGCACATACATACATACATAGAAATATATGTAATGTAGTGCAAAAGTGAACTTGTATACATATGGGCTTCCATTGTCTGTATGCTAAAGTCAATTTTGATATTCGCAGTTAATTGCGAATCGCTTTGAACGCACAAACATTGCCGCATTGGCAAAATCATACACAAACGAACGAGGAAGACAATGTTTAGTTTTCATGCGGGTTTTTAAAGGGGCGGTCGGTCACTTACTAAAAGTTTGAAAGGCGACTGTCTGGACATCACTAAAATGCAATTAAGGATTCAAAGGCTTGTTGTAGGTACTCCCTCTCGGCTGGCTTGTTAACACTTAGGCGACATAGTATCTACATTCATACATGTTTGGGTGCATGTGTGCACTAAAAGAGACACAATTTCAATGCTCATCAGTTGTATATAACTATCGTCGGCAATTTAAAAGATAAACATTAATATATGTAGGCACATACCATCAATTTTGAAGACGCCAGTCTACATTAATACAGCTGTTGGAAACAGATACTCAAATATATTGGACAATTTAAACGATTTAAAGTTGTTAACACTTGTCTTAATTGAATAGTTAAGCAGTAATTTAAGATGGCTATGTTCTAAGACAATTTTAAGCCTGTAACTCATTCAGTCGAGTCACATGAGGACTCTTGAACATTGCACATGTTTGGCTATTGGTTAACTTTTTTGAGTCACATTTTCTATCTAAAAGTCAGAATTATTTTATACTTATTTACTATATTTAAGAGCTCCTTATTGGTTCTAAAGAGCTAAGGCTATTGTTTATTAAATAGCTGTACAAGCTCACAAGGTGCTTAAAGTTTGTATCCACTAAATGGTAAATTTACTATAAGGCCTGGCTAGATTTTCCCTTCTAAAACCATGGGTCTGCCTGTAGTAATGCAAATCTAGGCCCTAACCAAGGCAACTTTACATCACATTCGTCTTCTCTGTCCAATGGGCGATTCCAATCAATGAAATATTTTCGGCAAATGAACAACTTGAATTAAATTTCACATACATTAAATAACACAGTGCGACAAAAAAGAAATACACTTTTGAAGCGACCTAGTAGAGATTGTTCACCTGGTCGAGTTATACATAAAACACCCTTCAAAAGATTTGTAATACCCCCAAAATCTGGTTTTAAGGCCAAAAAACCGTTTTTTCAGAGTTTTCGTTGAAAAAAAAATCATTCGAAATATGTATAGACTTTTGTTCATTTGAAAAGGTTATGACATGTTTTTCACGCGAGAAGTTAAATTTTTTGAAATTTTTTTCGGTTTTTCCGGTTTTGAAGCCATTTTTTTGCCACTAGTGACGAGGAAAGTCGTGTTTTATGGATCAAAATAAGATACTTTGTCGAAGGTGGCATACCTCTAAACCCAATTCTGATGTCCCGACTTTGTAGTTTTGACTTTGAGCGCCATAGTTTGAGAAATCCTAAGTTTACCCATTTAGAGTGCCCCAATCGTGTTAAAATGTATGACCGACCCCACTACCTTTTTAAGGCCGACCCACCCATGCCAGTGACCACCCCCTAAGACCCCACCTTTGGGTGTCCCCATACACAAAAATCAAAAAATCACAATTTTTGGCCCTTTACGTGATAAAATCAGCTAAGTGACTATCTTTTTTTATTTCTGGAATTCATTTTTCTCTTAATAACTTTAAAAACATAGCCATTTCACTGATTTTTTCATAAAAAGTTCCAAAAATGGTTATTTTTTTAAATGTTTGTATGGGGAAGCCCCCAGGTGGTGGTTTAGGGGGTATGCCACTGTCATGGGTCCGTCAGCCCTTAAAAGTTAGGGGGGGCCGGTCATACATTTGAGCACGATTCGGGCATCCTAAATGGGTCAACTAAGGATTTTTCAAACTTTTGCGCTCAAGGACAAAAGTAAAAAGTCGGGACATCAGAATTGGGTTTAGAGGTATGCTTCCTTCGGTAAAGTAACATATTTTGATCCCTAAAATACGATTTTCTTTTTCACTTGGGCGATTTTGAAATCGACTCGCCTAATTGAATACAGTACTCCTGTAGGGCGCTTGGGACCAAAATATTAGATTTTGGTTTAGGCTGCACATCTTGAAAACTTGAAGCCCTTTCCAAAAAATAAAACTGGTATAATTAAGTAATGAATGCCTCTCGATGAAACATGCCCAATAAGGTTCATTCATTGTCAATTAGTGCCAAAAAAAATGGCGCCAAAACCGGAAAACAGGTTGAAATTTCCAAAAATTCCAACTTCTGGCTTAAAAACATATCATACTTTTATCACATGAATAAAACACTATATATGTATATCGAAAGTGTCAACAAATTTATACCCAAAACCGTTAAGAATTTTGAAATCGGTTGAAAATTGGATTTTTAATGAATTTTTTTTTTACGAAGAAGCTGAAAAACGGGTTTTTGGCCTTAAAACCAGATTATGGGGGTATTACAAACTTTTTAAAGGGCGTTTCGTGTTTAGGCAAGTCACAAATTGCTCATGGATGAGTCATTAATAACAAAAGAGTGAATCATAAATAAAATACCTTCTAGGGTCACCGGTCCACATTGGTTTTCAAGACCCTAGGGATATGAAATATAGTGTAAAACCTATTTTCATATCCCACAAATATATCTACCTACAAAATTTCATAAAAATCGACCAAGCCGTTTAGAAGATTTAAGGTTAGGAACACCGTGACAAGAGATTTTTATATATTAGATTGCCCGTTAATTGAGAAACATACGCTTTGCATTTCAGAGCCCTGGCAGGCCCAAGGCAGAATTGTCTTTTGTAGGAAAATCTAGTCAGCGCCAAGACGAAATATATATTTTCCTAGATTATTTTCCATCCGGGCTGTATTTCAAAATAAACCTCCAGCAAGACGTCATCGAAAAATTCATTCAATTCATGCCGTAGGTATGTAGTTTTCCAACTGTTTTGTAAATTTGCATTATAAAGCGTGATGTGGGGATTTTTTACGGAATGGAAAGCTGAGAAATCTATATATCTTCGTAATTCATATGGGTTGATTATTTGATGTTGCCATCAACCAAAGATCGTGTACGACACTGTGTGATTTTATGGAGGACTTTACATCCCAAATATACCTACTAAATCCAAAGAGAACATGTTGGCAGAAGAGAATCTCGTTTGATTTTCCAGACTCGAACCGGTAACACCAAATACACCAACTCGAGCATAACTGCATTACAAAGCAAAAAGGTGTTTATGCATGACATTGGTCTGAAACCAACATCACACACACACAAGACTCAATATCGTTAACTCACACTTAAAATGTTGATAATTTATTAGTGAAGTTTTCATTTCGAACTTGCAACGCACCGTTTTAAAACACCAATTTATCACATTAATTACAAATTACAGATTTATTAGGCATTGTAAAGTTGTAGAATTTAACACGGTTGTTTTGTTGTGCCGTGCTGTGCGCCCCCTTAAAACTTGTACGTGGCACCACGTTATTCGTTCGTCATCATCAGCCTCATCATACGCTTCAACTCCCCTATAATGATCCAATAAATAGCTAGCAACAGCTAAGAAATGGCAATTGGCAAGTGGCGACTTTAACAACACCTTCCTGCCATACACATGTGAACATTTGAACATTAGACTGGTACAAAAATTTTTTTTTTTTCAAATATTAGTCATATTATTTTTAAGAACATCGAAAAAAAAAATCAATATTGTGAAGATTGAGCACTTAGCTAGTATTAATATTTCAAGCTCTATCATCGCTAGATTTTTGTAGTTAACTACTTCGGCGGTGAAGCTATGTTTTTATTTTGAGTGGAATTTGAAATTGTTAAAAAAATGAAAAGTTTTGGTGTGTGAAAGGTAGCAGTAGACGTCGCAAAGCCAATTGGAAATATAAATTTTTGAAGTTACCTTCTTAGGCGGCGATATGAAGTTGTGAATGAGAGTAAATGAGCAAATGGCTAATGATGCAACGGAAATTATACAACGGACATAGAAATTGTGGTCGACTTTCAGGCGTATGTTGGAGACTTTCAGACGAAGGCGATTCTCACCACGATTTTTAGCTGTGCAAATCAATTAAGAGGTGAAATTCTTGGATCTAGCTAATATTGCACAAATTGTAATAGTTACGAAGAGCAGAATTTATGGGTGTTGCCACTTATGGTGGTTCACAGGGTTGCCACCTATCGCAAATTTTTTAAAATATAGATATGCAAATATGAGTATCAAATGAAAGTTACTTTCGACCGTATTCCAAATAAGATGATTTCAAGCAGGATTGCCACTTATGGTTGCCACCTAACCGCAATTTATTTATTTTCTCGTATATCTCGCGAACTGCTTGACCTCTTTAGATAATATTTGGCATATAGACAATTTTAATCACTTTAAATTATATAAATGGGTGGTGCCACTTGGGGCGGTTTACAGGTTTGCCACCTTTCTCATTTTTTCTTTTTTTTTAATATTGAGCGAGATATGCCAATATGGGTATTTAATGAAGGGTATTTTCTAACGTATTACAAATATGACAATTTCATGCAGTGTTGCCAACTAGGGTTGCCACCTGACCGCATTTTATTTATTTTCCTTATATCTCGGGAACCGCTCAACCGATTTGTATAAAATTTGGCATAAAGATACGTTTGATTCATTCTAGGATTATATATACGGGTGCGGCCACTTGGGCAGGTTTACAGAGTTGCCAACTTTTTCGACTTTTTTTAAAATATTGATCAAGATATGGGTATCAAATGTAATGTATTTTTGCCGTATTTCAAAGATGACATATTTAAGCAGGCTGGACGCCTAGGGTTGCCCACCTAACCGCATTTTATTTATTCTTTCTTATCTCGACCACTATTTCGGTTGCCTATTGACCCATTTGGATGAAATTTTTTTGGCAGGCTTACTACCTATGTTTCATTCTAATTTTTTTCCTTCTGGGTGTTGCCACTTGCGGTGTGTTACTTGTTTTTCTTTTTTTTGAAATCTGTTTTGGAACGCTCAAACTTTTGGTAACTAAGCTTATGCGACAAATTCGAAAAACACCGAGCAAGGTACCTACTAAGCTAAAAATAATTTTTTGAAAAATTTTTTTTTTTTTCATTCCAGTTTAATTTACATACATATCTGCAGACACATTTAACTGCTTAGTCCTGTTCCCACATTTTTCACTTCTGGATGTTCATAAAACCTTAGTCGTGCTTTTAATGACTTTACAGGCACATGTTGCACGTAGCGATGTTGCTACCTACCACTTGCTAAAAACTCATATCTACATACATACAAACACATGCAACATAAAAGCAAACGAACAAAGACACAGATGTTGTGGCTGTTACATTAGTAAAAATATTCAACGTGGATAAAAAATATTAATGGCATTTGTAATTTGCAGTATTGTAATTAATTAATTTTTCTTTCCTCATGTTTATGTTTATAGTTGTTGTCGTTGTTTTTTCATGTTTTTGTTTTTATGTCGTTTTTGAATTTATTTAATTGGTTTTAAAACACGGCAATTGTGGCACGCTCTGCTCCAATTCGTTGCACGTTGAACAAAAACAACATTCATTCATTCATTTATTCATACCTGCATGCGATTTATTATTACTGTTGTAGTTTTCAGTGTTGTTGTTGTTGTTGTTGCCTATATAATTACGAGTTGTGTTTTTGTTGAACTCGTCGTCGCGCTGTTCACATGTTATTAGCTTTAATTTATTTGGCAAACTTTCCTAATTTCTGTTGTCACCAATCGTTAAACATACATCTGCATACCGAGTTAATATTTTTATTTTGAGGACTTTTTGTTGTTGTTGTTAGTTTTACAACATGCAATATTTGAAAATAAATCGTTGAGTGTTGCTTTAATACGTGTTGGGAATTCAAAGTAGGAAGTGATTATAACAGATTATACAAGAGATTCGCTTTTGGGGCGAAAGTTATTAGCACGAATGCCTGTCAGCGGGCTTAAAGGCCGCATGGATAGAGGATTTATACTATTTGCAAAATGTTTTTAGAGAGCTACCACTCATGAAGGTGATGTGGTTTAACAGTAAAATAATTGCCGAAATCACGTTTTTGAACTTTTGGCTGTTTTGAACTTTTGTCTAGTTAAATTTTGAGGGATTGTATAGTTATTGTAACATTTGACCTTCTGGATCGGAGCGTCTGCGTTAAATTTTGAGGGATTGTAAAGTTATTGTAACATTTGACCTTCTGGATCGGAGCGACTGCATTTATTTCCAGCGACGCTGATAGGCTTTTGTTCGCAGCTCTCTCTCTCTCTTATGTTAGGAGAACCCGCTCATCATTAAATTTATATATGTGATATCCCTTCTGGAAGAGCCATAAATATTCCAGATACATATGTTCAGATTATTTTCTCCTTTGTTAGTTAAAAGAAAGTGCACAATAGCGAAACATATGTAACCTCTTCGTAAAGTTCTGAGAGGTCCTTGGCAAAGGATATGTTTTACAACGAAACTAAATTCCAAAGCTGCTTTGATATCAACATGATTATTATCATGGGTCTTAGTCATCATTTTGTATACTTCAGTCTCTCGAATGACATTAGCTCCCCAACGACACGCCCTAAGCATTTCCAATCCGGACTAGATTTAGCATGTGATATCTCCGACCATAGTGCTACCGATTTCGAGTATTAGATTAAAGGAAAAAATCACTTTTATTTTTTGAGTATCCATAGAGCAATCTGAGCTATGACCCCCCTGCGACACGCCTAAAACATCTCCAATCGGGATACTATCGATTTAAGGGTTGAGGCTTTGGAAATCTGATGATAAAATTGTCTCCATACAAATATATATAGAGTTCCATATATAAAAGTTCTTATCTGTCTATCCGATATTTGCATGGAACTTGTTATACAGGTTAGTTTCTGGCTAAGGTAAGTTGCTATTTAAATGGGCTAAGTCCGATGACAACCACGCCTCCTTTTTCGGTATCGAAAATTTCTAAAATCACATAAATTGACATAGTTCTTTAACGGAAATGGATAAACAGATCCCTAGTCATTATATTATGATTTTTTGATCAATTATTAAAAGTGGACGTGGCACCACCCACTTTCAAGGGAGTCATTTTTTGAAAATTCGACTGGTCATAACTTTCTAGCTGCTTACGGTAGAATCATGAAATTTTGGACAAAATCGCTTCCCAACTACGCCCGCTTTCGATATGGAAAATTTCGAAAATTACATAAACTGGTATTATTCGGTAAGGTAAAAAGCTAAAATAGTATATTTTGGAAGATGAAGCCTCCTAGGGCCTATATCACTGCCAAGTCATGTCATTTTTATCCCGTTCTGAAACAAACGCGGGGTATTTAATGTTCGGTTTTACCGAACTTAGACTTTCCTACTTGTTATTAAATATAATACTAAAATGTTACGTAAAATTGCATGCCCACTTAAAATAGTGAGATCACAGGGTAGGCTAACTAATGAGCTCTTGTAAATATGTTTGTATGGTTAAAGCAAAAAGTAGGTACATAGCAAAAAGTCGTAAAATACCTAAACGCCTACCCGAAAATATAAATATGTCATGTAAACAATTCCAACAACATGAATTCCTCTAGAGCCCTCGCAAAGAATGCCAATAACAAGTCTTTTCGAACAAAAAACCATTTTGCTAAGCATTTAGGTATTCCACGCACTTAAATTAAATGCAACTTATGTTGAACCGTAGGGTGCCACGCACTTTCGCTGTCATATAGAAGCTGACGGCAAAAATAGTTGACGGACACCGATTTCAATAAAATTCAGTACTGACCATTCAAATGAGTTGGGGTTTTTAATTTTTTTTCCATAAGATCACCGATTGGGGTGGTATCTACTAACGAGGAAGTATGTGTTTGGAGTAATGCTTCTGAAACATGAATGAGGAGGAGTTGGAAGGTAACACTATCTTTTCAGATACCCTGAATTTTGGGCAAACACGTAAAAACGTGAAAAAAAACTGTGACAGCCTCCGGTAGTTTGGAAGCAGGCAGGTCTCGATCGCCTAGAAATGCTGTCCTGAGTCAGCTAATCACATGCTAGTCTGATGTTACCTCCTGTTGGTATCGCGGAAAGCATGCAACCTACGGAGCTCATTGGGTTCAGTAAGGAAAGCTTATCCACGCGGTACTTCTCATTGTACTGGAAAAAACTTCCAGCTTCTTGGAGAATGACGAGATGAAATCATCAGAAGGGGGTGAGGGAAACGACCAAAACTTGTATATTTGTATATCCGGACTATCTCGGGAACCGCTTGACCGATTTGAATGAAATTTTGAATATAGATAGTATGATTGTTTCTAAGACTATCCACTTGGGCGTTGCCACTTGTTGCGGATTACAGGGTTGCTACCTATCTCAATTTTTCTAATTTTGTAGCAAGATATGCCAATATGGGTATCAAATGAAAGTTATTTTCGGCGACATTCCAACTAAAATACTTTCTAGTTTGATGGCCACCTAGGATTTCTACCTTACCGCACTATATTTGTATATCCGGTACTATCTCGAGAGCCGCTTGGCCGTTTTAAATAAAATTTGGCATATATATAGTATTATTGATTCTAAGTCTATCCAAATGGGGGTTGCCACTTGGGGGGTTTACAGGGTTGCCACCTATCTCAATTTTTTTAAATTATGGAGCAAGATATGCCAATATGGGTATCAAATGAAAGGTATTTGCGGCAACATACCAACTAAAATATTTTCAAGTATGGTTGCCGCCCAGGGTTACCATTTTATCGTATTGCATTTGTATATTTTGGGGTCATTTTGGGATCATATTTGGATTATTTTAGGATGATTTTGGGATCATTTAGGGGTCACTTTGGGATTATTTTTGGGGCTATTTTGAGATCATTTTGGGTTCAATTTCGGATTATTTTGGGACAATTTTGGGGTAATTTTCGGATCATTTCTGGATAACTTTTGGGTCATTTTCGAAACATTTATGAGTCTTTTTAGGATTATTTTAGGATTATTTCGGGATTATTTCAGGGTCATTTGGGATCATTTTTGGGTCGTTTTGGGCTCTATTTCGGTCACCCAGGGACTATAGATATAACATTGTAACGTCAACTTATGATGTTCTTAGTAGTATATATGTAACTAGTTTGTGTAAATACTTAGTTACCTAATAATTGCTTTATTACTGCAACATATCATTATGAACGAAATGTTGAGCAGCTGCAACAATGCAACAACAACATCTTAAAATGTTTAATATTAAAGCGATAGCAAGCAATATATTTTGAATTATACATTGCGCGAATAATTAGGCATGCAAGACCCGTACGCGAGCTTTAAGTACTTAAGGCTAAAAATAAGGGCGTCAACCACGGTATGGCTTAATTTCGTACATTTTCTGAAGCGTAAAAATTGCATGAAAATGTTTAATAACTTAATTAAGCGCTCCTTTCAGGTCGGTGACTTGGTAAACGAAAAATGGCACAGGAATAACAATTTTTTTTTTTTTGATTTTTGTATTTTTATTTCACAAAAACTTTGTTCACCTCGGAACTTTTTCTTATTTTCATACTTCATTTTAAGGCTGGACCTTGACTGATTTGGATACAGGAGAGCGCATGTAGGAAACAACTCTTATGTAGGTGTGCGTGTGTTTGTTTGCATATTGGCCTTTGGTCAATCAACGTGCAATGTGCATGGTTTTGAAAAATTTTTGCATGCTCTAATTTTTTTAGGCAACAAACTTTCCAAACAAATTTTTTAATTTGTTCACTGCGGTGAACTTTGATTTATTTTTTTTGTTCATATTTGGAGGATCAATTTCATGGCTGATGGCTGAAATCAATTGTTTCGAAGAGTGCAAAGCACACAAATGTGAATGTTGATTTTAATGGAAAGGTGGTTCATTATTTGGGTTTTTTTTGGAAATTTTTGGGCGGGGCCCTCGTACATAACACACGGTCAATTAGCTAGCTTTTTTTAAATGCACCAGGAACTAACGGTAAAAAAAAATTTAATGAAAAAAAATAAATAAAATATGATATAAAGTAAAATAAAATAAAAAAAAATAAAATAAAATAAAATAAAATAAAATAAAATAAAATAAAATAAAATAAAATAAAATAAAATAAAATAAAATAAAATAAAATAAAATAAAATAAAATAAAATAAAATAAAATAAAATAAAATAAAATAAAATAAAATAAAATAAAATAAAATAAAATAAAATGAAATAAAATAAAATAAAATAAAATAAAATAAAATAAAATAAAATAAAATAAAATAAAATAAAATAAAATAAAATAAAATAAAATAAAATAAAATAAAATAAAATAAAATAAAATAAAATAAAATAAAATAAAATAAAATAAAATAAAATAAAATAAAATAAAATAAAATAAAATAAAATAAAATAAAATAAAATAAAATAAAATAAAATAAAATAAAATAAAATAAAATAAAATAAAATAAAATAAAATAAAATAAAATAAAATAAAATAAAATAAAATAAAATAAAATAAAATTAAAATAAAAACAAAATCAAATTAATAAATTGAATAAAGTATACTAAAATAATATAAAATAAAAAAAAAAATAAATTAAAATAAAATAAAATAAAATAAAATAAAATAAAATAAACAAAAAATAAAGTAAAATAAAAAACTAAATAAAAATAAATAAGAAAATACAATAAGATGAAATAAAATGAAATCTCCTTGTTGCAAAAAGATTGGAAGTTAAGTATCAAAATAACAAGTTCCTTACTTTTCGGGTAAAGCGAACATTAAATACCCAACGGTAGTTTTCATATCATTTTCGAAATATTCCATTGCGGAAGTGGGCGTGGTTTTGAAGCGATTTCGTCCAATTACATCAGGTATACTCCCTATTATGTTAGTACATCTTGTACCAATTTCATCGAACTACCGTAATCACTTTAAAAGTTATGACCAGTGAAATTTTCAAATATATGTACCTCCCTGAAAAGTGAGCGGTGCCACTCCTACTTTTAAAAATGTATCAAAAAATCATAATATAATGACTAGGGAGTTCACCCTACCAAACAATATCAATTTAGCTATTTCCGTTAACGAATTATTTCAATTTAGGTGATTTTAGAAATTTTCATAATCGAAAGAGTGCATGGTTGGAGGGCGATTTTATCCGATTTCATCAGGTATACTCCTAACGATAATAGTATGCTTTGTGCCAAATTCCATCGTTCTATCGTAATCAGTTTAAAAGTTACGACCAGTAAAATTTTCAAAAATGCCTCCCTTAAAAGTGGGCGGTACCAAGCCCACTATAAAAAATGTATGGAAAAATCATTAGAGAATGACTAACGGGATTCACCTATAAAGTTATATAATTTTAGCCATTTCAGTTACCAAGGTATATCAATTTTTGTGATTTTCGAAATTTTCGATATCGAAAGTGGGCGTGGTTGAAGGGTGATTTTATCCACTTTCATCAGGTATACTCCCAACGATACTAGTATGCTTTGTGCCAAATTCCATCGTTCTATCATAATCTGTTTAAGAGTTACGACCAGTCAAATTTTCAAAAACGCCTCCCTTAAAAGTGGGCGGTGCCACGCCCACTATAAAAAATGTATGAAAAAATCATAAGAGAGTGACCAGGGGGATTCACCTATAAAATTATATCATTTTAGCCATTTCAGCTGCCGAGATATGTCAATTTGTGTGATTTTCGAAATTTTCGATATCGAAAGTGGGCGTGGTTGAAGGGCGATTTTATCCAGCTTCACCAGGTATACTCCCAACGATACTAGTATGCTTTGTGCCGAATTCCATCGTTCTATCGTAATCAGTTTAAAAGTTACGACCAGTCAAATTTTCAAAAACGCCTCCCTTAAAGTGGGCGATGCCACGCCCACTATAAAAAATTTATGGAAAAATCATAAGAGAATGACCAGGGGGGTTCACCTATAAAATTATATCATTTTAGCAATTTCAACTGCCGCAAATTCATGGAAATTTCGCAATTTTTACTCAAGTTATCGTGAACTCCTCTTCTCAACCTAAGAACTTTCATATATGGAACTCTATATCTATTTCGATTACTTTGTGCCGTTACATAGTACCCTTATATGGACAAAATTATAATACCCTTGTACTAGTACTAGTACGCTGGGTATAAAAATCACTATATGTACCACCCTGTTTTATGAACTCTGTTTGTAGTTTTGAAGGTAAATCCTTTATCCTTCATTTTCTATAGCTTGAAACTATTTTTGTTGTACGTTTTCTTGTTAAAAAAAAAAAAAAACAAGTTTAAAAAGCTTTGAAATAGTTTTATCATGTACGATGGAGTTATTTGTTAAAATTCCTATTAACTTTGTCATAATAAATACTCAAGACAGAAATTTGAAAGCAATTGACATAGTTTGCTTAATTACTGGTGAAAGAAAGCGAAAGTACTAAATTCGGTATTGATGTGGCCACTCTTGTACACAAAATTCGATTAGCCTCGGACGAGTCCGGAATGAGTCGAAAAGTAGCAAACGACTAATGTCAGTACTGATGCCGTTATACATACCTATTTGTTGGACCCTTCCCTTGCGTTTTACTCACTTTGCAGATTACTGTAAAGATTCTGTGCAGGGCTTCTGCAAACTCTTGATATTATTGAAATTTACTTTACTCCAATAATAATTAGTAGTAACCCTCAAAATGTGCGCTCATTCGATTATTATTTGTGTGACGTGAATGGCTAAAACATCCGCAGCTGCAGAAAATGAATGCAAGTAAATATCTAGTGCCGCCCTTCAACTTCGTAATGAAAAGATGAGAAAATACTATGAAAATGCAAGAAATTAAATTTTTACTGCTACGACATACAAACAGATGTATCTAAATAGTAAGTAACTTGAATGCACTATCTAGTACAAATTAGCCTCTAGCAACTACCAAAGCGAGGTTAAAGCGAAGTTATGCTTTTGCAATTATTTTTATATTGCCACTACAAAGTTAAGATTGCCAATTCCAAATCGAAGATGGTCGGTCGAGCTAAAGCCAATATCAATTTAATTAACTTTGAAAAGTAGCAAATTAACATAAAATTAATGGAGTAAAATATCTAACGAATTGCCATTGAAGTGCAATAATAAAATGAGATGCAACGTGCAACAATTTTATGTACCGACATACACATGTGCTTATGTACAAATGTGCGTTAAGAGATAAAAAATAAAATGAGGAGGACGACCCCTAATACCTTTGGAGTATGCGGCATTACCAATGGCAACATCATATTTCTTCTTCTTTTTTTTGTAATTTTTTCTTCATTTTATTGTTATTGATTTTCTTCGTTTTCATTTTCAATTCACAGCCATGGAAGCGCATTATTAAGGAATTAAAAGCACATGCTTACGCATACATTGCGGTGGTGCCTAGAAGGGCTGGCACTTTCTGAATCTTGTATGGAGGGGAAAATCGGACATAAAAGAGGCTCAGTTTGGGGCTGCAATCTCTTGTCGATTTTTCCAAACACTTGGAGATTACCGAAGAGTTTTAACAAGAGATCCTCAACTATTCCATTGAGCCAAGAATGCCTTTTAGGTATAGGAAATTTTACGAAATTCGGAGCAATGTAGCAATGATAACAATTACTATTTGATGTATTTTCTTAGAGCAATTATTTTTTTGCGTCGACTCATTTTGAATCTATGTGACACCATTCTTCGATCGAAATTTGACAATCATCGTCTCTTGTCTCTTGGCGTTAAAAAATATCAGCTGTTCACACAGAGAAAATTTAGCTGGTGATGGATAAGAATTGACAGTGATTTGGTCATATAAACCGAAATATAGTTATAACAACCAAAATATCTGTTGATTCAACCAAAATATGAGTTGATTCAACCAAAATCAAGATCAATTCTTATCCATTCCCAGCTAATTTTTCTCTGTGTTGAATATACCTAACCTTATTAGCTAAAATTGGAATTCTCACTAAATAGTTCTAAGGAAGTTTTCAAATAGTTAGTTTGTTTGTAGGGTATATATGCGTATAAATTTGTATTAGTTTAGTTAGGTTGTTAGCCCACATGATGTATTGTGTAACGTTTCCTGTGCTTCAAATACATTTGCATATAGATGACCCAGTGTGGTCAGGTTCAATGCAATATTTGTACATATGTGTTAGTATGTATTTATGTATATCGTGTTCAATATTGCTGTGTTATAAGCTCTAATTGAAATTGTTTATAATGATTTGTTGTTGTTCTAGTAGATCGTCCTGGATTCTACAGAGGGAGTGAGATAGTCCAAACGGCAATACACCAAATTTGTAAATGTATTATATACATGAGTATCTGGGTGACCGAGCTTGCTCGGTGCTTTGCAATTGTTTTACCAACATAAGTTTTTCAAAATAGATTTCCGAAAACATATCAAATAGTTAGGTGGCAACTTTATAATCCGCCTCAATTAACAAATCCAAGTAGATAATATTAGAACGAGTATACTATTCACAAACAAATTTCATCCAAATTGGCCAATATACGAAGAAATAAATAAAAGGAAGCAAGGTGGCAACCCTAGGTGCCAACTCATTTTTAAGAGATCATGGTTGGTAAGCTGTTTGATACCCAGTGGACAGTCTTAGAATCAAGCATACGATCTCTATGCCAAATTTCATCAAAAACGGCCAAGCGGTCCAAAGTGACCAATAAATGCCCATAAATTGATACCAAAATGGTCCCAAAATTACCCTTAAATGATGCCAAAATGATTACAAAATTACACCAATATGATCCTAAAATGACCCCAAAAAGACCCTTAAATGATCCCAAAATTACCCGAAAACGACCCCAAAAAAATCCAAAACTGAACCCAAAAACTGAACCCAAAATGATCCTGAAATAATCCAAATATCATCCCAAATATCATCCCAAAATTACCCCTAATTTTACAAATACAATACGGTAAAATGGTAAACTTGGGCGGCAACCCTACTTGAAAATATTTTAGTTGGTGTGTCGCCGAAAATACCTTTGATTTCATACCCATATTGGTATATCTTGATGCGATAAGGTGGCAACCCTAGGCGGCAACTCTTCTTGAAGATATTTTAGTTGGTATGTCGTAGTTGATTTCATACCCATATTGGCATATCTTGCTCCATAATTTAAAAAAGTTGAGATAGATAGCAACTCTGTAAACCGCCCAAGTGGCAGGCCCCAAGTGGATGGTCTTAGAATCTCTATGCCAAATTTCATTAAAATCTGTCAAGCGGTTCCCAAAATAGTACCGGATATATAAATATACAAATATCCTGCGGTATGGCGGCAACTCTATTTTAGCTGGCATGTCGCCGAAAATACCTTTCATATGATACCTATATTGGCATATCTTACTCAATATTAAAAAAAGAAATAAGAAAGGTGGCAGCCCTGTTAGCCCTGACGTGCAAGAAATTTTCTTACATATCCGCAGTTTTAACAACTCAATTGCACATATTTTTTACATATTTAATTATGCTGCGCACCGCTTCCTCGGCGGTTAAATGTCGCTTTCTTGTAAACAACTGATATTTGTAATAAACAATAATGCATTTTTGGGTTTTTTAATGGCTTAATTCGATGAGAGAAATAATTTCTAATCAAGTAGCCGCATGTGCTCAGAATGACTTGACGCTTATGAAAAGAGGAAATATAAAAGTACCTGCCGAATAATATGCCCTAGCCCTAAGTGCTTGAAAATTAATAAAAAAAAAATAAAACATGAAATTGGTAAAAATCCTTTGAAATCCATAAACGAATTCCAGTTGTTATACAAAGCAGACTAATTTATATTCCACCTGCACACCTTTACATATGTACGTACTTGCATGTGACCGCCAAACACCTATGCACCTAATTAAATATGCAACCGAAGCGCATTGAGCACACAAATTTTTAATAACAATTTTTAATCGGAAATTGCGGTGAGTTGAAAGTGTTGAGCGCTTATATTGTAATTCAAAACACATTCGGACAAGAACAACTTGTTCTTGGCAGCCATAAAATAAAAAAAGGTGAACACAGTAGGGGTATTCACAGGGGCTTTGCTATTTTGAAATTCCCTACTATTTTTTTATTTTTTCTTTATTTTTATTTAAACTTAATTTGTTATATTAATCTATTTTATGTTATTTTATTTTATTATATTTTATTTCATTTTATTTTATTTTCTTTTCTTTTATTTTTTTAAATTTTTTTTTTAAATTTTTTTATTTTATTTCTTTTATTTTATTTTTTTTTATTTTATTTTATTATATTTTAATTTGATTTTATTTTATCTTGTGTTATTTTATTTTTTATTTTATTTTATTTTATTTTGTTTTATTTTATTTTATTTTTTTTTTACTTTATTTTTTTTATTTTATTTTATTTTATTTTATTTTATTTTATTTTATTTTATTTTATTTTATTTTATTTTATTTTATTTTATTTTATTTTATTTTATTTTATTTTATTTTATTTTATTTTATTTTATTTTATTTTATTTTATTTTATTTTATTTTATTTTATTTTATTTTATTTTATTTTATTTTATTTTATTTTATTTTATTTTATTTTATTTTATTTTATTTTATTTTATTTTATTTTATTTTATTTTATTTTATTTTATTTTATTTTATTTTATTTTATTTTATTTTATTTTATTTTATTTTATTTTATTTTATTTTATTTTATTTTATTTTATTTTATTTTATTTTATTTTATTTTATTTTATTTTATTTTATTTTATTTTATTTTATTTTATTTTATTTTATTTTATTTTATTTTATTTTATTTTATTTTATTTTATTTTATTTTATTTTATTTTATTTTATTTTATTTTATTTTGTTTTGTTTTATTTTAATTTATTTTTTTATTTAACTATATTCAATTTTAGTTTTCGTCAGTCACAAAATTTCTGGTGTTAGTTTTCTCGTGGCACTTCGATATGTGAACTAACTATCGCAACTTTCGTGAATACCCCCAACCCGTAAAAATATTTCTCACAAATTCGGAGGCGCTAAAAGGTGTTGATTTAGCTTGTTGTAAATATAGAGAATGTTATTATTGAATTTATGTTGCACGCGATTGGCAGTATTGATTTTTCTTCTGGTTTTTTTCGTGCTTCTCATTTTTAGTGTAAGAAGGATTTGTGTTATTGTAATTTATTATTCATAATTTTTTCATAAAAGAAAAATTTGAATAATTAAATTCACGTTGAGAGGCAACATCAACGCTATCACAAGCGCAACCGCCAATACCCGCGCGATGAATGTCAAACAAATGAACTCATTAGCCACAATTCCCAAACGTCCGCCCGTCTCCACCTCATACTCAGCTTGATGATTGGGTCGACAAGAGGTACACAACCTCACATACATACATATGTATGTATGAACGTGAATTGCTGTCGCTTCGAGAAAGCATTGAAAACGCTTGAAATGCCCTAATTGCATGGCAGTCGAACATTGAAGATTGGCAGTTGTCGATTGCTAAGGAGTTGAGAGCTGCTGCTGGTGCTGCAAGTTGGTAGCCGTTGAAAGCCGAAATGTGGAAAGATGGGGGCCAAGAACAGCCATTGTATTGAGAGGCAAGCCAGAAGCAACCACTGAAGCTGACTGCAATCGGCTGCGCTTCGTACCCACAAGGCACGTACACGTTGTTGGGGCTATTGTGTGAGCCACGACTCAGCGCCCGTTTCCACCACAAAATGAAATTATTGAAGACAAGCGTCGAAGATGGCGAAATATCGTTGGCATATCGCGAATTGTGTAGTGAAATGAAGTGAATTTGTGAAGCCACTGAAAATGTGAACTCAATTAAATTAGCAGAATTGAAATGCAAAACGGCGAAGAAATTTACCGTCTGATTGTCCGTCTGTCTATTTATCGGTTTTTTTGGCTGCTATTGTGAGATGTAAAAAGTACTGGGATGTAAATACTTGGTGATCATAAAAATTGTCTGTGAGCTCGGGATACGCAAAATAAAATAAAATAAAATAAAATAAAATAAAATAAAATAAAATAAAATAAAATAAAATAAAATAAAATAAAATAAAATAAAATAAAATAAAATAAAATAAAATAAAATAAAATAAAATAAAATAAAATAAAATAAAATAAAATAAAATAAAATAAAATAAAATAAAATAAAATAAAATAAAATAAAATAAAATAAAATAAAATAAAATAAAATAAAATAAAATAAAATAAAATAAAATAAAATAAAATAAAATAAAATAAAATAAAATAAAATAAAATAAAATAAAATAAAATAAAATAAAATAAAATAAAATAAAATAAAATAAAATAAAATAAAATAAAATAAAATAAAATAAAATAAAATAAAATAAAATAAAATAAAATAAAATAAAATAAAATAAAATAAAATAAAATAAAATAAAATAAAATAAAATAAAATAAAATAAAATAAAATAAAATAAAATAAAATAAAATAAAAAGTTAATATAATACAAAACACAGTAAAAAAAAAAATAAAAATAAAATAAGATAAAAAATCAAATAACAAAATTAAAAAAAAAAATTAAATAAAATAAAAAAAATAAAAAAAAATAAAATAAAAAAATAAAAATAAATAAAGTAAATAACAAAAAATATAATAAACTAAATACATTAAAGAAAATAAAATAAAACTAAATAAAACATAATTTAAAAATAAAATAAAATTAAGTGAAACAAAAAAAAATAAACTGAAATAAACTAATGTAAAAAAAAACGAAATACAGTAGAATAAAATAAAATAAAATAAAAAATAAAAGAGAAGAAAAAAATAAGTAAAAATAAAATAAAATAGAAAAACAAAAATTATTAAAATGAAATAAAAAAATTTAATAAAATCAAATAGAATAAAATTAAATAAAATAAAATATAATTAAGGAAGATAAAATTAAATTAAATTAAATAATATGAAATAAAAATAAATTAAAAACAAAATAGAATAAAACAATATTAAAAACAAATTAAAAAAAAAATAAGGAAAAGAAATTGAACTTACCGTTTTATAAACGGGATCAACTACCCTAAAAAATATGGCTTCCGAAATGCGAGTACATACGGCCACAACACTATCGGCTGACAACAAACAGACAGTGCAACAGACAAGCGCTGATAGACAAGTGTACCAAAGAAATGAGACAAACGGTAGGGAGCGCAAACACAGATCAACTAGCTACCGCCGACAGAATTCAGGGGCGAAAAAGTGAATGTGCCCAGAAGAAGAAGATGTACATAGTCGACGGCGACGTTGTAACAAAATGAAATTAATTGTAGGAAGCAGAAAACATTTAATGTCTCATTGTCAAGAAATTGTGTATACTTAGTTAAGTAGAACCTTCGATACTTTCGAGATACTAACCAATAAAGACGTTTTTGTGTTTTATTTTCTTTAGATTTTGGAAGAAGCAGTGCTGTTGCAAGTCTAGTTTAGTTGCTCATTGCGCAATGTTTTGGGTCATTTTGTTGGTGGCACTGCCACCATTCATTGACAGTGACGATTGTTGATAATGACGAATGCGCTTAGTTTATTTAAAGCTCCTGCTGTGAGCGCATCTGCAATGGACTTTCAACAAGAATATTTTGTTAGATTACTAATAAGTTGTGAACGAGTTCTATTAAATTTTAAGGGCATCTTTTGAAATGCTCTTATTTTGATGTTTCAAAACCCTAGAAGTATACTACGAATATTTGATTCCACTCTCAAACTCAGTTTGGCATAATGAAATGTTTAACAAATCTTTTGAAAATGTCCTCAATTTTGAAAACTATCCCTTTGATATCTTCACTGCAGTTGTTAAACAAAAGTCATTAGTAATCATCAAATATTTCAACCAAATTAAATGAGACTTTAAGCTTATTATGAGCTTCGTTTACAAGCCATGTTAATCTGGAAACGGATAATTAAAGAATAAATTATCTTCAGACATAAATTGTATGCAGCTGCTTTGCTCTGGCTTATATTCTATGGAAATACATATCTAGCGAATGCGCTTTGAGATAAGCATTTAAATCGCAAAAAGTTTAATTTCTGTGCTTTTAAATGTATTTGTATTAATTATGGGAATTAGGGATGTTAAGCTTAGTTAGACATATTTTTTTGCAGAATTTTTGTCATTTCTCTCTTATTATGAAACTAAAAAATTTAAGTAAATAAAATAAAATATAAAATATAATAAAATGAAATGAAGTAAACAAAATAAAATAAAATAAAATAAAATAAAATAAAATAAAATAAAATAAAATAAAATAAAATAAAATAAAATAAAACAAAATAAAATAAAATAAAATAAAATAAAATAAAATAAAATAAAATAAAATAAAATAAAATAAAATAAAATAAAATAAAATAAAATAAAATAAAATAAAATAAAATAAAATAAAATAAAATAAAATAAAATAAAATAAAATAAAATAAAATAAAATAAAATAAAATAAAATAAAATAAAATAAAATAAAATAAAATAAAATAAAATAAAATAAAATAAAATAAAATAAAATAAAATAAAATAAAATAGAATAAAATAAAATAAAAAAAAATAAAATAAAATAAAATAAAATAAAATAAAATAAAATAAAATAAAATAAAATAAAATAAAATAAAATAAAATAAAATAAAATAAAATAAAATAAAATAAAATAAAATAAAATAAAATAAAATAAAATAAAATAAAATAAAATAAATAAAAATAAAATAAAATAGAATAAAATAAAATAAAAAAAAATAAAATAAAATAAAATAAAATAAAATAAATAAAAATAAAATAAAATAGAATAAAATAAAATAAAATAAAAAAAAAATTAAAAATAAAATAAAATAAAATAAAAAAAATAAAATAAAATAAAATAAAAAAAAAATACTATAAAATAGAACAAAATAAAATAAAATAACAACATTTAAATAAAATAAAATAACATAAAAAAAAATAAAATAAAATAAAATAAAATAAAATAAAATAAATTAAAAGATTAAATTAAAAAAAAAAAGATATTACAAAATAAAATAAAAACAAATTAAATGGAATAAAAAATAAAGAAAATAAAATAAAATGCTGTATTTTTTGTTTTAAGAACAAAAAGCTGTCTCTATCTCAGCAAAATACCCTGACTACATTAAGAGCATCCCTTAAGTTTCTATTTTACACTATTCTTCCGCTTTAGTTTAGTAGTTTAGTAATTTCTTGAGAGTTTTGCAAAATCTGATTCGAACTTTCCAGCTGCAAGCCCACTCACATATAAACGCACACATACACTTTCTAGCATGGCATTCAATTTTATGTCGACTGTCAAGCTTAATACTACTTGGCAACACTCATTGCTACGTCGCACAGTCAAAGGAGTGCCATTAATCTTTGCTGCGTTCATTATTCTTGCGAAAAGTTCTATAGCAAACGCATAGTACAGCGAAAAAAGTCAAAGTTTTGATGCTTGTCACTCATTTGCCATCAAGAAATCGGTGCAACAAACTTGTGGCAATCCTTCCCACTCCCGCTCAGCTATGTATGTAGATCCGCGTGTTCAAATGCCAGTTGGTTGGTTGGTTGCTTAGTTGTTTGGCTGGTTGGTTGGAAATGCGTTCGTATCACCTTTGTCCTTCGTCCTCAAAAAGATTTATGTAAGTTGAAAACTCTAAGTACGCATTTACTGTAAGAAGACAACTTCTTCTTTTTTCTTTTTTTTTTGTTGCAAATTTTTTCTTTCTTCTTTTGGGTTTTTGCTCACGTTGTGCAGTGAATTTATTTATGGCAGCGTTGCAAGTACACAAACAACTTGTTGGTTATCCATTTTAAAAATTCTTCATTTTTTCCTATAATTTACTCGTTGCCGCCGCCGCCGCTTTGCTAGTCTAAGCATTAATTTAAGTTCATGCCACACGCGCCGCTTTTAATGACTTCATTAAATCGACGTGGTGGATACGAATAACATACTACTACCTACATTCTTACGTGCATATTGGAAAAGTGTTGGTGTAGTTATTGAACGTAAATGCATACTTTATGCTTTGAAAGATTTGTAAGAGGGTATTTGCTTGCAATTTCTTATCTTTGCAACGTTGTTTAGAATTTTTTTTTGCAGGCTGCAACCGGTTTTGGCAATTCTGATAGGATTTGTGTTTGACTTTTATGCTTTTACACGAGACATTTGTGAGTCAAATATGATGCAAAGATTACAAGACGAACTCAGAAGGTAGTAAAGAAATTTTTCGAAAGAAGAAACATCTCCTAGAATTTGTGTTAAGATAACAGGCCAAAAAACCGCGTGCAGCCAGTACACGTGAAAGAAGTTAACTTCTTAAATTCAGATATAACGAAATATGAATAAGATGTATTCGAGAATGTTTTAGATTCACAATTTCTTACTTCCGGGAAGTGGATCAGGGAACCGATCAATTCGACAATATCTTATACATGGTGCGTTTTTCTTCAAATTCGGTACGTGGGTAGAATTATGCATAATTTAACAGGGGTCAATACGAATGGGATATAGGGGAAAAGGGGCTTGGTAGAAGGAAAGAGGAGAATGAAGAGAAAAAGGGAGGGAGATATGAGTGTGAAAGCGAAGACAAGATAGGAAGGAGATTTGTAAAAGGGGTTGTAAAATGGGTTGTAATTTGAAGTTATATGGCAACCCTAAGTGGCAATCCTATGTGGCAACCCTGAGTGAAATTATCATATTTGGAATACGGCCAAAAATTACCTATTTGACACCCATATTGGCATATCTAGCTCTATATTTAAAAAAAAATGGGGATAGGTGGCAACCCTGTAAACCGCCCCAAGTGGAAAAACCCATGCATATAATCTTGGAATGAATTAAATTGTCTATATGCCAAATTTTATCCAAGCAGTTCCAGCAGTTCCCGACATATACGAAAAAATAAAAAAATTGCGGTTAGGTGGCAACCCTAAGGCCAACTCTGCTTCAAATTATCAAAATTTGGAATAGGTCAAACATTTCTTTCATTTGAGACCCATATTGGCATATCAAGCTCTATATTAAAAAAAAAATGGGGATAGGTGGCAACCCGTAAACCGCCCTAAGTGAAAACACCCATGCATATAATGTTGGAATGAATTAAATTGTCTATATGCCAAATTTTATCCAAATCCCCAAAAGCAGTTCCCGAGATATACGAAAAAAATAAAAAATTGCGGGTAGTAGGCAACCCTAAGTGGCAACCCTGCTTGAAATTATCTTACTTGGAATACGGTCGAAAATACCTTTCATTTGATACCCATATTGGCATATCTAGCTCTGTATTTAAAAAAAAAATTGGGATAGGTGGCAACCCTGTAAACCGCCATAAGTAGCAACACTGTTCTCGGTCTAACTATTACAATTTGTGCAATGTTAGCTAGATCCAAGAACTTCACCTCCAATTTGATTTGCTTAGCTAAAAATCGTGGTGAAAATGTGCAACATACGCCTGAAAGTAGGCTACAATTTCTACTTCCGTCGCATATTCAGCCATTTTCTCAAATTTTACTCTCTATCAAAACTTCATATCGCCGCCTAAGAAGTTAACTTCAAAAAAAATAAAATTAAAAATGTACATCCAGTATCACTGAAACATATGTCGGCTTGTCCGGTCCTGTAGTGCGTGGGTAAGTTTTTCTCAAAAATACATTTTAATTTATTTAACTGGGTTTTTTATTTTTTTTTTTAATTTTTTTTTTCAATTATTTTTATTTATTTATTTATTTTTTTTTTTTAATTTAATTTTATTTCTTCTTTTAACTACTTTTTTTGTTATTTTATTTTTATTTTTATTTTTGTATAGAATGCCTCAGTCTAGTTTTCTTTGTTTACATAACCCCGCACTAAACTCATCTTATTCAAGTTTCATTTTCCACTTTGCCTACATCCGTCTATTCATTAATCCTTTGACAGTTTATTATCAACTGACACTAAATTGCATTCTAACCGCCATAATCTGCATGGCCTATGCGATTTATGAACCAATCGATTGCAAGAAAACATACATATGTACGATTGTGGGGTCGGGGACGTTAACTCGCGATGTGTTCTACAAGCAAAAATCAATTCTAAGGATTGTCAATTTAAATGTTATGCCATTTGATTAGTAAACAAGCATACGCACAGACTCACTTACTTATATGGATATGTACGAGGTAGTGATGTGAGGTGACGGGTATTTGAAGAACTGTCTTAATAGAGTTCGACTTAAACCGGAACTATTTTTTATGTATCTCTGGAACGGCTGAAGCGTTTTGTATCAAATTTGCTATATAAATAGTTTGCTCTTTCTAAGATTTTCTACTTGGGTGTTGCCACTTCGCGCAGCTTACAGGGTTGCCAAATATCAATTTTTTCCAAATATAGGGCAAGATATGCTAAAATGGTTATCAAAAAGAAAGGGAAGAAGTTAATTTCAATTACTTTTTTTTAAGTCTGGACTCTGGATTATCAGTTTGCTCCTTCTTCCGGTTTAACGGAAATTCAGATTAAGTGATCACAAGAGAACCGATTGGTTGATTCGACGGCCAACAAGCGAGTTAAGGCAATTCTGGACTTAATAAAAATGAATGACTTTGTTTGGTTCATTTTGAAGAAAGAGAGCGAGAGCTTCTGAAACCGCTCGTCAAGTGCTCTTGATTTTTTTTCGGTTACTTTCGGTAAATTTTTTTGGGGGTTTTGGAAATCAAAATTCTCAGTTATATTTTTGGATCGTTTTGTAGTATGCTTCAGCTTCCTAAGCCGGATTCCTTAGTACTTGTAAGACTCATAGCCGTCAGGTCCTTCAAAAACTTGGTTCTACGTATCTCTCTCAAGGCTCCCCACATCACTAATACCGACTCCTTTTTTTACATGTGTAGCAGAAAAATGAGCATTTTCACATCATACAAACCCAATCTATTAACAGTCAATATTAATAAGCTCTAGCAACAACGCGACAGACCGTTTCCACTTTAAATTCTATGCATTTTCGATATTGTCGGTAAATAGTTAAATTGCAATCGCAGTAAAAATTGTTGTACCAACCGCCCTCGATGGCTCGTGTCATATTTGAAACTAATAACAATAAGTGTGGTACAGAGTGCAAGCGATTAAGCCGACAGATCGCTGCTCTGTACCATCGTCCTCATCAGCTTTTCTATCAGCGACATCGACGACCCACCAACCGGCAAACAAACTGGCATGCAATCCAAACTGTCACTTATTGTGACACTAAGGCAATTGCCTTTGCAGCGCTTGTTGGTGGTTATCAACTGTTCTGTGGCTGTAAAACAGAGATGCACATGAGAGACTCCGCGCACTAAGCAGCTTACACGCGCGCAGCTAAGTGTTCCGTGGTTTCTAGATAGTGCTGTCGGAGTTCTTGGTAGTTGCATTGCTTACATCGAGGTCCATTTGCCCTCGATCCTGCATCACTGCCTAAACACCGCTCCATACTTGATGGTGGGAGCTTCCTTATGCTGGTTTTTTTTTTTAAGCTAGCATGGTATTTTTACTCACGTATGTAGGTGTGTAGCTATTAAATAGCTTGCCTTGTGCACTTCACCTGTCATATTAAATGGCAAAAGTTGAAAAGCAATTCCTTCAGCAAATAGAGTGAGGTAAATATTATTAAAAAAAAAGAACAACAGCAACCTCTACTTTTTAGACTGTAAATAAATGTCTAAGGATGCTGTCAGTAAACGACTGCGCGGTTTAAGTGGGTTTCCTTGGTAAATATCGAAACAAACGTGGGTTGCGGCCAAGGACTTGGATTAAGCTAAGGTAATGTGTACATATTTTTTTAATAAATACACAGACACACACTTTAATGTGCGGTAAGTATGCTTATAAACAGCTGTAGTTTACAAATTGCAAGCAAAATTCTTTTTCGGAGTGGGTACAAATACAGGGTGTACCATAAGTACAGGAAGAGCTTTATTTAATTTTATGCCACTTTTTTAAGTTATATTCTTAGGAGGCGAAGCAATGTTTTTATGCAGAGTGAAATTTGAATAAGTAAGGACTAAAAACAGGGGACGGAAATACGCAACGGAAATAATAAAAAATATGGCGGAAATGAAAACTTTTACCCACATATTCATAAAAAATAAAATTGGTTTATAAAGCTTTTTAAAATGACATTTTCATACAAATTTTGATTAATAAGAGCTTATTAAACCTTTCATATTTTTTATTTTATATTTTACTAATATTATAAATGTGAATTTAGCGATGTTTGGATGTCCAGACGTTTACTTCTGTTCCTCAATAACGTGAGAAGGGCAAGACGGATTTTGTTGAAATTTGGTAGGCAGACAGATAATAGGCTGGAAGGAGGTATAGGCTAATTTTTTTTTTAATTTTCGGGGCTCCGGGCATGCTAGGGACCGTTACTTTTCGATTTTTGTGTTTTTCCATATTACTCTAAGTAAACTTGACCTAATCTTATGATATTTCGCATGCAGGTGTAGAAACTTTGTACAATATGGGTATCAAACTAAACTGGAAGGTCACAGGTCTCCTTTGGACTTCGATAAATTTATCGTTAACTGAGTTATCAGTCGTAATGCGGTTGCCCAGAAACCTTAAATTTGCCCTACAATATGGGTATCAAACGAAAGGGGATCATCCCAGGTTTCATTTGGACTTTGATATATTTCGATAAATTGATCGATAACTTAGTTATCGGGGAAAATGTTATTGAACAAAAATCTTAAAATTACCCTACAATATGGGTAGATATATTTCGATAAATTTATCGATAACTGAGTTATCGGTGAAAATGTGATTGCCCGAAAACATTAAAATTGCCCTACAATATGGGTATTAAACGAAAGGGGATGGCCCTAGGTTTCTATTGGGATTCGATATATTTCGATAAATTTGTATCAAACGAAAGGGGATGGCCGCAGGTTTCATTTGGACTTCGATATATTTCGATAAATTTATCGATAACGGTGAAAATGTGATTGCCCAAAAACCTTCGAACTGTGTTAGTCTTCGACGCAGAGAACGAAGTGTGTTAGTCTTCGACGCAGAAAACTGAAGCGTGTTAGTCTTCGACGCAGAGACCGAAGTGTGTTAGTCTTCCACGCAGAAAACTGAAGTGTGTTAGTCTTCCACGCAGAAAACTGATGTGTGTTAGTCTTCGACGCAGAAAACTGAAGCGTGTTAGTCTTCGACGCAGAGACCGAAGTGTGTTAGTCTTACACCCAGAGGACGATGTGTGTTAGTCTTCCACGCAGGGGACGAAGTGTGTTAGTCTTCCACGCAGGGAACGAAGTGTGTTAGTCTTCGAGGCAGAGAACGAAGTGTGTTAGTCTTCGACGCAGAAAACTCAACCGTGTTAGTCTTCGTTGGGAGCGACGATTTTACTTTATTTAATTTTTATTTTATTTGATTTCTTTTTATTTAAGGTTGAGAAATATGGAACCAAAATCGCTGATCCTTTCGTACACCCTTTACACCAAAACGTGTGCAACTTTATATCCGTCGCAAACTCAACAAATGCGCATGCGTAGGTAGCGCTGCTAGATTGAAAAATCCTAAACAACGGATATGGGTGTGAGCGTATGCTTGACTGTTATGCATTTCAATCTTGCCGCACGCTGACATTCGCTTTGTTCACTGCTCTGCATTTGCGTTAACGCCGACGCACAATGTCTCTGTTGTTATATTGTTATTAAATCGATTAGATGTATTCAACACAACAAATATAAATAGCAAATGGATTAATTCACATTTAATTATATGATGTGATGACGTGCTGGCTGGTGAGATTAGATTTCGAGAAGAAAAATTCTCAGCGTTAACAGAGTTTGTAGACAAATGGATTGTGGGTTGATTGGCTGGCTGAAATATGCATGATCATGGGAAAAAGCAGCGGTAGAGATGTCGAAGTCGAGCGTATGTACAGTCGCAGATATTATTTTGTACTTGAACATGATGGGATGATACACGATATTCCAAAAGCCCCATAAAAGTCCAAAAAGTCCTTTCGCATTAGATATGACCTGAATTTAAGGTAATAGGACCTGTTTTATTTATGCAGAATAGCTAAAGTTAATCATTCGTCCCAGGAAAATAAGTATTATTAATACTCAGATTTGTCTTAAATAATGACGTACGACCCTATGTTTGTGTATATTACCTTATAACTCTCTTCAGCAATATCAATTAACGCATTCCTAAGCTTTATAGTTTCAAAGCAGGGCCGGACTTAACGGAGGGCAAAGCAGGTCGTGTCTAAGGGGCGGCCACGGTTTAAGGTTATTTCACTGTATGCAGCAGCCATTTCGACAGTTTTGAATTTTCGTCTGTCTGCAAGATTTTTTGTA
>CAXKVI010000002.1:13236922-13281018 GCA_964058755.1 Campiglossa producta | reverse complement strand
CTCTCAAATACTTCAAGGGCCACCTCATCTTGTTTTAACACTGTCCATGATTCCGAGCCGTACATCAGGACTGGTATGATGAGAGACTTATAGAGCGTGATCTTTGTTTGTCGAGAGAGGACATTGGGAAAACGTGGCTCGAGAACTATTTCCATTGACGATGGGTAACTTTTGTGAGAAATAAATAGCAAAAGAAAAACTTTCTACGCATACTAAAGTTTTCGAGAAAAATCCTGCATACGTGGCATTTATTTTCATATTATTTCCAAACCTACTTTTACAATCGCAATATCTCACCTAATTTGTCGAGAATTTCCAGGTCTCAAACTTGGTCTCAGGTATTTAAAAAAAAAAATTGCGGTTTTCGAGAAAACTTCAAGAAACCTAAAATTTTGACCTTTAACCCCGAATAGCTTTTTAGCACACATGGAATCAGTGGACACTTTTGACCGAACTATAGCACAAGATCCATCAAAATTGTAGCTAAACAAGCTTAGTGTCAATTTCTTACAGGATAAAGTGAAGCTAATAGTTTTCTGACCGGTATTCTGTGACTTGGTAGCACAAATCACAATTGAACAACTTCGAAGCGAATAGGGGAAATAGTTTGCCGGTTTAAACATGCGGTGTGCACGCTCCCTTCTCATAAAAATGTTATGTACTCATTATGATTATTTTATTCACATCCATTATTATGCATACATACAACTTATTAATATTCAATTTCGATTTTATTATATACAATAAAAATTCCATACAATTTACTCACTCAACCACATATTCGTGGTAAAATTTTGACCTTATTTCAATATTTATTTATTTAATTCATTCACCGCAATCATTTTGGTTTTGATGAATAATGGAGTAAATGATGCTTAAATGAGTATGGATGTCTATTAGGGTGTCAGTTTTCCACTGTTCTAAAGCATTATTACAGCGAAAGTGTTATCGATAGGCACCCTTATGAAGCATGCCCAGGATCCACACATAAACATTAGGGTGGTCCTTAATTGTTATAGTAATATAGCTGAAGATATCACACAAAAAATTGTATCCTGATTGGAGATGGTTTAGGCGTGTCGCAGGGGAGTCAAAGTTCAGAGTGCTCTATGAGACACCAAAAATAAAAGTAATTTTCTTTTTGTCTAATACTCCAAATCGATAGCAATACGGTCGGTGATATCACATACAAAATCTGGTTCCGATTAGAAACGCCTAAGGTGTGTAGCAGGCGGGGTCAAAGATTTTGCATGTGATATCTCCGAACACAGTGCTAACGATTTGCAGTATTAGATAAAAAGAAAAATTACTTTTATTTTTGAATCTCATAGATCACTCTGAACTTTGACCCCCTGCGACACGCCTAAACCATCACCAATCAGGATAAAATTTTTTGTGTGATATCTTAAGCTATAGAGCCTATGAAAATCTGATGATAAAATTGTCTCCATACAAATAAGAACTGGAGACTGGAAAAAATGCTACATTTGATTATAAGGACCACCCTAATAAACATATATAGCACCTAGCTTAAGAAGCATTTATTTATTTTTCACAACTTTCCAGATAGTCCAGCATATGCATTAAATAGTCTACGTTAATATTCACGCATTGTTAAGATAAATATTGTATTTTCTAATACAACTAATAAAGCTGTTGGAGTTTCCATTTTCATTGTCCAAACAACAAAACATTCAGTCAAAGATCCAACTTGTAGGTATGTATTTATGTTTGGACGTATCTTCATGCCTGCTGCTGGCAGACTTGTTTGGCCATTCGATAGATAACAATAATGCATATACAACTCAATCAAGAAAGGTAACATATTTCTAGGTTTATATGTTTGTCTGTATGGGTAGACATCGTGAGCAACGGAAGCAAAAGCGGCAGTTGGTGCACCAGCATCAATTCGAATTATCGGCGCGCACAACAAAAAAAAAATCAAAAACCAAATAATAATAGTCCAAGGGTGTGCGCCGTGCTAAGAAATAGGCTGAATTTGGTTTAAAAATAAAGAACATCAATATTAGCAGGCATATACGAATGGGTTGTTCCATGTCAAATCGAAAAAAAAATTTAAGTTTTACATTAAATTTAACAATTTTTCGAGAGTCTAGGAACCACAATTTAATTTTGGTTTTATATTTGTTCCGTAGTGTAAAAGATTTTGGTTTTGTAAGTTATGTATTAAGAGAAAAAAAAAAAAACATTTTAAAAAGTTAAAAAAAAAATTTTCTTTACTACAACCGACTTCTAAACAAACTACTCTCTGGAAAGAAAACCAGGGGTGACCCGAAAAATCTTAATTCAGTTTCGGATTCAGCACACGCAAAAACTTTAGAAACCGATGAGAAACCCTCTGGGATTTTTTGGCTGTTGTACAGTGTAATTTTTCAATGCTTCTACCTCTGAGTGGAAGATCGCCCTATTTCAAAATATATATAAAATCACTCTATCTCAGCTTTGTTTGCAAAAACACCCTAATTCAGAATTTGGTTGAAAAAAAATTATTATTTTTTTTCCTTTGGCAGGACTTCGGCTTAGCAGAAAAGAAAATGTCCCAAAAAAAATTATTGAAATTGAAAGGGTAGGTACGATTCCAACCATTTGACATGGAATTACCCATATACAAAAGCACTAACAACATTAACAGCGCATTATCGGCGGCATTCAATCGAAGAATTGAGTAATTTTCATGTGATGGTGAAAAGGTGAGGAAAGAAATTTATAAATTCGGATCATTGTATACACTACAATGGTAATAACAAGTAAATTTTTTTTTTAATCACTCACAGTTGTGAGCAGTGAAAGAGAAGTTGCATTTAGAATTTTTTTAGGCTCGAAGTTTTATTTATAATAAACTTCTTACCTGCTGCTTAGTCCCAGCGTCAAAGTACCTTTGTATCGTAAGTAGATCTAGTCGAAAATAACCCATTTAAAAATAATTTTTGAAATTTCCTACATATTCCAGTAGTTTTTTTAATTCGGTTTTTTTTCGAATTTGTTTCAAACGGTAACTATCTCAATTTTTTCAATAAGGCTCTTTTTTAGAATTTGAATCGATAAAATCCCGTCTCACCTAAAAATGTATTGAATTTTCCTTAAGATAGGCCCTGGAAAAATTTATATATCTGCTAAAATATTTAAGTGTACTACTATTTATTTGCACGCAACTGTAAGTCCAGAAAAATTGTAAATATGTTCAAACAAAAACCTGTTTATTTTTCTTGGACGATTTTCAACTCTGTTCTGTCAAAATTAGACACTCCAACTGTGTAATAAGCAGGTAGACAGTGATATTGGGCATTAGCTCTGAGCTCAACTAAGCCCATGATATATCTAACCATCCATTTGACTCGCTTTGTTTCTTTATTTTTAGATATACATATTTGTTTCTTTGATTCTTGCTACAAATTCAAGATTTCTATACACATTCGATTACCTGCAATTTTCGACAGGCATTTTAAAAGTTATACAAACAACATGTGTTCGTTCTAAGGAACAGCTGGTGTGAAGCATTGCTAAGTAGCGATTAGGTCCGTTGAAAACAAAGAAAAGAGTTTACCTTTGACCAATGTGGTTAATAAAGTTATCAGAACTTATTAGGCAGTAAAAATTTTACTAACAATGTTGTTCTGAAAAAGGCTGGAAATATGTAAGTACACTTAAGCAGATTATGAAACATGTCACAGGAAACACTTGTTCATTTTAATCCTTTTAAGGTAGTTAGATATTAACAGTTTGTTGATTTTTATCAATTTTTTTTTTTTCGAAATGCGACAGGTAGACAATTTCTTGGTAATTTGGGATTCCTAGCTTCAACTCTTTTTTGTGTAATTTTTTGATGATCACATACAAAATTTTGCCTCAGGCATCGAGGTTTTTCATTTCACAGTATCATAATGAAATTTCCTCTAGAAATCTGTGGCGACTAGTTGATATTCGTTCAGTTGGAGTGATTGTTCGTTAGGGGGCTGACATGAACATGAGTAGTAGAACAGTAAATTTTCCTGGGGACCAATTCGAGTTCTATGAAGAGATACAATGAAAAAAAATCCTAAACACCAAGGGATTAAAAGTATTCTGGTTCAGATGGTCTTTGTCTTTAATATGACCTATCCATTGAAAGTTGTTTCATCATTTTCCTTGTACTCTGTTTATTATTATTCGTTGTACATCAGCTTAGATATGAAGAGAATTTAAAAGGAATGATATTTGTTGTTCGAGAAAGGACTTTTCTTCTCAGTTGCCTACTCCGTCGGTAAGAGCTTGTACTGCCTCCAAATATTTATGTACCATCTAATATACAGCGCAATCCCACGACGGGGAAAATATGATTGACTATAAAATTTTGCTACCTCCTCTCAAATATTTAATTAGACTGCTTTATTTTATTACGAGCTCAAAGTACACCTTAAACACAAAAAAATGCAAAATTTGCTAGAGCACTATGTAAAGTCAATTGAAATCATAGCATGCAACAGAGAGGTACATAACATTAACGGTGAGCCCGGCATTGAAGAAGATTTATATAACCATTTTATGATTTATATATGTGGTGACGATGCTTTCTAAAATCAAATTGATGCTTTCGAACATACTGCTGGAACAGGTATAGTACGAAGGTCCATATCGTACCGCCTGATAATCATCATATCGCATGACGATATCATATCACACCAAGATAACATATCACATCACGATATCATATCACACCACGATAACATATCACATCACGATATCATATCACATCACTATATCATATCAAATCACGATATCATATCACATCACGATACCATATCACATCACTACATCAAATCACATCACGATACCATATCACATCACGATACCATATTCCATCACTACATCCGAACACATCACCACATCAGATCACATCACTACATCAGATCAGATCATATCACATTATTAACCGTACTTATGGTCGGGTCGAAAACAACCCGAAAGATTGCTTTACGAGCCCATAACTTAATAAGTTGTAAAATTAGAAATCTGAGAGTTCCTAACTTTTAATTATTATTTGAAAAAAAAAAAAATGAAATTAATTAAAAATTTATTTGATAGTCTTCATGGTGTGCCTCTGAAAAAAGTACTCCATAATTCTACGGTTTCGGTGTTTTCGACCCGTACTGCACTATTGCATGACTGAAAAAGATGATACACAATTTTTATAGACAACCTTTATATGAATTCGAGACGCCAGGACCAAGCTGTTTTATGAATTGGTATAACATGACCTAGCCCGGAAAACCGTTTCGCATACACCAAAAGCTATTCCGTCTTAGTATATAGCATCACTATGTTCATAAGAGGTATACAAAAACCAACAAAACAATTCATACCACCAACGCTGCCCATTGAAGTATCAGCAGCAGTCTGCCTGTCGTCACGTTAATGGTTCCTGCTTAGTTTCGACACCTGAACTTAGTTTGGATTAGCAGTTGCTTTGTTGGGCATTATTGCTACCGTTACCATTTTCCATTTTAGTACGTACGTACCTATTCAAACATTTTTAGCTTTTGTTGCAAATACATAACGACGACGCTTCCTTGTCTGTTGTCTTTGTCGACAACTGTTGTTGATACACGAATATTGCCGGTTTTTCTTTCTAACTATGTTTACGTTGTTATTACAACCAGCCGCTGCGGTTTTGCTGTTGCTGCTGCTGCTATGAGGAAAAATGACGCACATTAAGCATAAATGATACTTAGTCATTTTGGAAAATGGGAAAACGTGATCCGCATAAATTTCTAACAAATCCACTTGTCTGTGTGGTAGACAACAAAGTAAAAATGGCCAATAATATTACATGCATACATAGTAACTAATATAAGTGATGATATTTTTTGTCAATGAGTTGCAAAAAACACACTCTGTAGATTGCGTTTTTTTAATTTTTTATTTAATTTTGTTTTATTTTATTTTATTTTATTTTATTTTATTTTATTTTAATTTATTTTTTTTTTAATTTAATTAAATTTTTTTATTTTATTTTATTTTATTATTTTATTTTATTTTATTTTATTTTATTTTATTTTATTTTATTTTATTTTATTTTATTTTATTTTATTTTATATTATTTTATGTTATTTTATTTTATTTTATTTTATTTTATTTTATTTTATTTTATTTTATATTATTTTATATTATTTTATTTATTTTATTTTATTTTAGTTTATTTTATTTTATTTTATTTTATTTTATTTATTTTGTTTTATTTTATTTTATTTTATTTTATTTTATTTTATTTTATTTTATTTTATTTTATTTTATTTTATTTTATTTTATTTTATTTTATTTTATTTTATTTTATTTTATTTTATTTTATTTTATTTTATTTTATTTTATTTTATTTTATTTTATTTTATTTTATTTTATTTTATTTTATTTTATTTTATTTTATTTTATTTTATTTTATTTTATTTTATTTTATTTTATTTTATTTTATTTTATTTTATTTTATTTTATTTTATTTTATTTTATTTTATTTTATTTTATTTTATTTTATTTTATTTTATTTTATTTTATTTTATTTTATTTTATTTTATTTTATTTTATTTTATTTTATTTTATTTTATTTTTTTTTTTTTTTTTTTTTGATTTTATTTGATTTATTACCTTTTGCAACCCAGTTGCTAAAAATTACAGTTCATTTTTGGAAAGCTTAAATTACACATACCCTTAAGCATGCTGCCCTGCCAATGAATGGTTGAATATGTGTGTATGTGCTATAAATATATGTATGTTTGTATAAGTAGATAGCAATGAAAACCAACTAGTCAAATCATGTGCTACCAAAAAGGGCCTTTGTTTTTATCTTTCGCTACCACCAGCGTTAACTTACCCACACCTACTCCCACCCTACTCTACTTTGTTGACTCCTATTCAGTTTCACAATGTGTGGCTTTGTGGCATCCGACACCTGGTTGGGTGGGCAATTGATGTTCATTTACATTGTCTTCGTTCATTTAATGTCTATGCAGCATTTTGGCAAAAATTGCTTTGCTCCCGCCAACTCACCTGCACGCGACCTATCATCTGGCTTGCCATTTGCTACTTTAATGAATGAAACGTTACGAAATCAGCGTATAAAATTTCCGAATTTACTTTGCAATATCAAATGTTTAGTGCCATTACATTAAAGTTTAATTAAAATGTAGAGAAATTAGTACGGCTATAACACTTAGTATTAATACTATGGTAATAATATACTCATACATACATACATATGCACAAACATACACACAAACATATAAATTAATGAATAAATGAACGTTTATGTTTATATGGGTTTTCCTGTCTCATTTAACGGCCTGAAATTGGATAATTTAGCTTTGCAATGGAAAAATCATTTTTAATCTAATCAAATGTAGCAATTTGATTTCATTAGAGATACGGTGAATATTTGATAACCTACTTTCAATCTGATGTGCTTGAGATCCACTTCTTATTTGATTGACGAATTTAGACTATTTCGAAAAAGCTACTAAGTAGAGAATGCAATCATCATGATTTTTTTTTGCTCAAAAAAGGGTTTCGATTAAAGCCTAAAGACTTTTGAAGGCATTAATTTTTCTTATATACCCATACCCCATTTATTTCCATTTTCTCAATTCGCTAATCCATTGCCAAGTATTTTGAAATCCTTTAAAATTTAATGCAACATCCTTAAAAGCACAGGATTCAAATCTACAAATCGTGAAAGCTTTTAAAGCTCCTAACAGCAATTTCATATCATTCAAGCTGCATTTCAACAAAAGATGTGACTGCTGCATTATGGGCAATGTGATATCATCTCTACAAGCACACGTACTTATTGACGGCTAAGACTAAGCGCTAAGCTCATTTGCATACACTTGCCATTGCAGAGAAGGTGCAGTTGGAAACTAATGTGTTGCTGTCGGAATGTCAATTCATATTAGCATTAGAGCAACTATTGCTGCCTGCTGCTCCTGCTGCTGCTGTCGCTGACATTATTGCACTGCCATTTGCCGTATTTGAATATGGAATTGTAGGTTGGGAATGCGAAACTCTCTGCTCTGAGCTCAGAGCTACGGCGCAATAACAGTTGGAACACAACTTTGCCTGACAGTTTCAAGATGGCAATCGAGTATAAGAAAATTGTACTAAAGAAAATTGTCAAATGATAAATGCTTTTGCCATTCAACACATAATAGTAAATTGAAGTTGCGAAAAATGTTGAAATGAAAAAAATGCGAAAGATGGTAAAAAATGAAGGGAAAAAATATTTAAGCGCATTGAAATAATAGGATATTGTATTTAAATTGCTAAAATAAAAGCAGCAAGGACAGCTGTGTCCGAACTATTTGATGCTATTAGTAGCGCCATTGCAATAAATCTAGAATTCGAAAGTCTCATTCAATCAAGTTTTAAAGTTGGAAAAAAACTGAAAAATCATTTTTATTTTTGATTGCGAAAACTAACAATTCATTGAAGGTAAGTGCATTTATTTATTTATAATGCTGATTTAGCTTGAAAATTACATGGTTACCTAAGAAGCCTAAAATCAGCCTCAGATCCTTCTTTGATATCAATACATCTTACTTTCCAATTATTACTCAAACTAAAAGTAGCATTTTTCGCCTTTACCACGTTCATCGAAATGCCAGTTCTTGCCATCTTAATCCAGGCCAGACAGAAATTAAGAAGTAGGAAAAGTCATTGAGCAAGTAGAGGAGACAGAAGACTATCACAATTTCTCGAAAACAGAATTAACATGATGTATTGAATACGCGACATGTGATATCGCTGGACCATATGATTTGTTGCAATGATCATAATGGTTTGCTAATGGTTATCTCGATGGCAAACCAAACAAACAATGTCTAATCATCAATCGCATCGCGATATCATATAACATCATGATATCATATAACATCATGATATCATATAACATCACGATATCATATCACATCATGATATCATATTACATCACGATATCATATCACATCATGATATCATATTACATCACGATATTATATCACATCACGATATCATATCACATCATGATATCATATCACATCATGATATCATCATATCAAATTCATTGTTTAGATAACAATCTAAGTTTATTTTTTTCATCATCGCGAAAAGTTATTCCGTGTGTATCTCCATACAAACTTCCAGGTCCTTGGCATGACCAATTGGAGAGATATTCAGATATTTTTCCTATAATTTCCAATTTTTATGTGAGAAATGTATTGATATCATATATGTCTAGATACCAATTTCTAGGACCCTACCTTTTTAAACATTTTAGAGATATTGAGCTTGAAATATTAAGTTTGTATGGGAGGTTCCACGCCCGCTTCCACTTTTTTGAGGGAGTATGATATTGTTCTCGCATATCGTCAGAAACCTACAATGAACCCCTTTGGGGATATTAAGAATGCTAAATCAAGTTTGTATGGGAGGTGCCAAGATCCTTAAAATTTCAAGCTTATTATTTTTACCTTTATCCAGTCTAAGAAAGACATTTCATGTTCCATGTAAATTTCTTTGTTCTAAAAACGACTACTATTTGCTTTCTAATTGTTTATTGAACATCAACCTGTCTGAGTGCTCTGAAAACAAACTCTGACAATACCACTTATATTGCGGCTGTTTTGTTCTAGGATTTTGTCTGCGCTATCAGTCCTGAATCCTTTTCAAAAATAGATATTGTACACCTTAAGACGCCGCTACTTCAAACTAGATAAATGAACCGAAAGCAAAGAGCCAAATTATTTTATTGCTCCGACTATCATACCAATTGCTATTTGTCAGTGTTTACCCCCATTTACTTATCCTTTAATTACTTTATTAGACTGCAGTTAGCGTATGCTCAGTTCCTCCTCTTTGCGCTTCTTCACAATCTACTCTGTGTTATTCATTTAGCAATGAATGCTTCGTATTTAATCCTCTTTTCTTAACAAATGGTACTAGGCTAAGACTACTACCTCTACTTTGGCTTCTTTATTTTCTTTCAATGCCAAATGCAGACAACTACCTCTGCCTTTTCGACTTAGCTTGCTCTAGCTGTCGACAACATGTTTGCGGGTGTGTGCATTTTATCTACGGCCTCTAATGATAATTGCTGTGACTTAAAGATTCAAAAAGAAAGCAAGCGATATCCGTACAGCAGGATTATATTTTAGCTTAATTGTTACTTAAAGACGAACAAAAAAAAAAACACAAACAAAAAACTGCATTAACTAACGCTAAGTATTGGGCGGCATAGCAAAACAAATGGAATGGAAGTCACATTAAATGCAGCACATTTTTAAGAAGGTCATTGTTCTGTATGGATAAAATGCGCGCAATTGAACTGTAATTATGTAGGCGCCATGGATTTGGGGAACAAAAAAGTATCACAAATTGTTTTTTGTCAAATTAATTTTCTTAATGCTTTTGAGAGTTTCATTCGTTCGATTTTTTGCTTAGTAGACAAAAAGTTTGCAGTGAAATATCTGTAGATGATAACTTTAAACTAAATGCAAAATTATGCACGAATGATAAAGAAACTTTTTAAGCTTGGGAATTCTATAAAATCATGATATTAAATTTTTCAAGTTTGATTTGGTTTAATGTGACCACCCCCTTGTGATATCAAATTATATCTCATGCTATCAATCATATGACATGGAAAATTCATATACTCCTTTATGTTAATCGCTGTCTAGATAATGTAATGGGTCAGTGAGATCCATGTTTGCACCAACCGTTTTAGAATATGATTTATATATATTATATTTAAAAAATGTAACTTGGTTTTGATGCCTCAATAAACCATAAAATCGAGGATTTTGCATTCCCTAGAAACTACTAAACCGAGTACGCAAAAAAATAAATTATTGATAAGTGAAATGTGTCCATGTGATATCATATCATGCCCTAATATACAAAATTACAACGAATTTTTAGTAAATATATACACAACCCTTATATATTAGTTTTTCAAAAATAATATGCTTTGACATGATGATTATCAAGCGAGTCTATTTCGATATCGAGTCAATTGATTTTGGTTTGCAAGAACGACTATTTGAATACTATAATATAATTTCACGGCAAACATCGTCTAATCGTCCTGATCGTAGTAACAAGTCGAATGATCAAGCTATGTTATGCATTGTCACCACATCATAATGTGCAGCAGAATATCAAATGATATGTTGTCATCGGTAAGGCAGACGACTAAAGAATCAAACAATAAGCGCGATGATTTAATTTGTTATGACACTTTGAAGCTAGCTAGAGATATCCATTCCGTTTCCAAATTTCGGTAAACATTGTAATGGCGATACATCATATGATCATCATATGTATTGAAAATGCATCACATCAATTCTTAGATAAGATATGATATCATATGGAAACATTTAGATGCTTTTTCTCTATAGTGCATATTGTTTTTGTAAACTGCTTAAAAAAGTGATGTCATTTGAAAACTGAAAGTTTCCAAAACTATCCTATTGTGAGGCTCTATGATACTCTGTGGAATGACGCAATAATTCTTGATTTATAAAAACTTTCTAAGGATACTAATTCTAAAGCATGCTTGAAAATTGTTTAATAACTACTGAATGATGCAAAAGAATACTAGATGTACAAAGTCTCAACCCAAATATCTGGCATCACACGAACGAACTATCAAAGGAAGATCACATCACGTCATACGTGGTGCTGTGCTTGTTATTATTAAATATCATAACATTTTACAGAACATAATTTTTTAGGCTATCATGCGAAATTATTTACATTACAGGAACTTTTTTCACCAATCTCTTTAATACGATTTAGAAATATCCGTTTTCTGTAAGGTCATGTGATCACTTCAAGGATACAAAACAAGTGTGGGAATACTTACTTACTTAATCCTTACAGCTTCAATTTATTTTTGCAATATCCATAGATTGAATTTGCTTACCTAGAAAACAACATGAAAACGCAATGTTAGCATAAAAGAACTTGAAAAACTGCAATCAGAAATATGAATACTATGAGGCATTTAAAAAAACATATCAATATTCATATCGACATAACACACACAATTTTTATTAAAACTGCAATTGACATATATGCTGTTATTGCATTTTTATTAATATATATTTTTCTTTGCTTTTTTCGTTTTTTTTCAGAAATATTATATAATTCGAAAGAGAAGAACCAAAAAAAGAAAATCAAGCAAAATGTGCATATAATCTGGCGTCTGTCACTTTTGTGCCTTGTCATTCTGCTTGTTGTTGCTGCAACCGTTTTTATTGCTATTGCAACTGTGCGTGTCATTGCAGTAATCTTACACATACCAACACACATTCATACAACTAATACAAACATAGTGTACCGCAGACGATTTGAAAACGTGAATTATTTTCTCCTCTTATCAGTTGGAATGAATCTGGATTTTATCATGGCAAATGTCTGTCGCCTGCACGCATTTTAAAGTGTGTTTAGTTAGGTTGCATGCAACAACTGCTGCCGCACCGCAAACGCCAGCGCGACTGCTGGCTAAGTAAACGGCTGTGTTGTGTTGGAATTAGTGCATTTCGTGCAGTTGATGATGATGTCGCAGCGACGACAGTATGCCGATGATGATGTTGACAACGTTTGCGATTATGAATTCGTCTATTAAGATTTCATTAAAAGAAGTGGAATAGAATAAGTGAAAAAAAAAATAAGAAAAAATAAAATAAAATTTTTACACGAATATGTACTAAAAGCAGATTTTATGTTAAGTGCTCACGCAATCAACGCTGGCGGATTATAATGTTGAATAATGATAAAAAAGTAATGGTGCAAAATACTTTGACTTAACCTCTGGGAAAAAAAAACAAAATGAGGAGCTGAGTATGGTTGAAGTACCAAAGCTTATGGGTCGTCATACAACAAAAAAAAAAAATTAAAATATATATAAAAAAACAAAAAAAAATAAAATTAAAAAAAATCAATATATAAAATCAATATATCAAATAAAATAAAATAAAAAAAATTAAAAATAAAAAAAATAAAAATAAAATAAAATCAAATGAAATAAAAAAAAAATAAAAAAAATAAAAATAAAAAATAAAAAATAAAAAAAAATAAAAAAAAAAAATTTAATAAAATAAAATTAAATTAAATTAAATAAAAATATAAATAAAACAAAAAAAATAAAAATAAATTAAATGGCTTCTCTTTTTTTCTGGGACATTCGGGCGAAGTACGCATATTCTATATGAATGAACCGAAGGTCGTTAGGCTCTACCATAAAATAAAATAAAATAAAATAAAATAGAATAAAATAAAATAAAATAATTAAATAAAAAAATAAAAAAATTTTAAATAAAATAAAATAAAACAAAATTAAATGAAATGAAATAAAATAAAATCAAATAAAAAAATAAAAACAATAACAAAAAAAAATATAAAAAAAATAAATTAAAAAATAAAAAAAAAATAATATAAAAAAAAATAAAATAAAATAAAATTAAAAAAAAAATTAAAAAAAACTAAATAAAATAAAAATAAATTAAATGGCTGCTCGAAGGTAGTTAGGCTGACTTCATGATGCTGCTGAACTTTTTCTGTCCTCTGTTCCCTACCATCGGCGAAGAGGCTGGGGTGCCAAAGGACGAGCTGGTAATGAATAACTTTGCTACAAATAAAATAAAATTCCGCAATTCAAATAGAGCTTGATTTCAGAGAAAATATTATAACGAATCAAAAATAAACAAAGTCGAAATATTAAAATTTTATTAGATATCACTTTTTGATCTTTGACACTTGTCTCATAGCGGTTACACCATACTGTCGCCTGCATTGCAATCACTATTACCAACACACAAACCTCTATTGACTTATGTCATAAACGAACATCCAAAAGAATATAAAACAAAAATTGCCATAACACAAAAACATGTAATAATGTCAAACAAACATTTGCAAAATCTATGCGATTTTACTCAAAAGCAGAAAAATATTGTTTGACCTGTCAACGGCAAGAGTACGTACGGCATACAACCAAACAGAGAAGGGTGGCGGGGGGATACAAAGAGGAGGAAAAACACTTGCGTTTTGCACCAATATAGTTCAAAGCGCACAGCATGCAAAATAGTTGAGTAAGCAGCAACAAAAAAAAAAAAAAAACAACAAGAAAAATGTAATCGAAATGCAATTGCATGCGCTGGCCTCTGTCTCTGTTTGTTTGTGTGTCAGGTGGGTTGAGTTTGTTTGCTTGAACAGTTGCCAAATGAAAATGAAAATGAAATGAAATTTACCAGACTAAAAGTTTAGGAGCAAGCGACAGGCTTACCCAGCAACCACCTAGAAAGTCAACTCAATATATACATATATATGTAGGTATACGGTGGGCATAACTTGAAATGCCAACGTCATTACAATCGCTCTTGGCTCCTTAGTCAATGTTTTGGCAAGTAAAAACCTTACGAGTCCTGAACTCGAAATGACAAAGCGGGTGCAACTATGTAATCTAAAAGCTAGACAAAAACATGTAAGGACGTCTAAACGTTAACGATAATTTTGTTTATATTATTTTATTAATTTTACTTTATTTTATTTTATTTTTATATTTTATTTTTATTTTTTTTACCATTTTATTTTATTTCATTTTTTTAAATTTATTTTCTCTTATTTTATTTTTACTTCATTTTTTTATTTATTTTACTTTATTTTATCGCATTTCATTTCATTTTATTAATTTTCTTTTTTTCATTTTTTATTTACTTTTTATTTTATTTTATTTTATTTGATTTTAAAATATTTTATTTTATTTTACTTTTTTATTTTATTTTATTTTATTTTATTTTATTTTATTTTATTTTATTTTATTTTATTTTATTTTATTTTATTTTATTTTATTTTATTTTATTTTATTTTATTTTATTTTATTTTATTTTATTTTATTTTATTTTATTTTATTTTATTTTATTTTATTTTATTTTATTTTATTTTATTTTATTTTATTTTATTTTATTTTATTTTATTTTATTTTATTTTATTTTATTTTATTTTATTTTATTTTATTTTATTTTATTTTATTTTATTTTATTTTATTTTATTTTATTTTATTTTATTTTATTTTATTTTATTTTATTTTATTTTATTTTATTTTATTTTATTTTATTTTTTTTTTTTAAAGGCAATGGTGAGGAGAGATGCAATGATATATATGTCGGTACAACAAAGTCAAAGCTAAAAACAAGACTGTCACAGCATAAATCGGATTTAAAATTTTGCCACCAAATAAATAATCCAAAAACAGCGCTAATGGCCCACTGTACTAGTAGCGGACACATGCCAAACTTTGATGAGACGAAAATACTACAACAAGAACAACACTACAACAAACGCTTCACACTGGAAATGTTACACATTATCAACATACCGACAGAGACACGACTTAACTTTAAGAGCGACGTCGATCATTCGGCACAGATCTACAAAATGTTACTCACAAAAAATCAGTACCATACTCCACGTCACACGGAACAGACGTGTTAATAAATGTATGTAAATATACGTATGTTAGATTGTAATGCCCATTTATGTTAATTGTTGTTATTGTTTTTATATTTGTTAGTTGTTTCTACCCAGAAGATGATTGCCGTAGTGCAATCGAAATATATCGGTATTTGGAAAAATAAAACCAAATGTGTTTTTCTTATTAAACACGGACCTCGAGCCAGCAAAAATACATATTTATTTTATTTTATTTTATTTTATTTTATTTTATTTTATTTTATTTTATTTTATTTTATTTTATTTTATTTTATTTTATTTTATTTTATTTTATTTTATTTTATTTTATTTTATTTTATTTTATTTTATTTTATTTTATTTTATTTTATTTTATTTTATTTTATTTTATTTTATTTTATTTTATTTTATTTTATTTTATTTTATTTTATTTTATTTTATTTTATTTTATTTTATTTTATTTTATTTTATTTTATTTTATTTTATTTTATTTTATTTTATTTTATTTTATTTTATTTTATTTTATTTTATTTTATTTTATTTTATTTTATTTTATTTTATTTTATTTTATTTTATTTTATTTTATTTTATTTAATTGTATTTAACTTTATTTAATTTTATTTTATTTTATTTTATTTTATTTTATTTTATTTTATTTTATTTTATTTTATTTTATTTTATTTTATTTTATTTTATTTTATTTTATTTTATTTTATTTTATTTTATTTTTATTCTATTTTATTTTATTTTATTTTATTTTATTTTATTTTATTTAATTTAATTTTATTTTATTTTATTTTATTTTATTTTATTTTATTTTATTTTATTTTATTTTATTTTATTTTATTTTATTTTATTTTATTTTATTTTATTTTATTTTATTTTATTTTATTTTATTTTATTTTATTTTATTTTATTTTATTTTATTTTATTTTATTTTATTTTATTTTATTTTATTTTATTTTATTTTATTTTATTTTATTTTATTTTATTTTATTTTATTTTATTTTATTTTATTTTATTTTATTTTAATTTATTTTATTTTATTTTATTTTATTTTATTTTATTTTATTTTATTTTATTTTATTTTATTTTATTTTATTTTATTTTATTTTATTTTATTTTATTTTATTTTACATTTGATTCGATGCTTTTTTTTTTTTTGTTTTTCTCTCCTCCGCCTACAGTTAACCCAGAGAAGCTCCTAGCATTCACAGTAAAGCCTAAGCCAATTCATATAGTTATTCTCCAGTGTGAGAGGTGTGCTGGGGCCCAGCACTCTCGCTTCTGTTGTTGGTAAGCGTGTTGAAACTGCATGGCATTATGATTTCATTCAATGCACAAACACAATTCAATTCGATTTCAGTTCAATTCGATTTTTCTCTGAATCCATTCGAGTCGTCTGATTCTTTACCTTTTACCTAGTGTTTTTCTGTGGCACGGCCTTTGTCGTATTGGCACAACAACAAAAACAAAAACAGGCTCACACCGCCTCCCGTCGACTTAATTTCATTGAATTCAATTGCGAAAGGAAAAGCATTCCGTTGACAAGTAGGAAAAAGTGAGAATGGAAATAAAGCAAAACAACGAAGAATAAGTCAGTGGGGCCGTTGGCTATACAAAAAATGCCGATAAGTAGCTTTGGAAAAATTAATTGAATTGAAGCAAAGCTTTTTTTTGCATTGAAAAAGTTTTAGTATATTTTTGTGAGAGTTGTGATAATTTAATTTACATTTTTATACCTTTCATGAACATGAAATGGTATTATAACTTTGGTCCGATGTTTGTAAATATGAGAAGAAGAAGAGATAGACCCATCAATAAGTATACCGAAATGATCAGGATGACGAGATGAGTTGATTTAGCCATGTCCGTCTGTCCGTCTGTCCGTCTGTCCGTCTGTCTGTCTGTCTGTTTGAACGCAAACTAGTCCCTCAGTTTTTGAGATATTTGGCTGAAATTTGGTATGCGGCCACCATTTTGGAATATAGGAATCATTTGTCGGAACCAGCAAGATCGGACCAATATAACATATAGCTCCCATACAACCGATTATTCCGATAAACGGATTTTAGGCTATAACTCCTGTAATTAAACACGAAGGAACGTGAAATTTTATAAGTGTTGCTATTTTTATATGTGAAATATCGACGCTGAAAATCATAGAGATGGGATAAATATTTCACATAGCTCCCATACAATCGATTATTCCGATAAACGGATTTTGGTAGATAACTCCTGTAATTAAACACGTAGGAACGTGAAATTTTGGAAGTATTGCTATTTTTATATGTGAAATATCGATGTTGAAAATCATCCTGATTGGATAAATATTTCACATAGCCCCCATACAATCGATTGTTCCGATAAACGGATTTTGGTAGATAACTCCTGTAATTATATAGGTAGGAACGTGAAATTTTGGAAATATCGCTATTTTTATATGCGAAATATCGATGTTGAAAATCATTGAGATGGCATAAATATTTCACATAGCTCCCATACAATCGATTATTCCGATAAGCGGATTTTGGGCTATAAGTCCTGTAGTTAAACACATAGGAACGCGAAATTTTGGAAGCATCGCTATTTTTATATGTAAAATATCGATGTTGAAAATCATTGAAATGGGATAAATATTTCACATAGCCCCCATACAATCGATTGTTCCGATAAACGGATTTTGGTAGATAACTCCTGTAATTATATCGGTAGGAACGTGAAATTTCGTAAATGTTGCTATTTTAGAATCTGGAATGTCGATGTTAAAAATCAATGAGATTGGACCAATATAACACATCGTCCCCATATAATCGATAGCTCCGATAATTTCGGTATGAGCTAAAGTTAAATTCACACAGGCTGTACTGGGGATCAAACAGTGAAAATCGTGACGCTTATTCATGAAAGGTATTTAGCCTTCGGCATAGCCGAAGACAGCTTTCCTTACTTGTTTTTTTTTAATTTTAATCTTTGGCCTAACTTAGTTTTATGCTAAAAGGAAAGTCCCCATCAAAATATTCTGTCAGATAGGAAATGGTCAATCCCAAGCATTTGATGATTTGACATGACCCCTCCACTACTGCTTCTTTTTATACCCAGCTGTACTTGTACACAGGGTATTATAACTTTGTTAGGATAACGGTTGGTTGTACAGGTATAAAGGAATCGAGATAGATATAGACTTCCATATATCAATATGATCAGGATCGAAAAAAAATTTGATTGAGCCATGTCCGTCCTTCCGTCCGTCCGTCCGTCCGTCTGTCCGTTAACACGATAACTTGAGCAAATAATGAGATATCTTCACCAAATTTGGCATGCGTACTTATTTGGGTTCAGAATAGATTGCTATTGAAAATGGGTAAAATCGGACCATAACCACGCCCATTTTTCAATATCGAAAATTTCGAAAAACGTATAAAATGGGTTAATTCAATATTAGAAGCAGCTACAATGATAAAATTTGCAATATGTATTGATTTAGATGTTCTAAGGCCGGTTTTATAAAAATTTTTGAAAAGGGGGCGTGGTACCGCCCACGTATATTTGAAGAAATTTTAAAATCTTGACTCTTAATAACTTCAGAACAGTTTATGCTAGTATAACGAAATTTCGTAGAGGACATACTATTGTTGTGGTAAATTCAGCTATAGAAAATAAACGAAATCGCTTCGCGACCACGCCTACTTTTTCATAAAAGTTATATTGAAAGGAGGTGGAAATATTGAAAAGTCCATATCTAATTAACTGATTTCGCTATAATAATATAATTTGGTACATACATCAACTTTCATATTCTTTACATAATTTTTTCAAAATTTTGGAAAGTGGGCGTGGCACCGCCCACTTATGAGTCAAGCCATTTTTATTAATTTTAACACCATTAACTATACAAAACAAAGAATAACAGCATTTTATGTGCACAGCTGGGTATGTAATGTTCGGTTTCACCCGAACTTAGACTTCCTTACTTGTTTTTTAATAATTTTGTTATAGAAATGAGTGGTTTTACTGATCCTTTCATCCTCGTCACTTTTAAAATTTGCACATAAAACTCCAACAAATGAAAATGTCAAACTGACAACTTTTGAAATGGAGCCTGTCAAAAAACTTATCAAATTTACAAAAACTGTCATTCATGCTCTAACTTGAGAAATTCAATTTTTTTTCGAATTCCTCGCTTTGAGCTAAAATTTGTACTGACTATATTAAACAAATTGATTTAAAATAGGTAAGAAACATTAAGCAAAAAGTATGTGTGTCGTGATTTGAAAAGGTTCAACAGGAAATACTCGTACATCACAATGTTAAATAATGCAAGAAAATAAAATATTGGCAAATAAAAGTTATTACGTTGTACGCAATCAGTTTGTCTCATCAGCATAATACACATTCCTGTCTGACTTCCTCATTGTTCACATTTCCCTTGTTGCAACTCTTATTATCATTGTTGTTGTTGTTATTGTCGTCGTTATCATACCAAAGGTTACCAATGTGAAAAGTCATGCCATTTTCTTCTATAAATAGCTGTTAGTCTTCCTTTCATTTTTCCACTTCAATGCTGTTCCAGAATAATGTTTAATATGATGAATATTACTCAATGGTTCAAGGCAAATATGTAGAAATCTATACGGAAAGACATATGTATGTATGAACTTCTGTATAAGATGTTGAATGATGGCCAAGACTAGCAAGAATACAATAAATATGCCGGATATTTTCGCAGTAAAGTAGTGATGTGTTTCTTTTCAACTACAGTCCACGACTACAATGCAAATAAGACTGTGCAACTGAATTTTTGGGTTCGGAACAATTTCAGACCCAGATCCATAAAAGTTAAACCTCAAAATCTGTATTTACTTTCGGGTCCCTATTTTAGTTCCTTTAAAATTTTATCAAAAAAATTATTTATAACAATATTCACGACAACCTGGGTTTCCAAAGTACAAGGAACCCCCGGAAATTTAAAATGGCGTTTTCATGAATGTATAGTTCAATCTCTAAAAATTGAATTGCTACACATTCATGTTTCTGGCGCAACAAAAATGTTTGAAAACTGAATTTTTAAATTTTTAAAAATTTTCGTTTGCCAGAAACAATTTAATAAAAGATACAAACGTAGTATGCTATAGTTTGAATCTTTGTTCGCAATAGTGCTCTTCAGAACCAATATATTGAACGATTTCTTACCTGAAATGTGAGCACATGTAACTATTTTCCTGTTTTTTTCCTGATGTATCTACATAAAATTCTCTCACCAGCCAAACGATGTGTTGTGAAACAGGAGTATCTACCAAACAAACTTGCACCAATTTGAAAGGCAACAAGACAACTAACACGCGTGTTCATGCCACACACATGTTAATTTGCAACATTAGCCAACAAAGTACCGAAATGTACAACGATCAAATCAGCAGAATGTTCCCAGTAGTAAAACAAAAAAAGTAAAAAAAAATAAAATAAAATCGCTATTACAATAACAACTTAACCAAGCCAAGAAACGAAAGCTCGACGTCCAATTTAACGAAGCTGCTGTACCTGAAAAGGATTGGAACGTGGGCAATGCAAAGGTATTAGCCATAATTAAAATCAACTCGAAAGCAGCATTGCAGTGAAATATAAAACAACAACAAAAACCTATTTATGTGTGTTTTTGTGTGTAGAAATGTTTATGTAGCATATACATAAGCGTCAGTGTTCTTGTGTCTATTGTGCCACTTGTGGCGCTTGCGGCACAAATGACACGACAGCGACAGCAGCACCGACAACTTAAGTTTGCCACAACATTTAAAACAAGGTGCACCTAGAACAACAACCTTTGGATTTGTTGCATCTGTTGACTGGCGGCGTCGAATGCCAATTTCAATAGCCTCAAGGTATTTCCTCAACAAATGAGTTCACATCTCACCAAACTGGCTGGATTGTGGTCGCGCTTTGTAAGGTTAAGGCTTAAGTTTATTTGTGCATACGATATGCATTAATTAGAGATGACGCGAATGTATAGTTCGCATTCGTATCATATTATATGCATATATGGAAGGATTAGTTAAAACGATAAATGGTATTATTTTAATTTACTTTATTTTACTTTTTTTTATTTCATAATATTTTTTATTATTTTATTTTAATGTACTAAAATTTCTTTAATTTATTCTTATTAATTAAATTTTATTTTATTTTATTGTATTTTATTTTATTTTATTTTATTTTATTTTATTTTATTTTATTTTATTTTATTTTATTTTATTTTATTTTATTTTATTTTATTTTATTTTATTTTATTTTATTTTATTTTATTTTATTTTATTTTATTTTATTTTATTTTATTTTATTTTATTTTATTTTATTTTATTTTATTTTATTTTATTTTATTTTATTTTATTTTATTTTATTTTATTTTATTTTATTTTATTTTATTTTATTTTATTTTATTTTATTTTATTTTATTTTATTTTATTTTATTTTATTTTATTTTATTTTATTTTATTTTATTTTATTTTATTTTATTTTATTTTATTTTATTTTATTTTATTTTATTTTATTTTATTTTATTTTATTTTTATTTTATTTATTTTATTTTTATTTATTTTTTCATGTTTTTCTTCTTTTATTTTGATTTATTAAATTTTTTTATTTTTTTTATTTTAATTATTTCATTATTATGTAGTTTTGTTTTATGACTTTCGTAACATCCCTGCTATAAATTTTAGTATACACACTTTTACAGTGTTTGCCATAAGTATCGAGACGGTTGGCTGTTTTCACGGAAATCAAAGTAAATCAAAAACAGCAACCTACGAGTAAATCAACGTTGACCTTGTTCATATTTTGAAAAGTTTGCCTGGGAATTGAATTGGGGAAAATTGGTAAGCCGAAAACTTCTACCGCACCCTGTATGATAAGCGCCTAGTTGCATACCTGTCGTACATAACTGTTAACAGATCGCAAAAAGGGTTGAGCGTTGTCGCGTAAAGTGTAACAGAACTCCTAGAATTTGCGAGCAACAAGAAAATATATAAAGAAAAAAGAAGTAAGTGGATTGTTGGCGGGAAAAAGTATAAAGCTAGAACAACACTTACTACATAAAGAACGACAATAACACCCAACACTACTTGAAGTGAAGAAGTTAGCCATATTAGCAAAATGTGGCTAACGACAAAATAGATGATTCCAACTAAGACAAGGAACTTTTAATACACACAAATATACTTTTGGCTGTAACGCCTAAACTACCCACCAAAAAATTTTTGTCAAAGCTTTTCCACGATTGAAGTTTTGGCTAATAAAATTCTTGGAATTTTTGTCAAATGTACATAACTGCATATTTTGGATAGGTATAACTTTTAACGTTATAGTTTTGTTATGATTTCGTCCAAAAATATAGCACTTTCTTGACTAAATAAAGAAAAACTCAGTGCACTCGACCAGAAATTAAAACAAAAAAAAAAAAATATTACTTCATAAATGCCTACTTCGCTATACCTTCTAACTATAATTAAATAAAACTCTGCAATATTTTCTATCGATCCAAAAAAAAAAGGTTTGCCCATTTTTGCCCCCCTCTATATAAACTTAAATTTAATGAAGGAAAGTCACTTAAATTTTTGATTAGAGTCACATGACGTGTAAGTCACATTTTTTTGTTAACGGATGTTGGACATAGACTCTATGTCATAGAGAAACAAATAATTGATGCTGCAATACTACCTATTGGAATGCTTTAGGAGGAAGCAGAAGAAGCACCAATTAATGATTTTTTTTTCTAGAAAGGTTGAAAGGATTTCTACTACTTTATACTACTTTATGTTATTAATGGACTGATGGCAAGTACTGACCAACAATAAGTCTATGCAATTGGATCCTGTTGTAAAGGCTGTCCCACTAAAAATTTAATATCGACTTTTTTTCGAAGTCCTTGCGTTGTTCCTAAATACTTTTTTCGAAATTAAAACCAATTTCTTTTTGAAGTTGTTAAGAATTTTGTATGAGAGGTTTGACGCAACATCTTTTTTAAATTTTGTTTTTACAGGTCCAAGGGAGATACCTACACCGATTGCAATAATTTTTGTAATATTTCGTAACTAGCTCACATATGTACCTATAAATTGTGTGCAACAACCTAAGGCCACTCTATCTTCTTCCCAAAAATGTATAGGGTCGAATCTAGAGTTTCCCCTAAATTCACAGCGGTTAGCAGAAAAATCTCGAAAATAATCCGAGTACCTTATTTCAAGGTAAATCCCTCGTCGAAGCAAGCAACGCTAATACCACAATCCTTGCAACTTATAGTCGCTGACACAATTTTCTGCTGGCTATCTACAACTTTAACAGACACTTAACAACTCAATTAAGAGGTTGCTGTGGTGCTGAGCCAAGTTGTAATGTGGCAAGGTAAGTTGTTTGCCTTTTGTTTATTTGCTTTTGTTTTTTTTTTTCGCTATGCAACAACTTTTGGCTTGGTGAATACGAGGTAATCAAGAAAATTTCTCGGGCATATTCGCAGGCAATATGCGGTTATTTTACTTTTCTATATAAATAAACATATACAAACTACTACACATATGTATGTATATATACGAGAATGTACAACATTTGTAGAACAAAGGTATTGACACCAATTTGAACAGCTAAATACGAGATGCTTTTATAACAACTTGAAATTGGGCAGCTTTATAGCGATGCTTAGGGGATTTGCGTTCAACATCAAGCGAGCTTACGAAGTCCTTTTCATTACACAAACATTTCTATATAAACACATATAGCGGACTTAGATGAAAGTGCTTGTTATGGGTGGGTGTGGTGTGCCATAAAAGTTAAACAAAATTGAGCTGCTAAATTTGAAAAGTTATATGAAATGTGCGGTTTATCATGAAATATATATTTACTTATTTTACTTGAAATGAGAGAGCTATTTTATTTGGGATTAGCTCGCTGAAAAGTTTCGTGTGAAAAAGTAACTTTCAATGTTGGTATTAGGGAAAGTTGATAGCTCTCATAGACATAACTTTTTATGTAGTATAACGCTACCACTAAAGAATATCAAAACCTTCAATTAAAATCGCTTTTTTATATACCTGACTTGGTTTTGTCTCATAAATTGTATATGCCTTCTAAAAAATTCTGAGCATACTTTTACAAGTTTAATAATTGCAGATACTAGGTCTACTTCGATCAACTTTTTTATAACTTTGGCTGACTTTGACTTAATTTGACAGCTTTTAAGAAGCACCACCATAAAATCCAATAATTTGCATGAATGATACTCAAAACTTTGAAATAGCAAAAGTTAAGCAATTGATTATGCATAAATCTTAGAAATCAGAAAATTACAGAATTAATTGTGTCAAGCTAGGAATTTAATGGAGAATCTTTCATTCCACGAATACTACTATGGACTGAAAAGCCTATGAAAATTTAAAAGAGACAATCAAACACTATAAATCACTTACCCTGCAAAAATCGAGCGTACTCCATTTCCTATCCAAAGAGTACTCCAATTAGAGCATCAGGGTACTCCAAATGTAATCCTTTTTCATATAAAAATTGTGCTCCAATTAGCATTACGGTGTCTTAGGACTAGATCACCTCCTCCAACCTTCGCTTTGTTTCTGCTACTCCATGGACTACCTACAGTCAGAGCCCCTTGCAAACTACTTCAATGTTATTACTTCTTGGTGTAACTACTGTCAGAGTACTTAGCAATGTACTCCAATGTTACTCCTTGGAATATATACTGTTAGAGCGAAAGTGCCGTGATTTTCGTCGATAAGGCACGAACAATGATGGCTTTCAAAAAGCTGAAGGTGGTCCGATGAGGTACACAAAGGATTACTATAGGAGTACTCCAATATCAAAAAAATGGAACACTTAATCCAACGATTTTTGCAGGGTTAGTCCACCATCGCAAACAACATCTGATGAGACAGCTCTGAATATTCAAAAATAAAAAAAAATTCTCCGAAAGTTTGATAGAAGAAAATGTAAAGCCGTGACGACTTTTTATAGGATCCCATCTTTTGTAGCAGGGAAAGAAGGTGTACTCTCAGTCGGCAGGTTAAGGTTAAGGTCAAGGTTAAAAACTGATACTTTACGTTTGATATTGCCACACTGTGCCCTCAGGATCGTCTACTGCCATGGCATCGTGGCAATGAAAGGCCTTTTCCTTGGTCTTGCCAGTTACAATTAAGCCCGTATTTTAGAACTTGAGCATTCGAGATGAGCTTTAACCATAAATTTTGCCCCTGCGGGTTAGGGGTTTAGAATATGTCCGAGGTAGGCATAACAGGCGACTAATATGCACATAGGTAATGACGTGCTAACTCGATGGTTGATCTACGGATATGATGCCTCTCACCTCTCATTACCCATCTTCTTATTCCTCACGGATGGAAGGATGACATGACCTAGAAGGTTCCACTGGTCATACCAAATCGCTACCACGACAGTCGGGCAGTCCCGCAAGGGAGAGCCGGAGCTTACCGGGTTCATATCCGAACAAGGACTGTCAACTTCGGCATCACTCCCCAAAACCTTCGGGGAGTGGTTTGCTGTTAACAACAACAACAACAATAACAACAGGTGAGCTTTAAATGGAGATTATTGGCTTATCTGGTTATTTGTGCTACACTTGCAGAGAGAAAGACCTGACCCGCGCCATTTAGGGAAGAGAACGATAGGGTTGTCGCTTTTGAACCGCATGGCTAGTTTCGAGGGTCTGAGCTCGATCTCAAGCCAGTTCGCTGCACTCGCAGAGAGGAAGACCTGATCCGCGCACTTTAGAGATGAGAACAGTGGGGTTTTCGCTTTTGAACTAGTGTTGAGGGTCTGAGCAAAAATAGTGATTTGTTGATTTTCTCTGGCTACATCATCTAGTGTATTTGTGAAGTGACGCATTTTAAGCCACGATCTTAGGTTTGGAGCTCTGTGCTGAAGCCTTTCATACTCATCCAACACACCATTTTTTCCAACATGGACAGCTCCAGCTAGTAGCTATTTCGTTTCGTTACCCGTTACCGGCTGCCGTTGGATTATTTGACAACATTTATTGTCTCTTGACTGGTGGTGAGAAAGGTTTCAGGCTCTGCCACATCGAATAACGAACTCCTATAGAGGTCCTACCTGGAATCGTTATTGTCTTGCTATTTGTAACTGTCACGATAATGATCAACAAAAATTATGAGTAGTCAAAATTGAAAACGAACCAAAACACCAACTAACTGTATACGGAAATATAACCAAACCCCCAAAATTGCTAACAACTCATCAGCTGATTCAAAAATTGCGTAACATACATACAAATATACACAGAATTAAGCAAACACTTGAGACGTTGAGTAGACCATAAGTTGAAGAGTTGGTGTACGCAATACTCAAGAGCACCTCGGTCGGCGCTGCCTTTTGCCTGAACTCAAATGCAAACTCTTATCGAAATCTGCACAAAATTAATTACAATCGGTGCGTATCAATCAATTCAATGCAGCCTTTGGCTTGCAATCGACTAACTGCAGCCAGGCAGGCTATAGGTTTGAGTTTGCAAAATAAAAATTTATTGACGCTTATTAACAGATAATCAGATGCAGCAGCAAAAAAGGAGGAAGTCTTTGTAAAGCAACGCTTTAGAGAAAGCAACGCCAAGTGTGCCAATGATGGAGACTAAAAAGTGAAATATGGGCACACACATGAACAAGTAAGGGGTGTGAGTAAGTATGCAGGTACAAGCACACGGGTTTAAACACTTACTCGGTTCGAAAGACCTCGCTCTACCAATGTGCGGTGTGTGAAATCAGCTTGAAATAAATGAAGAAAGATTTTGCGACTTAAGTTTGCTTATTAAACTGCATTAAGATAATTGAATTGGCCAATAAAAATTATCCTTTCGCACATATTCGAAATGATCTCAAAAGTAAGAGAAAATGTAAAAAAAGTGAACATTGAATAAGGTGTGTGCGGCTGTTTGCAGAAGCGAATGTGTGTTTTAGGTTGACTTTATTTATATAAGGGTTGTGCCGGGTAATTGCTAGGAATTAGCTTTCAGATGAAGCGGTCGGGTGCTTGATGTGTTTTGATGTGGTTTTTCTACAATCACCCTTTTTCAAAAAATTTTTTGAAAAAACGCACTATCTCAGAATTTTTTTCAGTAACGGCTTATTTAAAAAACTGGTTTCAAAAACGTCTTATCTTAGCTGAAAATATATTGAATTCTCATTCAGATAGGTCTTTTTTTAAACTCATTTTGAAACAGGGCGTTCTTGAGCCAAATTTTGATAAATAGCTAGCGTAACCATATCTACAAATCCCCCGACGACAGAATTGACATTTTTTGATTGATTTTTTCTCAACTGTCATTTAACTTAGAAAACAGTCCAGTACGAAATTTATCTTAATTTATTTTAGCTTTAAATAAGTGGCAACTATTATTCTAATCTAATCTTGGCTTGTGTCATAATGACGCTTAACCGCCTAGGCGATTTTGGCCGTTTCGTATCAAAGCACGCCAGTCATTCCTTTTTAGCGATAACTGACCCCAATTGGGAACCCCAAGGGAGCTCAAGTCATCCTCCACCTGTTGTTTCCATCGCAGTCGAGGTCGCCCCCTTCCTCTGCTACCGAATTCGGGTGTCGATAGGAAAACTTTCTGTGCTGGTGCGTCTTTGTCCATTCGCATAACATGACCCAGCCAGCGGAGCCCTTGGGTTTTAATCCGCTAAACTATGGTCAGGTCTGCGTAAAGCTCATCGTTAAATTTCCTTCGATACTCGCCGTTGGCATCACGGGAAGGACCATAAATCTTCCGGAGAACTTTTCTCTCAAATACTCCAAGGGCCATCTCATCTTCTCTTGACACTGTCCATGATTCCGAGCCGTACACCAGGACTGGTATGATGAGAGACTTATAGAGCGCGATCTTTGCTTGTCGAGAGAGGACTTTACTTCTCAAGTGCCTACTTAGTCCAAAGTAACACTTGTTGGCAAGGGTGATTCTCCGTTGGATTTCTAGACTGATATTATTTTCGGCAACTATAAAAATTTCTTGAATAACTTGATGAATAACAAGTCATTTTATTCAAGAATCCCTTGCTCGCTTATTCATCACTTTTGAATAAAAAATAACTTGGAACTCAAAATTTAAAAAATAATGAATAATTTTTTATTCAAAATCGCCCAACCCTGGTCCCGGTTACATGAAAAATTAGGCTTAAATTTAATCGCCCCATTTCACCATTTCAGTTTCTATATACGAAAATTTACAAAATTTAAATCTTTATACTCTGGTAAAAAAAAGTGTGCCTACTTACAAATATAAAACCAATCGGAAAGCCTTGTGTGTATTTCATGCCGAGGAAATCCGCAATGCAATCCAGTCACAGTGTACTCTGCCAAACAAAAAAATCCTTCAATATTTTGGCTGAAGCCATTCTTTTGCGAGTGTTTATTCATCATTCTGGGAAAGTCATTGCCAAGGTAAAATTCAACGAATATTTTATGCCGTTTTATATTTGTATGGTTTTGTATAAATTATTATTTTTTCTTATTTTTTGTTAACGGCAATCAGTTTTTGTTGCTGTTAACCCGCCAAGCAGCTCACAGTGGTTTTGCTCCATACATTTTTTGAAAAAAAGAGGGAGTGCACTTAGGCAATTGCACACATGTCATATGTGAGCTGAAATCGAGAAGCGCCAAGCGATCCTTTTTGGGCTCCAAAATAAAATTTTGATTTTAGCTGAAAAAAGCTTTATCAAACTTGGCGCATAAGTTTCCCTCATAAAAGTTATTGACTGTACCAAAAAGTTTTGATATCGGCCCATAAGTTTCTTTCATAAAAGTTATCGACTATACAAAAAATGGTTGAAATGCAAAAATGTTACGTATACGCCATGCTACCTTTATTGAAATTTGAAGTGTTTTTTCGTCATTAAATCAAGGGGTGCAAATATGGGCAAACTTTAGCAAACAAAATCACAACTAAGACCACACCTTCAAAAATTATAAGTAAAATATATGGCTAAATTTTGCGAAAATTCCAAACAGTATTATTAAAACAAAATTTTTCGAAAATCACCCAATTTGGCATAATTCGGTAACGGAAATGGCTAAAATCGTATAATTTGGTAGGATGAACCCACTAGTCATTCAATTATGATTTTTTGATAATTTTTCTTAATAGGGCGTGGCACCTCCTACTTTTAAGGGAGACATTTTTGAAAATTCCACTGACCATAACTTTGAAATTGATTATGGTAAATAGAAGCATGAAATTTGGCAGAAAGTATACTAGCATTATTGGGAGTATACCTGATGAAATTGCACGACACCGCTTGACCCCACTTTCTATATGGAAAATTTCGAAATCTATATATAGTTTTTTTGTTGGCAGCAATTATGAACATGAGATAACTTTTACAAAAACAAAACCTGTGAGTGGGTATTCATAGAAGCAAATGCTTGCTCAGACGTGATGCCCTTCGTGGCTAGACTTAGTGAAAACAAATAAAATGGAAAATTGATAAAACTAAAAAAAAGTAAGATAAGAAATAGAAAAGTAATTGAAAGTAAAAAAAGAAATTTGTTGGAAATTAAAGGAAAGGAAATAATATAAAATAAATAAAAATAAAGCAAAATGAAATAAATAAAAGTATAAAATAAAGGAAAGAGTGGGAAAGAAAGGAATGGATAAAAGGAAAATAAAGGTAAGGAACGGAAAATATGAGAGAAAAATCAAAGGCAAATAATGGTAGGGAAAGGAGGGGAATGGAAAAGAAACAAGGAAGGGAAGAAAGGAAATGTAATGTAGGTAAAGGAGTGGAAAAGAGAAGCAAATAGAGAAAGACAAAAAAATTAAAGAAGAGAAAGGGAAAGGGAAGAAAAGGTAGCGAGGAGGAAGGTATGGAAAAGCTAAAAAAATTAGTAAAGGAAATGAATGGAAAAGAAAGAAAACTAACGGAGTTACGGAAAGGAAGAAAAAAAGAAAGTAAGGATACGGTAGGAAAAGGAAATGTAAGGAAGCGAAATGACAGGAAAAGAAATATAAGGAAAAAAAGTGAAAGAAAATAAAGGTAAGACAAAAACAAGTAAGGAAAGCTGTCTTCGGCTATGCCGAAGGCTAAATACCTTTCATGAATAAGCGTCACGATTTTCACTGTTTGATCCCCAGTACAGCCTGTGTGAATTTAACTTTAGCTCATACCGAAATTATCGGAGCTATCGATTATATGGGGACGATGTGTTATATTGGTCCAATCTCATTGATTTTTAACATCGACATTCCAGATTCTAAAATAGCAACATTTACGAAATTTCACGTTCCTACCGATATAATTACAGGAGTTATCTACCAAAATCCGTTTATCGGAACAATCGATTGTATGGGGGCTATGTGAAATATTTATCCCATTTCAATGATTTTCAACATCGATATTTTACATATAAAAATAGCGATGCTTCCAAAATTTCGCGTTCCTATGTGTTTAACTACAGGACTTATAGCCCAAAATCCGCTTATCGGAATAATCGATTGTATGGGAGCTATGTGAAATATTTATGCCATCTCAATGATTTTCAACATCGATATTTCGCATATAAAAATAGCGATATTTCCAAAATTTCACGTTCCTACCTATATAATTACAGGAGTTATCTACCAAAATCCGTTTATCGGAACAATCGATTGTATGGGGGCTATGTGAAATATTTATCCAATCAGGATGATTTTCAACATCGATATTTCACATATAAAAATAGCAATACTTCCAAAATTTCACGTTCCTACGTGTTTAATTACAGGAGTTATCTACCAAAATCCGTTTATCGGAATAATCGATTGTATGGGAGCTATGTGAAATATTTATCCCATCTCTATGATTTTCAGCGTCGATATTTCACATATAAAAATAGCAACACTTATAAAATTTCACGTTCCTTCGTGTTTAATTACAGGAGTTATAGCCTAAAATCCGTTTATCGGAATAATCGGTTGTATGGGAGCTATATGTTATATTGGTCCGATCTTGCTGGTTCCGACAAATGATTCCTATATTCCAAAATGGTGGCCGCATACCAAATTTCAGCCAAATATCTCAAAAACTGAGGGACTAGTTTGCGTTCAAACAGACAGACAGACAGACGGACAGACGGACAGACGGACAGACGGACATGGCTAAATCAACTCATCTCGTCATCCTGATCATTTCGGTATACTTATTGATGGGTCTATCTCTTCTTCTTCTCATATTTACAAACATCGGACCAAAGTTATAATACCATTTCATGTTCATGAAAGGTATAACAAAATAAAAGAAAATGATAAAAAAAAAATGAATAAAATGATAGGAAATTAAGGAAAACGAAACGAAACTAAAGCAAAGGAAACGAAAGGAAATTAAGAAAAAGAAAATAAAAGGAAAAAAGGAGTGTAATGGAAATGGAAAGAAAGGTTAGATAAGAGAATAAAAGAAACGAAAAGAAAAGAAAATAAAAGAAAAGAACAGAAAAGAAAGGAGGAAAGAAGGGAAATAAAATGAAATGAAAGAAGAGAAAAGGAAGGAAAAGAAAAGAGAGGGAAGAAAAGGAAAGGAAAGAAAAGGGTAGGGAAGGAAAGAAAAGCAAAAAAGAAATAAAATGAGATGAAAGGAGAGGAAAGGAAAGGAAATAAAAGCAAAGAAAAGGAAAGAAATAAAAGCAAAGGAAAGGAAAGGAAAGAAATACGTTTGAAGACAACCTAAGAAGAATAAATAATTCTCTAAAACTGTAGTTAACAGAAATTGAAATAATTCGATATGGTAAAAGCTAAAATAGTACAAGTCATGGTATTTTTATCCCGAAAACTACCACGGTGTATTTAATGTTCGTTTTACCAGAAATTGACTTCCTTACTTGAATTTTTTTTTAATTTTATTAAATTGTATTGAATTTTTCACATTTTAGATACCATTTTTTTTTTTAAAACTGCATCAGTAAGGTCTGAAAATTAGATATTCAAAAAAATTATATTTTTCTGCGTCTCAACCACTGTGCAGCGTATAGTAGCGGGAATATTGTTGTACGACGCTGTTATGACCACTTCAACAAAGAAGGGCGGCAACGCTGTTGTATATCGTGATCGATCTGATGACTTTAACTTCGATTCCTGCAAATTATGCACAGCATATACAAATACAAATATATGTATGTACAAACATGAAAATATATTTATACAAACAAGTGCACGGCAAGCAAGCAAGTTTGTTCAATTACTTTTTTTTTGCGGTGAACAATAAAATTTTAATAAATACCGCAAAACGAAACAGGCGTAACAACCACAATTCTTATATACGCTTTTGTATGTGCACTTTTAAATTGGGAGAAATTTTATTGTATTTATAAAGTGAAAAAGGTCACGCGGCAACGATTGCATTGTATTGTACTATGGTGCGGCGAGTTTACGAAGTAAAAGTTTTTTATTGTTCATTTTTATGCTTTTTGTTGTATTGTTATTAAAGTTTTTGTTGTTATTGTTGGCCATCAATACAATGTGGCTCGTTGACTTCGTTTGGCCTCTTTTAATGGCCCAAACACGTTGCAACTCCCTTTAAGTTGTCATAATCTGTTGCAACGTGGAGTGGATGTGCGTTTCAGGTATAAAACACACATACCGATATAGATATACCATACAAACAAACATATAGAAGTAAACAAATGAGCATTTGTAAAGGCAGTTTTGCGAGCATAAAACAACCTCACACATTCCCTCAAATTGAGAAACACAATTTTCGAACAATAAAAAATATCGATAGGTATGGCAAGGCGAGTGGCTAGATTTTTTTTCATATTGTCATTTCCGTTTGTTGTTGTAATGATAGTTATTGCTGTCGCTGCTGTTAGTGTACTTATTACAAATATAGTACATATTTACAGGGTGAGCTATGACTACCAACACATTTTTCTTTATCACTGTCATCATTTTTTGGCCTGTGCGATCAAAATACGTTCAAGCCATCCTTCATCCACCTGCTGCTTCCACCTGTTACTTCCACCTCAATCGAGTCGTCTCCCTGCATCTACTGCGGAATTCGGATGTCGCATAATATGGCCCAGTCAGCGGAGCGTTTGGGCTTTAATTTGGTGCACAATGGTCAGATTTGCGTAAACCTCGTACAGCTTATCGTTTAATTTCCTTCGATACTCGCCGTTGAGAGGTATGATAAGACTTTTAGAACGTGAACCTTTTTCTTCGAGTCCACTTTACCTCTCAATTGCATATACAGTACGAAGAAGCAAGAGGGATTCTCTGTTGGATTTCCAGACTGACACTATTTTCGGGATTAACGATGGTTCTCTAATAGACAAAGTCCCTCACAGTTTCAAATATGCAACTATCAGCAGAGAAGTGGCTGCGAATTCTAAGACCGATTCTCCCTTTGATGACAACAAAATAATAACTTCGTCTCGTTCCTCTTGTTTGTATGGGTATTGTACACAAATTTTATTTGACATTTTTACCTATAACTACACTCAGAAAAGTGTTTCCTTATTTCAAGGAAATTTTCCCTTTTTTGGCTCCAAAGACATGGCTTCCTTAACATAAATAATATTTTCCTTAGTTTAAAGCAAGCCCCGGTAGCTAGTGGGACAATTGTCCGAAAATCTGAAAATCAAATTCTCACAGATTATTACCTGGCCACTCAAATAATGAAATTGTTGCTGCGCTTCTAAGAATGTTGTGATCACTTGGCCAATCAAGACATGTCATTTGTTTGTTTTGCTCAGTCGCTCACTTTGAAGCAACGAGGCAACAACCCGGTGGGAAAGTAGGTAATGCATTACCTTTTTCATCCATGAAAAGAAGCATGAGCAAACTAACGCATGAAAAAATATTTGAAAAACTTCCCATGTAATGTATTTCGTAAGGTTTTATTTTTCAAAAACATTACTTTTCCTATGACATTGCTATAGAAAAAGTAATGCATGAATTCCATTATACATAAAAAATTTTATAGGGGATATACCTTACTTTATACATTACCAAACATTACCTTTTCCCACTGGGAACATACGCTCTTTTACTAACATAACCCGAGTAACAATTTTGCCGGGGCCTGGTTTAAAGACTTTTTTCCTTAAGTTGAAGGAAAAAAGTCTTTAAAGTAAGGAAAATGTTACTTATGTTAAGGAAGCCATAATAAGGGAAAATTTCCTTGAAATAAGGAATAAATATATCGAAATATAGGAAATTCGAATTTAAATCCAGTTTCGTTTGATACCCTCATTTTAGCGAAATTTGATATTACCTTCAAATCGAAATATGACCAATGTTGTTGCCTATTTCTGAGAATAAGTGTACACAATTTCGAAGAGATTGGTTCAGTAGCAAAGACGTGAAAGACTGGCAAAAAATAATATCTTTTTTTGATATCGGTCAGAAAAAAAAAAGAACTTTTGAAGGAATGCAAGGAGGAAAATAATTTGCCTATAGGATAAAACTCTTCGAAAGCATTTTCAACCACAAACTTCAGTTAGTGGATTTCAGAAATATAGTCGAGAGGCTTGCCATTGGTCTCATTTTTTGTAAAGTTCATTCATTTTTAAACCTTCTCTGTGACTGAAAAATAAATTTTGGACAGTATCTGACCTTACAAACCTCTTAAAAATAACCTTAAACTATTTCGCCCTCTCTTAGTAGCCCTAAAGGATCTCTTATACTGCAGAACACACCTAGCTCGTGTAGTACTTTTAGCCCACCCTTTATATTCATATTTCTTGTTGTTTTTTTCGATTTTTTTTTGTGGAAATTTTGCTTTATTTGTTGTTGTACGAAATGTGCATTGCCGCGCAAAGATTGATAATTCACGCAATGAATGGTTGAAGAAGGAAAGATTTCTGCTGTACGTGGCTAGAGAGAGTTGAGGGGTTTGCATCACACTATTGTGGGTGTTGCCATGCTAAATACCAGCGACACGGATCAACGGGCCAATAACTGCCACAATGCCAATAAAATGCTACATCAGCGATGCGCCATCATTCGACATTCGACATTCGTTACAACAACATTAACGATTACTAAAAACAACAAAAGCTATAAGGACAGTTCCGTGTGCACAAAAATGATTGTCATAATTTTTGTATGTGTTCCGTTAGTAAAGGCAATCTACAACAACAAAGTGACAAGGAGTGAATGAATTGCGGGTGACTGGTAGAGATTGTAGAGAGAGGTAGTTGAGTAGTGCCATTTCGCATACTTTGAAAGAGTGTGGAAACCACGCCAATCTCTCAACATCCAAGGAACTTCGAAGAGTTTGTATAGTAAAGCAAGTATTTTTTGAAATGATAGCGGAAACATGCCTAAATGGTCTAAAAAAATTGAAATTATCCCTTTAACAAGCAAAAGTGGTCTTAAGTTGATCCCGAAATCAACCCCGAAATGATCCTGAAAAATTCAAGTCCGAAAAAGTCCCGAAAATATCCCAAAAAATCCTAAAAAGTTCTAATTTAATTTTGGACAAGTCCCGAAATCATTCCGAAAATAATCCTGGACCCGAATCGTGACATCCGTGATCGTTCAACTCGTCACGTAAAATTTTGTATATCGGATTACGATTTACGTGAACGTACAACTTCTATCGTAGTTTCGGATTTTTGCATACGTGACCGAGTGACTGAAGGTATTCAAAACTTTGTGAATAGAAAATAAATTACGTTTCGTTTGCTATCGTATCTAACAATCCCATCTCGCTTATACGACTGACGTGTCACGGAATTTTCTCTCGTCTGGTTTTCGATTAGTGATCGCATGTAATGATTCGACCCCCGAAATGATGCTGAAGACAATCCCGAAAAGAAAAGTGAAATGTTTAGAATTTATTCAGAAAAATTACTCAAATAATACCGAAAATAATCCCGAAAACATTTTGAAAACAATACAAACAAATACCTAGAAGAACAGAAATTATACTGGAAAAAGTGAACGCTTTCGAAAAAAAAGTAACCCCAGAATAATACCTGTTATGGTTTTGGTCGGTCGATATCCCTGAAACAGGTTGAGGTAGCATTTTACAAATATACAACTTCAACCTTCTGCGACTAATATGCAAATAGGTAATGCCTTGCTAACTCGATGGTTGATCTACGGATATGATGCCTCTCACCTCTCATTACCCACCTTCACCTTCCTTACGGATGGAGGGATGACATGACCTAGAAGGTTTCAATGGTCATACCAAATCACTCTCGAGACAGTCGGGCATAACCGCAAGGGAGAACCGGAGCTTACCGGGTTCATATCTGGTTTATAACTGTCAATTAAAACCTTCGGGGAGTATTTTTGTCTTAACGACAACAACAACAACAACAACAAGCTCTCCAGTTCAATACAAAAGAGCCATTCATGAAGAAAAATTACATGGACACATTCTTCATTAATCTTCCAAGATATTTAAATACGCTTTTGTGTACTTTAGGGTGTTTCTAGAAGAAACGAGTAAAGCGATCGACAATCTGGTATTCTCTCAGGGTAGGTAGCAAGCAGCGGTAGCCTCGGCCTTGTGTCTAATGGAATCGTCCGGTTAGGGCAAAGCAGTACTGGATATATCCAATCATAAATTTTCCTAGTAGGAAAAACTTTCAGGAGGCGGATCGGCGTCTCGTTACTATTTAATCGTTACTAAACTAGACGCCAGAGTTGGAGAAGGAGTTTATTCAAAGCACCAGGACCTTGAACCCTCTTTCAGACTACCTGATCAAAAGCCGCGAGAAGGCCCCAAAGAACCGCGTAAACCTCACATGGATACCGGGACACAGAGATATTAAGGGATACTCTAGAGCTCCCGAACTTGCTAGGCTTCGCACAACCAAGTAGAAAAACAAGGCTTAGGTATGGCCTTTGCCACACACAAACTAAAGCCAAAGAAACACACACTCCGTCATGCCTACAAAATATAGCTACAATATTCAGGTTTGCCGGATATGCAAGAAAACCTGGCCGTGAGCTTCACTAGATATAGTGCAGTGCTATTAATCTCTAAAGAGAGTTTTCCGCGATAAATACCTTTCGTCCACAGTGGCCATACCCGGAATAAGTAAATTTTATTTTGTGGCATTGGCGAATGCTCCTTTACGAACCTTTCCGCATTCACCCTAGACTAATCCCATTATTTCCATGGTTATATCTATAGCTTCATAAACAAAGTTAATAAAACATTTTATGTTTATAAAAGGTGTACAAATTGAAACTAACAAAAGTCATATACCAAAATCCAGTTGAAAACTGCATACCTTCCGGTTATTTCGTTATTGTGCAAATATTGAATTAAATTCGTGAAATATATTTTTTTAGTCACACAAACTTATTCAATATCCTAAAAACCCAATAAAAAAGTAAATATCCGAAACTATATCTACTACATGAATCAGTTTTAAAATCCAATAAATCTGTACGAAATGAAAAAAAATCAACAAAACAACTATAACAAAACGGCATTCAGAGTTGCCTCAAGAAAAAAAAATCAACAAAAAATTACAAAAATACGAAACAAGCATGGTGGTCATTGTGAAGGTTGGCGATGGATGATTGCCAACATTTCATGGCACAGAAACCAACAATGAAGTTCATGGCTTACCTACATACATACATACGAACAATAACAACAACAGCAACAACAAATTCGCAACCCAAGTGTAACACCTGCTTTGCAGCATAACAACAACAATAATGCGGCCAATAACAATCAACGCCACAACAAAGTAATTTCATTTTACAACTCGACTTGGATGCGTGTATGTGTGTGTGCGTGCTTGTGATTGCATTGACGCTGTCAGCAGAGCAATTTTCAAAATGTCTTAATTTTCTTGAAACGAACCTACCTAGGTTATCTACTTATTTTTTTGTGCATGTAATATTTTTTTTAAACCAGGTTGTCATTCATGAAGAAAAATTACATGAACACAATTTTTTATACATCTCCCAAGGTATTCAAATAAGCTTTTTTTTCAATTTAGGGTGTGCCAAGAAGAAACAAGTAAAGCGTTCAATGAAAAGTATGAAAGATTGAAAACCAGGGGGGCGTGGCATCTCCCATACAAGCTACGAGATCATAAAAATTTCGCATAATCTAACTTACCAAACAGTAAAAGCTTTACAAAATAGATTTTTGAAAAAAAAAAAATTAAAATAGGTGGCAATGTTGCAAGCCTTCTCATGTTTCAACACTCAAGTAGAAAACCTAAGAATTAAGCATGCTATCCACTTACGAAATTCCATCCAAATGGTTAAATATGTAGGTTCCCGGTTTCCCCAGATACTAGTGGATATACGAAGAAATAAATAAAATGCAGATAGGTGGCAACCCTAAGTGGCAATCCAACTAGAAAATATATTGATTGGTATGCTGCCTAAAATACCTTTCATTTAAACCGATATTGACATATATTGCTCAATATTAAAAACAAAATGGAGATAGGTTGCAAACCTGTAAATTGGATGACGGTTCAACACCAAAAAATTCCATCCAAATCGGTCAAGAGATTCTCGAGATAGTGGTCGAAGAAATAAATAAAATGCAGTTAGGTGGCAACCATGGGTGGCAAGCTACTTGAAACTACCCAAAATGCGGGTTAGGGGTTTAGAATATGCCCGAGGTAGGCATACCGCTCGTAAGAGGCGACTAATACGTACACAGGTAATGACGTGCTAACTCGATGGTTGATCTACGGATATGATGCCTCTCACCTGTCATTACCCATCTTCTCCTTCCTTACGGTTGGAGGGATGACATGACCTTGAAGGTTCCACTGGTCATATCAAATCGCTCCCGAGATATTTGGGCAGTACCGCAAGGAAGTACCGGGGCATACGGGGTTAATATCCGGCCAAGGGCTGTCAATTCCGCAATCACACCCCAAAACCTTCGGGGAGTATTTTCGTCGTTGGTATGCATATCTTGCTCAATATTAAAAAAAAACCGACCCAAGTGGCAACACCCAAGTGGAAAATATTGGAATCAAGCATACTAACACTTTGTAAGATTGCATCCAATTCGGTCAATCGGTTTCCGGGATAGTACCGGATATAAGACAGATATGAGGTCAATCTGTCAAAATCGGCGAATTCATTACAACTGTTTCGACTCTTCTTCTTTTAGTTCATTCATGCTACTAAAAAATTTAGACGGAAGTCTTCAAATTTGATAAGTTTCCTAACTCCGTTGAAAAAATGATGCAACCTTTTTCGTAAATCGAGTCAGACACTCTAATATACTTACGTACATACATCCTACTTACAACCTTAAAAAATATTTATATCGCATATAATGCAAGTGAGTCCTGTGGCGTTAAGTGGGAGCTATCAAAAAGACAAACTGACAATCTGTCCAACTGAGTGACGTCTTTTTTACATTGACTGAGTGGCCAAGCGACCAAGCAATTGTTGTGATATGCAAACTAAATAAGTACATACTTATGCGAGTACAGTGGTGTCGAGTAAATAGGAACCCAAATCAGATGAACTCCAAACTAAATCAAGAATTAAAAAAAAGTAAAACCGGATATAAATGTGGGCCCTTCGATGTCAAATCATCAATAAGGAGTTTTATAATATTTCGGACACTACTTTTTTTAAAAAAAGAAAATACCTGGGTGACCGAGCTTGCTCCGTGCTATCAATTTAGCGCTAACTTTACTTACCCAAGATTATCCCAAAATGACCCAAAAATAATCCCAAAATGATCCCAAAAACACCTTTAAATGTTCCCAAAATGATCCGAAATTGAACCCAAAGCGACCCAAAAATGATCCCAAAATAACCCCAAAATTACCTTAAAATGATCCCAAAATGATCAAAAAATGATTCCCACATGACTTCAAAAGCACTCTTAAATGTATCCAAAATGATCCAAAAACTATCCCAAAACGATCCCAAAATAATCCGAAAATTACCCCAAAATTGTCCCAAATTAATCCAAAATTGAACCCAAAATGATCTCAAAATAGCCCCAAAATTATCCCTAAGTGACCCGTAAATGATCTCAAAATGATCGTAAAATAGTCCAAATATGATCCCAAAAATATACAAGACAAATACAATACGGTAAAATAGTAACCCTGGGCGGCAACCCTACTTGACAATAGTTTCGTTGGTATGTCGGCAAAAATACCTTTCATATTTTTGATACCCATATGTCATATCTAGCTCCATAATATAAAAAAAATGAGATAGGTGGCAACCCTGTACACGCCCCAGGTGGCAGACCCTGAAAATATTTTAGTTCGCAAGTCGCTGAAAATACCTTTCATTTGATACTCATATTGGCATATTATTATACAAAATTAAAAAAAAATTGAGATAGGTGACAACCCGGTAAACCGCTTCAGGTGGCAACTTCCAAGTCTTAGAATCAATCATACTATCTATATTCAAAATTCTATCCGAATCGGTCAAGCGGTTCCGGAGATATTCCGAATACACAAATATACAAATATAGTATATATATACATGTTTATCTCGTTTAAAATTATAAGATTTATATTTTTTAATTTTTTTTTACTTTAGAGCCATTTTCTCAAATAAATTTAAATTTTATTTTCTCGATAAAAAAAATGTTATACAAAATGCCAAACAGTCGCTTAGGTGATTTTACATTTTTTGCCGCCACTGTATACACGTAGACAACTATACCCAGTAGTGTCACACAATTATAAATCATATCCAATGATAAAATCAAATTTTTCAAGTTTTCATCAAAAAAGGGAAATTTATGTTTTTAATATGAATAAGTTGCGCATACGCCCCAGCACACTTCTTCTAACTAAATTGAAAAATTTTGAAAAAAAAACGTCCGCTCCATGCTTAAACTCACTTCTGGGTATATGTTGATGTAATTTATTTGTATGCATACTCAACTTTTGCCCGCACTGTAATTGATCGAATGAGTGCCTTCACTGACACCAGCCACTCAATGTCAGCTGACCAACGCCGATTTATAAACATTGTCTTTGTTGTATTTATTATTTATGCACTCATACACAAACAAACAAATTCAAAACATATATTTCGCAGTAATTTAGCTGCCGCATATAAAAAAATGTTATATAAAAAAATGTGTCTGCCTCAAAACATTTTCTCACACGCACGCATGTAAATACCTGCCTTGCGAGCTTACTTGCAGCTCCGTCCAACATGGCATGTTGCGGTACAACCCATTTCGGTCCTGCCTTTTTCCAGCTCGCGCGACTTTTGAACTGTTATTATGTCTTTATGCCTGTCGTCCACACTTCTGTCGCCACCAACGTACTTATAACCTTTCTCAAAGCATTTATGAAGGTATATTGCCTCGCCGCATCATATGCCTCCTGTCTGCTGCATGCAACAACTTATGGCAGCTGAATTCGGTTGTGGCAAGGTGTGCGCCCATTTTTATGCGCAGATTGCTTGTATGACGCTCAGCTACACCTTTTCCACATGCAAAGTTGAAATGCTGCAAATGACGTGAGCGTCATCCTCAATTTTTGCAAAATTTTTCGGCATACAACGATGGCCATTTCATTGGGCTGCAAACGACATTCGTCATTAGTTGAAGGTGTAGCTGTTAGTGCTGTTGTTTGAGGTGCGATATGAACAACGCGCTTTTGTGTTTTTTCTTACTGATTTTGTGTCGAATTTTCTCTTCTTTTTTCTGTTACTTTTTTTTGTGGACATCTCTTTCGTTGATCCGCTTTATAGCTATGATTACTTCATATTGTTCCCTTGTTTTTTATATCTCTCCCTATAACTTTGAGCATGGCAGGTTCTCAGTATTTGATGGTGCTAGTGTGCCCACTCAATAAGTATGCCCTGAGGAAACCGTCAACAAGGCAATTGTTGTGGGTTAGGTTTATCATTTGTTTACACAAGCATACCAATTTGGGAAAGCAGTCAAAGTTAAGAGAAAATTATATGCTGCGGTTACAGATTATGTAAAGCAGCGTTTATGCAAGAGCAAGAATGGGAAGGAATCTAAAAGACGAAATAAAATAATATAAAATAAAACAAAATAAAATAAAATAAAATAAAATAAAATAAAATAAAACAATATAAAATAAAATAAAATAAAATAAAATAAAATAAAATAAAATAAAATAAAATAAAATAAAATAAAATAAAATAAAATAAAATAAAATAAAATAAAATAAAATAAAATAAAATAAAATAAAATAAAATAAAATAAAATAAAATAAAATAAAATAAAATAAAATTAAAATAAAATAAAATAAAATAAAATAAAATAAAATAAAATAAAATAAAATAAAATAAAATAAAATAAAATAAAATAAAATAAAATAAAATAAAATAAAATAAAATAAAATAAAATAAAATAAAATAAAATAAAATAAAATAAAATAAAATAAAATAAAATAAAATAAAATAAAATAAAATAAAATAAAATAAAATAAAATAAAATAAAATAAAATAAAATAAAATAAAATAAAATAAAATAAAATAAAATAAAATAAAATAAAATAAAATAAAATAAAATAAAATAAAATAAAATAAAATAAAATAAAATAAAATAAAATAAAATAAAATAAAATAAAATAAAATAAAAAAGTTAAGTAAAATAAAAAAAAATAAAATAAAATAAAATAAAATAAAATAAAATAAAATAAAATAAAATAAAATAAAATAAAATAAAATAAAATAAAATAAAATAAAATAAAATAAAATAAAATAAAATAAAATAAAATAAAATAAAATAAAATAAAATAAAATAAAATAAAATAAAATAAAATAAAATAAAATAAAATAAAATAAAATAAAATAAAATAAAATAAAATAAAATAAAATAAAATAAAATAAAATAAAATAAAATAAAATAAAATAAAATAAAATAAAATAAAATAAAATAAAATAAAATAAAATAAAATAAAATAAAATAAAATAAAATAAAATAAAATAAAATAAAATAAAATAAAATAAAATAAAATAAAATAAAATAAAATAAAATAAAATAAAATAAAATAAAATAAAATAAAATAAAATAAAATAAAATAAAATAAAATAAAATAAAATAAAATAAAATAAAATAAAATAAAATAAAATAAAATAAAATAAAATAAAATAAAATAAAATAAAATAAAATAAAATAAAATAAAATAAAATAAAATAAAATAAAATAAAATAAAATAAAATAAAATAAAATAAAATAAAATAAAATAAAATAAAATAAAATAAAATAAAATAAAATAAAATAAAATAAAATAAAATAAAATAAAATAAAATAAAATAAAATAAAATAAAATAAAATAAAATAAAATAAAATAAAATAAAATAAAATAAAATAAAATAAAATAAAATAAAATAAAATAAAATAAAATAAAATAAAATAAAATAAAATAAAATAAAATAAAATAAAATAAAATAAAATAAAATAAAATAAAATAAAATAAAATAAAATAAAATAAAATAAAATAAAATAAAATAAAATAAAATAAAATAAAATAAAATAAAATAAAATAAAATAAAATAAAATAAAATAAAATAAAATAAAATAAAATAAAATAAAATAAAATAAAATAAAATAAAATAAAATAAAATAAAATAAAATAAAATAAAAACGTTAAGTAAAATAAAATGAAATAAAATAAAATAAAATAAAATA
>CAXKVI010000002.1:13229422-13231922 GCA_964058755.1 Campiglossa producta | reverse complement strand
CAATATGTTATTCTTATGATAGATCAGCTTGAAACCTATCACAACCAGACACTCAACAGACAGAGGCGGATACAAAGCAATTTCGGGCTAAAATTTTCTTTGCAAAGTAGAAGCAATTTTCTGTTTCGTTTTTTTTTTTTGGTTTGTTTGTAAAAAGTAAAAATTCCAAAAACAACAAATCCTCCATAAAGCTTCCACCAAAACAAAATTTTGGCGAGCTGCGTGTGGTGCATTGGACAAAGCACGTTCACATGAAACCCTTCATATGTAGACGTGTTTATAAAGGTACGTGTGTAAATTAGGGAGGATGCTCTAAAAATGAAATTCAAACGTAAATGTTTCAAGCTATGACTAGTTGATAGTATAAACAGACTTATTGCTAGTCATATACCCCCGATGTGTTAAAAAACGATCCTGTTCAAGAAAACTTGCTCAAACTGCTGCTGGTTTCTGGTCTTTCTGATACAACTCGTTTTTATCAAAAACCCTTTTGGAAAACACCGAAAATTAATTTGCATACAAAAAAGTACTACCCTCATAACTTCTTTATTGCCTATGACTGGGAACAAAGCTAACAATTTATGTCGGCCCAAGTTGAAAGTACGTGTGTGTATGAGTTTTTTTACACTCATCCATACATAAAACGAAGTGTGATATTATATCATAGATGTGGTGACCATATGTTGTTGTTAAAATAAATATTTTGCTTGAATTAATTTTAATAATACTGTTTTAGTTTAAATTTATTTAATTTTATTTTACTTAATTTTATTTTTTTTGTTATTTTACTATATTTAAATTTATTAAATTTTTTATTTTTTTTTTATACCCAGCGTACTTGTACTAGTACAAGAGTATTATAATTTTGTCCACAAACGGTACTACGTAACGGCACAAAATAATCGAGATAGATATTGAGTTCCATATATGAAAGTTCTTAAGATGAAAAAAGTTCATTAAGGAATGTCCGTCCGTCTGTCCGTGTACACGAAAACTTGAGTAAAAATTGTGATATTTGCATGAAATATTGTGTACAGGTTACTTTCTGGCCAAGTTAGGTTGCTATCGAAAATGGGCGAAATCGGATGATAACCACGCTCCCTCTTTCGATATCGAAAATTTCAAAAATCACATAAATTTACATATCTCGGTAGCTGAAATCGCTAAAACGATATAGTTTTATAGGTGAGTCCCGCTGGTCATTCTCTTATAATTTTTCCATAAATTTTTTATAGTGGGCATGGCACCGCCCACTTTTAAGGAAGGCATTTTTGAAAATTCGACTGGTCGTAACTTTTACCCTGATTCCGATAGAACGATGAAATGTGGCACAAGCATACTAGTATCGTTGGGAGTAAACCTGATGAAATTGGATAAAATCGCTCTCCAACCACGCCCACTTTCGATATCGAAAGCTTCGAAAATCACATAAATTGATATAATTCGGTAACGGAAATGGCTAAAATGATATAGTTTGGTAGGATGAACCCTAGTCATTCTATTATGATTTTTTTTATAAATTTTTAAATGTAGGCGTGGCACCGTGCACTTTTCAGGAAGGTATATTTGAAAAATTCACGGGTCATAACTTTTAAACTGATTACGGTAGATAGATGAAATTGGTGCAAGGTCTACTAGCATAATGGGGAGTATACCTGATGTAATTGAACGAAATGCCCCAACCACCCCCCCATTACTTCCGAAATGGAATATTTCGAAAATCATATGAAAACTGCCGCTGGGTATTTAATGTTCGGTTTACCCGAATTTAGAATTCCTTATTTGTTTTATTTTATCTTTCTTCGCTTTGTCTAGTTTTATTACACTTTATTATTATTTTTTTCACTTTATTTTATATAATTTTTTTATTTTCAGAAGTGAAGAATAAAGATCACGCAACATGAGCTTTGAGGTATTTGAGAAATTTTTTTTTTAAGACAAGTCCTGCGAACAATACTGGCCAAATGGTCACCGTAATCACAGCACACAGAAAACAATCAACTACACAGCATCAGCAATAAAGGACAGACAAGCTCTGTGAATCACAGCATAGCAAAAAATGAGAAACCAAAAGGCATAGCAAAAAAAAAAACGAAAAAAAAGTTTCAAGAACATTAATAGACAAAAAAATTATGATGCACTCGATTGTAAAGGATACTTTACTTAGATTAGCCTTTGTGATCGCCTTAAAGCAAAACTTTTCTACGAGTACCTTGTGGTGTTGTTTTTATTTAGTTCAGCCATATGGGTATATGCAAAGTGTGTTGCTTAGTATTTATGTGTCGTTAGAGTTCTTTTGAAACATAAAACACTCTTTACTGACATCTTTATGAAAATTTCATATTTGTTTGTATGTATATCTTACATGGTATATATCTAAGTTAGTACATGGAGTATGCTGTGCTTCACATTCTCCAATGCCAGCTGAGCACCTGAAGTAATATATGGATGTTATATGTAAGTATCTGTGATTTGGATGTATTGCACGTAGATAAGAGTT
>CAXKVI010000002.1:13214422-13224422 GCA_964058755.1 Campiglossa producta | reverse complement strand
GCACAAGTGGAAAGAAAAATATATTTGAATGCATCAAAATTGTAACAGCCGAAGAACAGTAACATAAAAGCAAACAAAAGTTACATAGCAAATGATAGCGAGTTGGCAAGGTATCAGCCCTCGAATCAAGAATTTCTTTTGCCAAAGATGGCACTCCCATTGAGAAGTTACATTTTAAGACACTGAGAGAAATTGCGAATCTTAAATAACTTGATCTTAATAAAAGATCGTATGCTTCATTCTAAAATTTATACTTGTGTTGCCACTTTGGGCGACTTACAGGGTTGCCACCTATCTCATTTTCTCTTTAATCAGTTGTGTAAGATTTGCCAGTATGACCATCAAAATAAACATAGGTATTTCCGCCGTATAGGTACAAACGAAGATATTTTCAGGCAGGGTTGCCACCTAACCCATTTTTATTTATTCTTTCATATATCAGCCACTATACCGGGGACTTATTGACTTTGAAGATATTGTCGAGCCTTTAATAGTTGAATTACAGTGAAATATTATCCAGTCTTCTGGTTACCGCGAGATAGCAGAGTATAGCTGATTCCAAAAAGTATACCAACTGAAAGACCAGTGCTTTGGATTAAAGATAGGCTACGGTTTCACACCTCCCCTGTTATTTACGAATAGGATGAAAGGTTGCAAAAATTTGCATCAACCCAATTCAAAAAAAAAAAACTTTTTTCTTCCATGTAAGCAGCTCAACCATCATCCATTTGCAGATGATGCCTTTCCTCGTGAGCGGCAGCCGCACGATTGGTCAGCATGTCGGCGGCAACACTTTGGCTACACTCCTCATCATCGCTTCCAAACATTGCAGCTTCTGTCGAGAACACACACAAACATACGTCCTTGCATATTTTTACAGCCTACAGTCATAGACATCTTTGGTCTTTTGGTGTAGAGCAGCTACCAATTTTTAAAAACATTGTTCGACTTCAGCTGTTGTTCGTCCTATGCTTGCTTGCTTTTTGGCTTGCCGGCAGCTGTTGAATGGCAAGCAAAGGAGGAGGCTTGTCAGGCCGACTATGGTAGCGCGGTCGTGTTTGTAGCGTCCACTTGTGCCGACAATGCCGACATTACCGCTGCCACTGCCGTCGCGTGCGCAAACAATGATGATTAATTGACTTTCAAATTCGTTGAAATTTTTAATTTTTTAAACACGCTCAAGCGATTAATCAGCAAAATGGTTGAGTAGGCAGTTAGACAAGTAAAACCGACAATGCAACTACCGCGTAAAGCCACTAAGAAGAGCGCTACATGACGACAAGTTTACATTAGAAGGGCAACGATTAAATGCAAATCCTTTAAGGGCGGGATAATCCAATCAGAGAATGAATAAAATAGAACTTTCCAGTTTTGGTATTCAATGAGTTTGAGAATTATTTTTGCTGTGTATGCCATTTTTGGAGACACATGTTGAATGAGTTTGTTTAGCGATAATGGAGTTGATAAACATTTTATTTTATTTTAATTTGTTTTTTATTTTATCTTATTTAATTTTGTTTTGTTTTTTTTTTTATTTACTTTTTTTATATTTTTCATTTTTATTTTATTTTATTTTATTTTATTTTATTTTATTTTATTTTATTTTATTTTATTTTATTTTATTTTATTTTATTTTATTTTATTTTATTTTATTTTATTTTATTTTATTTTATTTTATTTTATTTTATTTTATTTTATTTTATTTTATTTTATTTTATTTTATTTTATTTAATTTTATTTTATTTTATTTTATTTTATTTTATTTTATTTTATTTTATTTTATTTTATTTTATTTTATTTTATTTTATTTTATTTTATTTTATTTTATTTTATTTTATTTTATTTTATTTTATTTTATTTTATTTTATTTTATTTTATTTTATTTTATTTTATTTTATTTTATTTTATTTTATTTTATTTTATTTTATTTTATTTTATTTTATTTTATTTTATTTTATTTTATTTTATTTTATTTTATTTTATTTTATTTTATTTTATTTTATTTTATTTTATTTTATTTATTTTATTTTATTTTATTTTATTTTATTTTATTTTATTTTATTTATTTTATTTTATTTTATTTTATTTTATTTTATTTTATTTTATTTTATTTTATTTTATTTTATTTTATTTTATTTTATTTTATTTTATTTTATTTTATTTTATTTTATTTTATTTTATTTTATTTTATTTTATTTTATTTTATTTTATTTTTATTTTATTTTATTTTATTTTATTTTATTTTATTTTATTTTATTTTATTTTATTTTATTTTATTTTATTTTATTTTATTTTATTTTATTTTATTTTATTTTATTTTATTTTATTTTATTTTATTTTATTTTATTTTATTTTATTTTATTTTATTTTATTTTATTTTATTTTATTTTATTTTATTTATTTATTTCTTAAATTAATTTTATTTGGTTTCATTTTATTTTATTTTTTTATTTTTTTAACAATCCAAAATACTCGCTCCTGCTCTCGAAACTGCACACCACTACCTCGCTGCTCAATTCAAATATTCACTAAGCAACACAAATATTTTTGCCATTAGTTAAAGTTTATACCGCAGGGAGTTGTATAAAATAACAAACATATGTAAATATTAATATTGTTGCAACTGAATTTAGCGACGCGCCGCCGCCGCCAGCAATTCACTCTAAATTGAACACGTGTTTCTTCCCCGCTTGCTGTAGATGCAGCAAAAATTGGAATTATTCCTATGCCAGCGGCAACTGCAGCCAACATTCCGCCATACAACATGCAACATGCCATCAACAACTAAACCATTTAGTCAGCAATGTTGGCAACAATAATGGGAGCAGCGACACAATCAACAGCTATGGGCATAACGGCAAAAACGGGCCGCAGCCAACCGCCGCAGCATTCTCAGTTGTCAGAGACGGCGGCGCAATGTCAAATTCAGTGCCATTGCAAATAGAAACTGTGCCAAGAACAACAAATATCCAAACTAAAACGACAAAAGCAACAAGCGACAATGCACATCCATTGACACAAATACCAAATATATACCATAGTAGCGTGAAATTGTGGCATAAAAACAATGCAAAAGCGTCTGAAAGCGACATACAATGCAACAAAGCTCAGATGTGTAATAATCGAAATTTTAGTTGCTGCAACAGAGGAGTGGAGCGCTTGGGAAGGTTTGGTGTGCAGTAAATAGTTAAACGGGCGCAGATTTGGGTGGCTACTTATTAAAAATCTTCTCATATGTACTTATATTCGTGAATTTTGCGGAAATATATATGTGTCTATATTCGCACAAAGGTATGAGCTCTGCAGTTCATGAACTTGAATGCATTCAACAATCAGGTTGATTTATTCCATAGGTGACTAGTACTTGTACAAGGGTATTATAATTTTGTCCACATAACGGTACTATGTAACAGAACAAAATAATCGGGATAGATATAGAGTTCCATATATGAAAGTTCTTAGGTTGAAAAGAGGAGTTCATTAAGGCATGTCCCTCCGTATGTCCGTCTGTTTGTGTAAAAATTTAGATATTTCCATGAAATTTTGTATACAGGTTACTTTCTTTAGGTAGGTTGCTATTGAAAATGGGCGAATTCGGATGATAACCACGCTCCCTTTTTCGATATCGAAAATTTCGAAAATCACATAAATTGATATATCTCGGCAGCTGAAATGGCCAAAATGATATAATTTTATAGGTGAATCCCCCTGTTCATTCTCTTATGATTTTTCCATAAATTTTTTATAGTGGGCGTGGCACCGCCCACTTTTAAAGGAGGCATTTTTGAAAATTTGACTGGAATTTGGCATTTTTGAACGACGAAATTTGGCGCAAAGCATACTTGTATCGTTGGGAGTATACCTGGTGAAATTGGATAAAATCGCCCTCCAACCAAGCTCACTTTCGATATCGAAAATTTCCAAAATCATGGCTAAAAGGATATAATTTTATAGGTCATTATATAATGATTTTTTGATAATTTTTTTTTAAAGTGGGCGTGGCACCGAAGCTTAAATCTGCACTGAAAACCAGGCCTCAGACCGTCTCTGTAGACTATTTCCAAGTTATGTACTATTGATTTGATTCCTGCAAATTGGAGGGTCAGACCTCGAACTCTATATATGTAACAGGGAGCATCGTAGATTCTGGATTACATTTTTTTTCATTTACCAACACTCTTCCCTACAAGAAGGAGTTTTCACTGTTTCCGACGCAGAAGACTGTACAATAATAACAACAAGCCAACAAGGTTCTTCTATTGATGTGCTTTGCTCTAAGCTCATTTGTTATCTGGCTGTCGTTTCAGGTTTTGTCAACTCAAGGAAGTTGAAAATATCTAATATTAAATCTACTGTAAGGCAACACCGGAGACGGGTTGTGCTCTGGGTTTGGGACCGATACGTAAAAACCACTTCCAATGAAAACTCGGCCAAAATCGAATAGGCGGTTAAGCGTCAATGAATGACGCAAGCCAAGATTGGAGTAAGGCAACAGCACATAGCACTACCGCGTGAGTCCCGAGATACGGCATCATATTTACTTATCCAGACTAAACCCCAACATACTATCCAGACTAAACCCCAACATACTAATTGTACGACCGGTAAGTCCTGTGTCGTACCATGCCACAAATCATCTATTTCAACTGGACGACTCTTATGTGCGGTCGGATTATGGACAGCATGTGATAATCATACAGTCTAATTTTTTTTCATATTAAAAACAAATCATCTGAACCGAAAAAAAGCTTTATTGCAACAACAAAATGAATCACAATGCCTTATCCACATTTATATACCTACAGGTAGCTTCCCTGCCGCACTTTGTTACAATAATCACAAATTGTTTTTAGCTTGTAATTAAATTTCGCTCTACATGAAATCAAGCAGACACGCCCCCATACTCTATATCAGTGATGCGGAAAGCATGTGGGACTAAACATATTTATATGTGTCTATGTAACTAATTTATATTGCCACTGTGCAACATGTTGCAACATATGTTTTACAATTGCCTATCAGGCAATGCACATCAATGAAACCAATCAATAATTATCGTAGCTCATCGCTAGCACCGTTATCCATCTTGACTAGCAAGATTTTGCAAAAACCACCAACTGATTACAATTATAAAGCAGACAAGTAATATTAGAAGACATACAAACACATGTGTATTTCTGCATTTAAGACCGTTATCAAACGCACACACACAGCTCTCCCTCCATTTAACCAGCTTTTGCTTATTCAAATCTACACACAGTGATTTACAAAACTCCCGATTACTCTTCCTTAGATGGGGCATATGATATTGGTAGTATTTATGGTTGCATAGCATCCATCTAGCCACCAACCAAATTGCCAAACAAGTAAGAAGCCAACTTGCCCAACCTACCATCCACCTCGGAATGTATGTACAGGAACTAATGCAATTAATATTGAATGCCAATAGCTTGACCATAATTTACGTGCTGCGTTTATGATGCGGTGGCGGACATGGCGGATATTGCTAAGAAACCTAGTTGTTTGTTGTGGTGGTAGTGTTGGTGTTGTTGTTATCGGGTGAATTGTGCTTGTGACCATAGTCAGATATCCTAGGGGTGTTGCCGCACACTCAATGGAGGTGGAGTAGTTAAAATTGCATACAAGTTTTGTAGTATTTATGAGTACATACGAGTAGGTATGTATGTGTATTGAGAATACAATTAATATGCAATAGGAAGAGCTGCAAGCATTTGTTTTCTTTTGAGTTTAAAAGAATTTATCAAAGAAAAAGAGAAGAAAATTCAAGTAGTGCAATAATAGCTATGAAAACTAAACATAGTACTGAACAATTTTATTTTATTTTATTTTTTATTTTTTTCTATTTTTTTACTTCATTTTATTTTATTTTTTTTTATTTTATTTCATTTTATTTTATTTTATTTTATTTTATTTTATTTTATTTTATTTTATTTTATTTTATTTTATTTAATTTTATTTTATTTTATTTTATTTTATTTTATTTTATTTTATTTTATTTTATTTTATTTTATTTTATTTTATTTTATTTTATTTTATTTTATTTTATTTTAATTTATATTATTTTATTTTATTTTATTTTATTTTTTTTTTACTTCATTTTATTTTATTTTATTTTATTTTATTTTATTTTATTTTATTTTATTTTATTTTATTTTATTTTATTTTATTTTATTTTATTTTATTTTATTTTATTTTATTTTATTTTATTTTATTTTATTTTATTTTATTTTATTTTATTTTATTTTATTTTATTTTATTTTATTTTATTTTATTTTATTTTATTTTATTTTATTTTATTTTATTTTATTTTATTTTATTTTATTTTATTTTATTTTATTTTATTTTATTTTATTTTATTTTATTTTATTTTATTTTATTTTATTTTATTTTATTTTATGTATGTATGTTATGAGTTTGTGGTCATTAATTTGAGAATCTTTGAAACTTTGGTGGACTATTGACCGTTTGGGAATAATTTTTCTTAAATTATTCTATGTTTTTATTATTAGTGAACAAGATGGAAAAGTAACAACAATTACAAGCTACCATGATTACGTAATTTCGGCCTTGCTCAAGGGCACTTATCAAATGGCTTTGTGTTTAGAAATTTTTCATCACCTTTTGTTGGTCATCGAACCAAGACATTTTATTTTATTTTATTTTATTTTATTTTATTTTATTTTATTTTATTTTATTTTATTTTATTTTATTTTATTTTATTTTATTTTATTTTATTTTATTTTATTTTAATTTATATTATTTTATTTTATTTTATTTTATTTTATTTTATTTTTTTTATTTTATTTATTTTATTTTATTTTATTTTATTTTATTTTATTTTATTTTATTTTATTTTAATTTATATTATTTTATTTTATTTTATTTTATTTTATTTTTTTATTTTATTTTATTTTATTTTATTTTATTTTATTTTATTTTATTTTATTTTATTTTATTTTATTTTATTTTATTTTATTTTATTTTATTTTATTTTATTTTATTTTATTTTATTTTATTTTATTTTATTTTTTTTATTTTATTTATTTTATTTTATTTTACGGCGGCCGCCGTGGTGTAGCGGCTAAGTGTTCGGCCTTCTACACCAAGTCGTGGCGGTTCGATGCCCGGCAAAAGTAACATCAAAAATTATTTAGAAAAAGAATTTTTCTAAACGGGGTCGCCCCTCGGCAGTAGTTTGGCAAACTCTCCGGGTGTATTTCTGCCATGAGAAGCTTCTCAGCAAAAAATTCATTTGCTTTGCAAGTGCCGTTCGGAGTCGGCAAAAAACTGTAGGTCCCGCCAACTTGTAGGAAAACTCAAAAAGCAACACACCACAAGTTGGAAAGAGAAGCTCGGCTAAAAATATCGTTAGAGGTTATGATAACCTGTTGGTATATCGCCGCAATTAGTTTTTTTTTTTTTATTTGAGTTTATTTTGTTTTATTCTGTTTTATTTTATTTTATTTTATTTTATTTTATTTTATTTTATTTTATTTTATTTTACTTTATTTTATTTTATTTTATTTTATTTTATTTTATTTTATTTTATTTTATTTTATTTTATTTTATTTTATTTTATTTTATTTTATTTTATTTTATATTATTTTATTTTATTTTATTTTATTTTATTTTATTTTATTTTATTTTATTTTATTTTATTTTATTTTATTTTATTTTATTTTATTTTATTTTATTTTATTTTATTTTATTTTATTTTATTTTATTTTATTTTATTTTATTTTATTTTATTTTATTTTATTTTATTTTATTTTATTTTATTTTATTTTATTTTATTTTATTTTATTTTATTTTATTTTATTTTATTTTATTTTATTTTATTTTATTTTATTTTATTTTATTTTATTTTATTTTATTTTATTTTATTTTATTTTATTTTATTTTATTTTATTTTATTTTATTTTATTTTATTTTATTTTATTTTATTTTATTTTATTTTATTTTATTTTATTTTATTTTATTTTATTTTATTTTATTTTATTTTATTTTATTTTATTTGAATTTATTTCATTTTTAATTTTTTTTAATTTTTTTCTTTTGTTTTTTTTTTTTTATTGCATTTTATTTTATTTTTTCAATTATTTTTATTATCAAGGTTCCATTAGCCATTGAGGTGCTGAGCTTACCCTTTGTTAACTAAATATTAGTTAAATCAACTAAATGGGGACGAGTGTCAAATGGCTATAAATAATATGCCACAATCACAAAACTAACGATATGCAAACGCCCACCAAATAAAGTTAAATACATAAATTGATATGAGTACGTAACTATTAAAATTTCAAGATAAAACAAAGAACAAAAATATTCACCTTCAGCGCAGCAATGTTTGTTAGTTCGCTCAGCACTTTGGGTGGTCCAATCAGAATGATTGAACCAACAAACCATTTAATGCCACACGCAAGGTAAACAAACTTATAGGAACAGTGAAGTAACCAACAAGAAATTGTGTGAGAAATTTTAAAATATTTTTTAAAATATCTAATCTCACAATTTGTTGGAACATTTCCCTATCGCAGCATTTTTCCCAAAAAGCCCTGTTTCAAAAACGCCATATATGAACGAGAGTTCAATACATTTTCAACTAAGATAGGGAATTTTTTAATCAAATTTTCAGAAAAACCGTTGCTTAAAAGCTTTTTCGTGCTGCTAATGTGGCTGCTGATTTTTTTCAAGCAAAAGCAAAATCAAAATTATGTGCTTTGAAAATTTTTCAGCAACCTGGTTAAGTTCATCACTTATTTGTGGGTATGATTGAGTGTTCGTCCGATATTTAGAGCGAATACATGTGGATACAAATCGTTGCGGTTTGTTTGTTTGATTTTCAAGTTATGTTGCTGGCGTTAGAATCAAAACAAAAATCAAGAACATTGGACACTCAACCCCACACACATGCGCTCACACAGAGTTTAGAGCTTGTGGCAATAAAATAATAAAGACACTAAAAATTAATATAAATTTCTAACGAATTGTGTGTTGAGTGAAATATTTTTGTTTTTAAATTGTTTCTTATTTTGTTAATTGTTGTTGCTGCATTTCAACATGGGTGGTCGTAACATGTAACATGTGTATGCGTGTGGTGTTGCAACACTGCTTACGATATATGTATGAACGTAGGTGGGCATCCAAGCTTCTATTGTGGAATTGGCTTTGACTCCAGAAGTCCCCATTTAACTAGAGTCCCTGTTGCTCTATTGTTTTGCAAAACATATTTGTGTGGTGACAAGTCAACTCGCTATCTCTCTCGCTCACTGCTTCGTTCACAATTAGCCGAGCGGTTGCTGTCAAACAAATTGTGACAAGCAGATACTTAATTCGCAGCGTTGCATTTTTGAAGTGTTTGTTGTATGTAATTAATTTCGCTTTTCATTGAATTTTATCGTTTTCAGTGAGGCAACTCAATGTTTCAGCTGGTGATGGGGAGACATGAGGATGCAGTGTGCATCGTTGTTACAATAGGGTGCAGTTGAATGTTTTATGTTGCTCACTTTTCGCTTGCAACACAGCTAGCCTATTCACTTGCTCATTACAGTTGGGATAATTCGTTATTGTTGTTTGTTTATTGCTGTCACAGCGATAATTAACTAGATTAAACCTAGTGACGGCAGCCAGCTATTGCGATTACATGGGTATATGTTTTAGAATTCGTATACCCAGTAGCGACAATAAATTAAATAATAAAAGTAAAATAGAATATAAAAAAATGTAAATCAAAAACAAAAAAAAAGAAATAAAATAAAACAAAATAAAATAAAATAAAATAAAATAAAATAAAATAAAATAAAATAAAATAAAATAAAATAAAATAAAATAAAATAAAATAAAAAAAAAAAAATAAAATAAAATAAAATAAAATAAAATAAAATAAAATAAAATAAAATAAAATAAACCAAAATAAAATTAAATTAAAAAATAAATAAAATTAAAAAATAAAATAAAAAGTAAAATAAGAAAAAATAAA
>CAXKVI010000002.1:13196922-13209422 GCA_964058755.1 Campiglossa producta | reverse complement strand
CCAGTACACGTGAAAGAAGTTAACTTCTTAAATTCAGAAAAAACAAAATATGAATAAGGTGCATTGGAGAATGGTTTAGATTCAGAATTTCTTACTTCCGGGAAGTGGACCAGGGAACCGATCAATTCGAAAATATCTTATACAAGATGCGTTTTCCTTCAAATTCGGTAAATGGGTAGAATTATGCTCAAATTAAAAGGGGCCAATACGAATGGGATATAGAGGAAGAGAAGCGTGGTAGAAGGAAAGAGGAGAATGAAGAGAAAACGGAATGGAGATAGCGTGAAGGTGAAGAAAGATATTAAGGAGAGTTGTAAAAGTGGTTGCAAATTGCGGTTAGATGGCAACCCTAAGTGGCAACCCTGCTTCAAATTGTCATATTTGGAATACGGTCGAAAATACCTTTCATTTGATACCCATATCGGCATATCTAGCTCTATATTTAAAATAAAATTGGAGATAGGTAGCGATCCTGTAAACTGCCTTAAGTGGCAATACCCATGTATATAATCTTAGAATGAATCAACTTATCTATATGCCAAATTTTATCCAAAGCGGTCAAGCAATTCCCAAGATATACGAAAAAATAAATAAATTGTGGTTAGGTGGCAACCTTAAGGGGCAACCCTGCTTCAAATTATCTTATTTGGAATACGGTCGAAAATACCTTTCATTTGATGCCGATATTGGCATATCCAGCTCTATATTAAAAAAAGGGATATTTGTCAACCCTGTAAGCCGCCCTTAATGGTAACACCCATGTACATATATAATCTTAGAATGAATCAACTTGTCTATATGCCAAATTTTATCCAAAGCGGTCAAGCAGTTCCCAAGATATACGAAAAAATAAATAAATTGTGGTTAGGTGGCAACCTTAAGTGGCAACCCTGCTTCAAATTATCTTATTTGGAATACGGTCGAAAATAGCTTTCATTTGATACCCATATTGGCATATCTTGCTTTATATTAAAAAAAAAAAATTGAGATAGGTGGCAACCCTGTAAACCAGTAGTCGGCACGGAGAGAGGGCTTGCTATATTAAAGCATTGGAGTTTTCCTCCCAGGAAAGGAATTGCCGGCCTATGCTGTAAACACCCATGAATTCTGCTTGGCCTAACTATTACAGTTTGCGCAATGTTTGCTATATCCTAGAAATTCGCCTCCTATTTGATTTGCAGAGCTAAACCTTGATTTCCGTTGCATCATCAGCGATTTGCTCAAATTTTACTCCCAATCAAAACTTCATATCGCCGCCTAAGAAGTTAACTTCAAAAATATTTTCACCAAATAGAATTAAACATTTTTCAACCACTATGGGAGCGCTAGTTACATAAATAGGCCCATTAAAAGTCGGTACTCACCTCTACTTCGAAGGATTTCGCAGGCTCTCATGCCACTGGTGCGGTAGAATCCGACTTAGGCATTTAAGATCCACTAAGGACATAAAACGATAGTTTTTCTTTGCATTCGATTTCACTTGAACAGAGTTTAGCTGTCGCAGTGTGAAATTGTTTCCAATAAAAGCAAATCAAACCCCCGAGGCTAATATTATAACTAATGGTTATTTAAAAATTGCTTTTAATTTGGGTATTGTTCTCTTTTAATTTTTCTCAACATGTTACTGTTGTTATTTCCTTCACGCTTTGATACTCGTACTAAATCACGAAAACCTTGTTCTTCCAACACAAACAAGCACACATCATTTGACGCTTCCTTACATGGAACGGCTGACCAAGTATCCACCTCCGCACCTCTTGCAAGCTTAGGCCCTATGCATACCTTTTAAATCACAATTTGGTCATGTCGCTCGTTAAAAATCATGATGAAAAGTGTATGCATGGGAATGCCTACAGTATGTATGTTGTACATGAGTCTTAACAGTAGCATCTTAACATTGTACATTGTGCTTCTAACGCCTTTTTGTTGTCAACTTACTACTATTGTGCCACATTTGGTCATTTGTTTGTTGTTGTTGTTGCACGTTTGTTGACGCTAATGGTGTTGCTAGCCATCCAAGCTGCTTAATGTTGCTGTTGTATTTTTGTTGTCAACACCAACTTCATTAGCATATTTGAAAATTTGCATTAACACCTTCTGAATTATGTAACTACGCTGAGTTTCTGAATGAAATTGCAACAAAAGTGCCCGAATATTTGTGAGAGACGTGTAGGTTGCATCAAGCAAAATTTACAAAATATTTCTTTTATACTACGGTCACTGCAGAAACCAGTCCAATTGTGAATGCCATTCCTATGGCAAGTGTTTTTGCAAAGTAGTTTGGTAATGCCACGAAATCGCCTTTTCTATGGTCAGGAATCTAACGGAAAAGGTCGATGATGCTAAGCAGTTGAAAAATTATCCAGCTAATTTCAGTTTAAATCATAACTTTCTTACCCTCCCTCCCTTTGCCGTTATTAAAAAAAAAAAAAACAAAAGGATATTTTGCATGCATTTATGTATTTAGAAATTCACAAAGAAATTTTGAGTACTGACAGTTTACTAGTGAATCTTAAGGGTATATCTAAACCAAGGCAAATTCATTCATATGGTAATGGCAAGTGAATAGCTGACTTCCTCTTCTTCTCGTTTTTAACTGGTGGTGTTGGGTGGAATGTCAAAAAATGAAAGAAATAAAGAAACAATCGATGGTTATCGAATCATATTCCTTTTCACTTTGACATTCTACGTTACAAAAAGCTTGAAGCGAATCGAGGCGAATATTATCGAATTCGCCCTGCTATTACCATATATGAATTTGCCTTGATCTAAACTTACTCTATTAATACCTACACATTGCTAATACAGATGGCGCTTGGCAGGTTACAATTTTTGGGAGATTTCTGCGAGACCCGTTTCGGCTTTTCGATAGCAGTTTCTTTTTTATCTTGATTTGTGGACCTAATTAAAAAAGGAAAATAGTTTAGTGTTTTTTCGAATATTTATTGATTTCATAAAGTAACTAATTCTAAGTTAAAAATGATTTCAAAAATTTAATAGCTGAAATATAACCTGAAGATGTGTAGGAACGTTACAGGTTTTTGACAAGGGTTGCCAGCTTTTTGAAAAAAGAATTTTTACTATAAATTTTGTTTAATTTTTCAAGTTAAGGTGCCAAATGCAAGGGCTTACTCTGCACATTGTGCAGGAAGTTTAAATATTTTTTTTGAAAGGTTTGCCACCTGGCTAAAGAAAAGTTATTTTACTGTTAGTTGGTTTGTTTAGTAAATTTTCTAGTGTCATGTGAAATGTCTTGATCTGCAATGAGTTTTTATTACTATTTTAATAAAAAGGATTGCCACCTGTTCAGAAAAAATTAAATTACGTCTTTATAGATCAGGCCTGTTCAAGTAATAGTGGCCCTTTTGGCACGCTATAGCCCTACAACAACATCATTCGGCCTATTTTGGCTTACAACAACAAACCAAATTCGCAAGAAAACCTGGGAAAAACATTGCCACCTCTTTAAAAATTTAATGATAGTTACATCGTCAGGCTAACAACATTTTAAAAAATATTTAAATGAGCCATGCGTGAGTAGGTCGGTTTCTAACGAACGAAAGGTATTTACAATCAAATATTTTTCGAGGTAGGGTTACCACCCAGGGTTGTCACCTGAAAATATTGCATTTGTCACATTTCCAGTAGTGTTTTGAAAATGATTGGACTTATTTGAATAAACTAAAGAAATATATTATTCGTCGTATTTCAACAAAAATGGTTCTAGGTAGGGTTGCCAGCTAATCCCATTATATTAGTTCTAAACTTTTTGCAGTCCCTGCTATATTTTAAACTCAGGCATAATTGGGCAGCTGAACTGACCTTGAGACCTAACTGCACCGGAATTTCAAATGTCTGGGCCGTACTTTTGCGCATCCCATTCTCTTCTAAACGACCCCATGTGTCCCTTTCCAGAACGAAAGACCACTTTACTCATTTCAATAAAATGGACAGAATAATTTTTTTCAACATGAATCATGTTAAACTAACAACAGAAATCCTGTTAAATTTACACAAGATAATGAGGCAGATAGTGTTGTTCTAACAGGAAGACATGGTGTTTTAAAAGAAATTCATGTAAATTTAACAGGAAGTCATGTTAATCAAACAGGTAATTATATTAATTAAATTCCAAGCTTCATGTTAACTTAACAGGAAGTCACGTTAATTTAACAGGAAGTCATGTTAATTTAACAGAAAGTCATGTTAATTTAACACGAAGTGATGTATTCAACATGAGTTTCATGTTAAAATAACATGAGCGATAGTGTTGAAAAATAATAACCTGATTGAAGTAATATCTGGCAGTTCAGGCATGAAGTGGACATTTTATCGAAAAATTAATAGAAGTTGACTAAGAATTGCATGAGTTCAGGCCTCCTTGCAACGCTTGATCAAGACTTGCATACAAACATACGCGTTCATATTGAAAATTTCTCTTTAGCCTTTTACATGGATCTCCCTTGCGGTCGTATTGGAAATTCATAAATGCACATGAGCAGCCCGTGCCGGTTCTTACATCATTACATGCATACACAATAAGACGGGAGACAGCGAAGCTGCAAAGGTGAACGCAATAGCAACGGTGTCTACGACTACTGACCAACCGCCTGACCATCAGATCGCCGAACCGGCATGACAAGCTCCACAAAGTGTGTGAATTGTGTATTATTGGCATGCATTCATACATTGCCCAGCGCATATTGCAACATTCATTATGCAACATTGCAACAGACAACAAAACGCAACATTTTCACTTGCAACATTTTGCTGCAGCCGTAATTTAAAGAAGGTAAGAAAAACTGTTGAGAACAAAAAGAAGCAAATGAAGTGCGAGTGCGAGTAAAATGAAAATGTGCAATTGCTGCTGGTGTTGTTGTTGTTGTCATCGTCATACTGAATTATTACATCGACACAAGATGTTGCACGCGCGATTTCGTGAGTGCATCTTATACTTAATACTATTAATTATTCGCATGCATGTATCATCACCTTATATTGTCAACAGCAGCACAGTCCTTCGTTGCCAGCGTGCCTTGGGTCATTGGGTTCTGTGTTTGTTTTTCTTGCTTCATTCCTAGATGCCGTGTATTGGTCGTCACCGATGGTATGAAAAAGGGGTTGTTTAGTGAAGTTTTTAACTGTACACATTTTGCTTTAGCCTGCTGCTGTCGAAGATGATCCTGTCGTTGTGAGCCCGTAGCTTGAGCCTCCAAATTGTGATAGCAATTGCGTTGCTGTGCAGTTTGTTCCACATGTTGCAATAGCTTGCATTTAAGCCAAGGATTCTTTACGAGCGTTGATAGCAGATGAGCGACGATATTGCCGTAGGCATATTGACCTAACATAACCGTAAATGTTGTGAACTTTTTGAGCGCTTGTTTTTAAATAAGTTTTTAACAGATTTTTGCACAAAAATTTCTAGTTTAAAGACTTTTTTATGAATAAAAATTTAAAACAAAGTTCTTTCACAGAAAATTTACTTTTGTATTTTGAAAATTGAAAAGTCATTATATGACATATTTATTTTCATTTTTGATTGATGAAACTTTTTTAGTGACAAAATCATTGCGGTAAAAAATATTAACAAGTGGAAATTGAAAGAAGTAGATTAGAAAATAATTAACTGGTTTAAGAAATTGTTTATCGTCCGATGTGAGAAATGTTCAAGGGTACCACTTTTTTATTAATTTATTTTTAAATAAATTTAAGGTATTAGTTTCCTTTAGGGGTCAACTGCTAATAAATTAGCTAAAATTATGGGAGATAGCTCAAAAGACGGGTTTTGGCGTCAGGATCACGAATCCGGAAGCGCTTTTTTTAATTTTAACGCTTAATTTATTTATTTTATTTTATTTTATTTCATTTTATTTTATTTTATTTTATTTTATTTTATTTTATTTTATTTTATTTTATTTTATTTTATTTTATTTTATTTTATTTTATTTTATTTTATTTTATTTTATTTTATTTTATTTTATTTTATTTTATTTTATTTTATTTTATTTTATTTTATTTTATTTTATTTTATTTTATTTTATTTTATTTTATTTTATTTTATTTTATTTTATTTTATTTTATTTTATTTTATTTTATTTTATTTTATTTTATTTTATTTTATTTTATTTTATTTTATTTTATTTTATTTTATTTTATTTTATTTTATTTTATTTTATTTTATTTTATTTTATTTTATTTTATTTTATTTTATTTTATTTTATTTTATTTTATTTTATTTTATTTTATTTTATTTTATGTTATTTTATTTTATTTTATTTTATTTTATTTTATTTTATTTTATTTTATTTTATTTTATTTTATTTTATTTTATTTTATTTTATTTTATTTTATTTTATTTTATTTTATTTTATTTTATTTTATTTTATTTTATTTTATTTTATTTTATTTTATTTTATTTTATTTTATTTTATTTTATTTTATTTTATTTTATTTTGTTTTATTTTATTTTATTCTATTTTATTTTATTTTATTTTATTTTATTTTATTTTATATTATTTTATTTTATTTTATTTTATTTTATTTTATTTTATTTTATTTTATTTTATTTTATTTTATTTTATTTTATTTTATTTTATTTTATTTTATCTTATTTTATTTTATTTTATTTTATTTTATTTTATTTTATTTTTTTCTTTATTTTTTTTTTTATTTTTTTATTTTATTGTATTTTTATTTAATTTTTTTTAGGGTCATTTATCAGCTGAGGTAACAGCCACGCAACCGAAACTAAGCCGAACAGTGGAAATTCCTCTGAGGTTATTCGATATCCTGCCACAAATAGGCCACATTTACCTCCTTTCAGAATTGTGTTTGCCCCTCTTCTCCATTACTTCTACACCTCCTATAGCTTACCGTTCCGCAAGTTATTCACTCATTATGCGCATACGTGAATTTGGCGAAAATTGCATAATGTCCACATGCAGTCGCTTCGGTCCAGCAAATATTCGTGCCCACCTTCGCTGCTACATCTGTTGCAACACATCTAACTGAAAATCGTGTTTGGTTTACAGCCTGAATGCAACATTACACAATTTTCACGCCACAATTTCACGGTTTTCTAATTGTGTGTTCTTTGTTTGCTCATACATACATACGTCCCAACCGACACTCAGTCAGATACATACTAGTCCAAGAAGCATGTGTGAGCGTGTGAGCATTAGAGCCCAGCTCAAAAAAACATGCTGTTACTGCTGCTGGCGTTAAGGATGATGCTTTCATGTTTTTTTCTTTCTCATTTAAGCACTCGCTCGCTTCTTTCGTAGTTACCGTTTTTGCACTTGTACCTATAATGCTTTGCATACGCGAATGAAGAACACGAAGAAGCAGACCAACAAATGAAGTTAAACGAAAAATCGCCGCAAGAAAGGTGTGATCGTTGCAACACTTCCTGTTACTTACAACTGGTGCTAAATCGCCAACTTGCCACATCTCCACACATGGCATTCATTGTTTGTTGTTGTTGTTGTCGGAGTCTTTGCTGTCGTCCCTTTGTTGTTGTAGTCGACATTACCGCATTCGTTCATTTGGTTTTGTGGTTTCTATGCTTTGTTTGTTTTGTGGGTTGGTTGGTTTGTTAGTCCAAAAATGGTGGCAACACGCGCAGTGATAATATTTAAGGAAGCGTTTTACATGTGCATTAAATTGCTTAGTCGCACACATTCACACGTACCTGCAATGCCAGGCACATGGCGTACTTAATGCATGGAAACTCATATGAGTGCGCACATTATTTACCGCTACAACAAACAACAATGGCATTAGCACCAACTTTTCTCTTCTCAACGTAGTTTATCGCTGCCACAAATACAATTTTATACATTTTTTTTCGGGGATTTTTCTAATGATTCTCATTATACCCAGTAGCAAGAGCATTTAAAGAAGGATTAAAATAAATAAAACAAGATAGAAAATTAAAAATTAATATGTATGTATGTTATGAGTTTGTGGTCATTAATTTGAGAATCTTTTGAAACTTTGGTGGACTTTCTGGCGATCGATTGATGTCGCTCTAGTTTTCGATAAGGTAGTATAAAAACAAACAAACAAAATAAAATGAATACATACTAAGTGAACATGATGGATATAAGCTAGCAATAATCTCAACGCAGCTTGGTGTAAGAGGTACACACTGCGGGCTTAGAAATTCCTAATCCCCTTGGTTCTTGGTTCGATGACCAACAAAAGGTGATGAAAAATTTCTAAACACAAAGCCATTTGATAAGTGCCCTTGAGCAAGGCCGAAATTACGTAATCATGGTAGCTTGTAATTGTTGTTACTTTTCCATCTTGTTCACTAATAATAAAAACATAGAATAATTTAAGAAAAATTATTCACAAACGGTCAAAAGTCCACCAAAGTTTCAAAAGAATTAAAAATTAATATAAAAACAAGTAAGGAAGTATAAGATCGGGTAAACCGAACATTAAATACCCAGCGGCAGTTTTCATATGATTTTCGAAATATTCCATTTCGGAAGTGGGCATGGTTGCGAAGCGATTTCGTCCAATTACATCAGGTATTCTCACTATTTTGCTAGTATACCTTGCACCAATTTCATCTTTCTACCATAATCAGTTTAAAAGTTATGACCCGTGATATTTTCAAATATGCCGCCCTGAAAAAATTATTAAAAATTCAAATCAGTTCAAAAGTTACGACCAGTCGAATTTTCAAAAATGCCTCCCTTAAAAGTGGACCCACTATAAAAAATGTATGGAAAAATCATAAGAGAATGACCTATAGAATAATAGCCATTTCAACTACCGAGATATGTCAATGTATGTGATTTTCGAAGTTTTCGATATCGAAAAAGGGGGCGTGGTTATCATCCGATTTCGGCATTTTAAATAGTAACCTACCTTGGCCAAAAAGTAACCTGTATACAAAATTTTATGCCAATACCTCAATTTTTACTGAAGTTGTCGTGTACACGGATAGGCGGACGGACATGCCCTAATGAACTATTTTTTTCAACCTAAGAACTTTCATATATGGAACTCTATATCTATCTCGATTATTTTGTGCTGTTACGTAGTACCGTTAAGTAGACAAAATCATAATACCCTTTTACTAGTACTAGTACGCTGGGTAAAAAAAAAATAAAAAAATACAAAGTTAATGTAAAATAAGAAAAAAAATAAAATAAAATTAAACAAAATACAATAAAAAAAATTTAAACAAAGTAAACAAAATAAAAAAAAAGTATACTGCTCAACGCCAATGGGTTCTCGATATATTGGTCGATATAGAAACACAGGAATAAATATTATGCCGTTAGGTGGCAACCCTGCCTTGAAAATATCTTCGTAGTTATGTGGCCGAAAATGCCTTCCATTTGATACCCATATTGGCATATCTCGCTAAATATTTAAAATTGACATAGGTGGCAACCCTGAAAACCACTCGAAGTGGCAACATCCAAGTAGGAAGTGCTTGAGTGATCCATATTATTTGATCCATGTCGTTTCAGCCATATCCGAGATATTGGTCGATATGCGAAGAATAAACAAAATGACGTTAGCTGGCAACCCTTGTTGGTGATGCTGCCTGAAAATATCGTCTTTGTATATGGCCGAAAATTCCTTTCATTTGATACATATATTGGCATATCTTGTTAAGTATTTAAAAGAAAATTGTGATAATTGGCAACCCTGGACGACACCCGAAGTGGCAACACTCAAGTAGGAAGTCTAAGAATGAAGCATAATTTTTATATGCCAAAATTTGATCCAAATCGTTTCAGCCATTTCCGAAATATTGGTCGATATGCGCGGATAAAAAAAACACTGAAGATGGCAGTCTGATAAGGGATAACGGAAAATCGTCAAACTCTAGTGGTATACAAAACTTGCTACTGGGTATATAATCACACTTCTACTCGAACATAATACGTTCTCTGCTTTGTTCACTTGCTGATTATCCCTTTTTTCGGTTCTTGTTCTTGCTGCCGTGTATGTCGTGTGAAATACATGCATTTTCCAACAATTTTCCTAGGTTTTCGCTATATTTGGTTTGTTCTTGGCTTTTTGTATATTTTTTATTATTGTTGTTGCTGTTTCGTATTTTGTTTATTTGGTTGAGTTTGTGTTGAGTCCTTGCACAAGTTGGCAATAAATTTAACATTATTGCTGATGTTGTTGTTATTGCTGTTGTTCTTGCTAGGAGTATGTTGATATATCTGCTGATGGCGTAGTTGCTGTTGGTGCTTTCGGCGTTGCGTTGTTTTTTTATGTGATTGCTGTTTTTTCTCTCCACGCTTATCTGCTGCATCGTAGCGTGAATTGCTTATGTTTTGTGGGCGAATTCCCAAACAGTAACAACAACAAGAGACCAAGAACAGCAATGCACAGACTGCACTTTTCGCATTTCCACCTCAGCGATTTGTGTCAACAGTAAACATTCGACCATGATTAAAGTATAAGATTAACACCCGTTTTATGGTTGTAGGGGCAAGCATATAAAAGCTTAATATTATTTCAGGGGTTTAAGAAAGAACAAAACATATTACTTAAGGAAAAAAACATAAGTTTCCATAACTAAGTATACGTATGGGGAATTCCATGTCACATCGTCAAATCAGCCAATTCGGATTTGAATGAGTTTTCGTAGGGGGTTTACTTAAAGAACTAACAAAAAAAATTTAAAACTGCCAAATTAGAAAATTGAAACATTTTTTAGGTTTAGTAAAATTTGAATAGGAAATTAATAAGGGTATGGAAATGAAAACTTTTGGTGTATCTAGCGTCCAGCAGATGTCGCACCAGCCATATGGAAGTTAATATTTTGTATACATATCCACTACTACTTTCGGAAACGACTGAAGCGTATATGAGGATAGTTTGTTTCACTCTAAGACTTTCCCCTGGGGTGTTGGCACTTAGGACAGGGTTGCCACCTATGTCAATGTTTGCTTATATATTGAACAAAATATGCCAATATGGGTGGGTATCAAATGAAAGGTGTTTTCGCCGTTTTACCGATACGAAGATATTTTTAGGCAGGGTTCCCACCCAAGGTTGCCATCTTGCCTCATTTTATTTATTCTTTCGAATTTCGACCGATGTCTCGGGAACGGGTGAAGCAATTTTCATCAAATTAAGCATATATGTGGATAGCCTGCTTAATTCCAACACTTTCTACTTGGGTGTAGGCACTTCGGGCGGCTTATGGGACTGCTATCAATTTATTTTTTTTCTAAATATTGAGCAAGATATACCAATATGGGTATCCAATGAAAGGTATTTTCAAACGTATTCCAAATATGTCAATTTCAAGCAGGGTAACCCCTAGAGATGCCACCTGATATATTTGTATATCCAGACTATCTCGGGAACCGCTGACCGATTTGGATGATTGATTCTAAGACTATCCACTTGAGGATTGTTACTTGGGGGGTGTACATGGCTGCCACCCATTTCAATTTTTTTAAATTTTGTAGCAAAATATGCCAATATGGGTATCCAATGAAAGGTATTTTCGCTGACATACCAACCAAAATATTTTCAAGTAAGGTAGCCGCCCAGGGTTACCACTTTACCGTACTGTATTTGTATTGTATTTTTTTGGATCATATTTGGATTATTTTAGGATCATTTTGAGATCATTTTGGGTTTTGGGATTAATTTGGGACAATTTTGGGGTAATTTTCGGATCATTTTATTTTGAGATCATTTTTGTATAATTTTGGGATAATTTTTGGATCGTTTTGGCAACATTTGAGCGTCTTTTTGGGGTCGTTTTGGGATTATTTTAATATTATTTTGGGAAAGTTTTTGGATAATTTTGGATAATTTTGGAATAATTTTAGTGTACATTTAAGGGTGTTTTTGGAGTCATTTGGGAATCATGTTTGGATCATTTTGAGATCATTTTCGGATAATTTTAGGATCATTTCTGGGTAATTTTGGGTTCAATTTCACTTTATTTTGCGAACATTTAAGGGTCTTTTTGGGATCATTTTAGGACTATTTTGGAATTATTTTTGGGTCCTTTTGGGATAATTTTGGGTAAGTTAAGTTAGTGCTAAATTGATAACACCGAGCAAGCTCGGTCACCCATGTGCTAATAATAACAAGGAAATTTTAACTTTCTTTCGACCCCTGGTTAAAACTAAAGAAATTATTACCTATATCCAGTTTACACCAATTGGCGATCAAAAGTCAGTTTAATCTAATATGAAACACCAGTACTCATACAACAGTTCTTTCCTGCACTACAGTAGTATTTTACATATTTGTAATACATTCATCTAAGCATACAATCTCAGGTGGTCATCGTTCAATCTCACCCACACGCCAATGTTGAGGCCAAACATTTCGACAATGCAATTTGCTGCAATCGAGTTCGATGGGCGATAGAACAAGTTCATGCCATAAGCAGTAAAAAAAAACAACAACAAAAACAACAACATACATCGATAAACAATAACATTGGCTACGGGGTGAAATAACAGAAATTACCATAACTAAAAATTGCAAAC
>CAXKVI010000002.1:13159422-13191922 GCA_964058755.1 Campiglossa producta | reverse complement strand
TGCGTGATCGATTTTTAACGAGCCTCCACTGAGTAGCTACATCAGCGTTGACGCACGATTTGTTCGGCTTTGTTAGGTAGCCCTTTGTTGGCCGGCCCTTTATTTAGCTTGTTGCGAGTGGCTTATCCGATGCTTGGCGTGCAGTGATTAGTTTTCCGCCACCCGCAAATGCTTATGGAATTTCAATTAATCCAATTTCAAATCGAACCACTACACAACACACAACACCAACTTCATTCCAAAGGAGTTAATCTTAGATGTATTTTTTCAGGCGAACATACTCTTTCTTACATAGAAACCTACGCACAAGTCAAATTCTCCAAGGTATTTAACCTTTCTTTTGCTCCTTTATTTTTATTGTAGATACTTACAATGCCTATTGGCTTTCTTTGTTGTTGTGATGACAAAAAATTAATTACAGTTTGACATTTGACGCTTACAATTATCAGCGATTCAATTACTGTTGCAATTACCTTTTGTTCGTTGTTGTTGTATTGCTTACTACAATGTAACTGTTGTCCCTGTTGTGCGTGACACATTTAACAGATCAAATGCCTTGATAAGACTACCGATTATAGCCAGGTTAGGGCGCTAAATCGTGAGGGTATGTTCGGATGGAAAGTGCGATTGGTTCTGACGACATGAAGGCTTAAAAAAGAGATAAATGATCGTTACATAATTTGGTATTTTTTGTTAATAAGATTACATTGATTTTCCTGGGATTGCAAATTTCTTGAGAAAAAGAGACACAAAATATGTTTTTTTGGAGATTGAAGATAAAATGTCACAGAGCTCAAAGAATGGAATGTATTTAAAGTAGGAAAAAGTATTTTTTAGTCTCAAATATGTGATAGTAGTTCGCTACCCAGATGGTACTGGAAAATTCATATGCTGCAAGGAGAAATGGTAGCTTTTAATGGTTCCAATTTTTGCATGGTTGATCCGAAAACTGATTGTTAGCCCATTTAGGTTAGGTTAGGTGGTAGCAATCCCACTAGGGGGAACCGCTCACTTGGACACTTAAAAGGTCCGTTGTGATGCCACATTCTAAACGGCGACACTAACTTAAGATTGCTTGGTACATCGGTGTGAAGCTACAATATAGCTCCGAATTTGGCACACATCGATCCTCGACACGTCCTCCGGAAACACCCCAATTATCATGGAAAGATATACCTTGGAGAGCCCTAGTAATTCCATTGATCGCTTGGAGTCAACCGCGGGCCAGAAGGACTTCGACACCTCGCATGAGGTAGTGTCAGCCCAGTGCTTGCTTAACTAGTTCGAAGCCCACCTGCCCAGAAGCAGACTACAGGTGGTAGAAGGAATACCCAACATTCTGGAGGCACCCACATCTGTGTTAGCCCATTTAACTTTAATGGAAAATAGAGTATTAGTAAGGCATTCTAGATTAGAAATATCAAATATTAAAACACCAATCATCACAAATAATACATCAAAATTTCAAATTCGGTCATAGTCGAAATAAAGTAGATACTAAAGTTAGCGTCACCTTTTTGACACCATTTCCAACGGACTATCTGTCAAAAAAGCTGACGCTAACTATAATACCTACACACAGAGAAAACTGAGCTGGTGATGGATAATAATTGACAGTGATTTGGCCATAACAACCAAAATATAGTTATATCAACCAAAATATCTGTTGATTCAACCCAAATATTGTTTTATTCAACCAAAATCACGGTCAATTCTTATCCATTCCCAGCTCATTTTTCTCTGTGTACTTTATTTCGACTATGAGTACGATCCATTGTTTCTCAACACATTTTTGCTCTCAAATTAATTGTTTATTTTTAAAACAAATAATACGTCTAAAATAATTAACTTTTGCCCATATGCTCACCGCTGATATTTCCTCATTCATAGGTGCGTATTTGCATAAGAGGCGAAAGAAATCATTCATTTGATTGAATCCCTCCCATATGGCGCCATTCACACGAATCCAAATCTCTCATATTCCGCACGAATGAAGCCAAATTCAATTATCGAAAAATTGGTGGGATTTTGTTGGCAATGAAATCATATTCTCGGCATCCTCAAATTGGCAAATGTTCGCCAAACACACAAAGGTGCTTAGTGCTGGATGAACGACTATTGATTTTAGGCTTTCAGAATTGCGCATTCGCAACTTTGATCTAATGAATTATTCATACACATATATGTCAATCATTTGCGCTTGAAATCAATCATTTTGAATATTTTCTAATTAAACGGTTTTGCTATTTTACGTGTGACGTGAAGAAGAAGAATGGCTTATTGGTTTGATTCTCCTTACTTAATTTATATCTAATTGATATTTTTGTATTGTAAAAAAAGTTCGTTTAGATATTCATTTTTAACTAAATATAAGCTTCTTACAAACTTTTGTCAAATATACTGGACAACTGAGTTGATATTGATCATAAAATATATCATATCAAAAGAGATCACGTCACTCAAGCAGCATATGATATCGAATATAAAAATATCATATCGTATGAAAATGTGGTATATGATCATGATATCATATTGTGCTATGCTGTATCCTTAAAAGGATTCACATCATATGGTTCGCAATGGCATCATATCGACACTTGCAAATCTATTGAATTTTCGTTAATAAAAGTCGTTTTTGCAGCTCGTTCTGAGATAGACGTCGTTATAGTACTATGAATATATTATATCCACCATGTGAGAGTTAAATGATTCAATCATATGATAATAGCTTGACATTGGCGCAATCATATCATCATATCACATCATGTCATATCATATCGTAATATAAGTTTAAGAGTTTAATGTTTCAATCATATGATATCGTATAATGTGGCACATGTCTCAGTTATGTTACATCACATCAGATAATATGAAGTTATGATAACATATCACTAGGAGGATAATCACATCGTTTCATAGCATATGTAGTAATAAGTAATAGTTTGAGAGTTCAATGATCCAATCATGCGATATCATATAATACGACACATAGCTCAATTACAAATTTTACATCACGTCATATCATCTCATATCATATGATGCCGACTGTTTCAACTATCTGTTTCATTATATCACATCTTACTTAATATCACATCAGATTAGCATTCAAACTATACAAAGGAGAGCAACACTCATTTTAAATTTCCTTCCAAGGCCACATTTATTTAACCAACAGCTTTTTTTTGTTTTACAATTTAACGTATTACTTTCATTTTATTATTTCATAAATACACACAAACACATACATACATACATATAAGCAATACATTGCAATGCACATTTGACCATTCAAGGAAACGAGGTCCGTGTAAAGGAAAGCCAGACACAGAAGGGAAGAGAGAGAGCGATAGAGTAGGTAATAAAGCTTTGAAATGTAATTAAAAGTCATTCGTGCGTTGCTGTTATTTTTTCCGTAGATTAATTCGTATTTTTCTTTGTCACTTTCGACTTGTTTTCGGATTCCTTTTTGGTGAAAATGCAAACGGAAATGTCGCCATGTTTTTGTGCCACGTACAAATACTGAAACGAATGACCATTGTTTGAATCGCATTGCTCGGCTGGCTCTGACATTTGCAAACTTTTTCATAAGTATGTGAATATATTTGTGATTGCACATGCACACTGCATACATGCATTCGGTGGCGTGCGATGAGTTGCATAATAGAATTGTGCAGTCACATATAAACCTACTTACATATATGAGGCATTCCATCCCAAATACAATATCGGTTCTCAAATGTGTACGTTTGTCATTGCATTACTTTCGAATATATACACGGCTAAAAAAATGAACCTAAATTTTAAACCCGTATAAAGTTTAATCAATTTTTTAAACTTTTTTGTACAATATTTCAAACCGTCCAAATACCTACAAAGATTTTCAATTTTTTTTGGTTTCGATTCAAGATCTAAATAAAAAGCAATCTAAATTTTTTTTTTGGTTTGTTTGAAAGTAATTGAATTTTGCCCACAAAAACTTAAAGTGGGGTATAGCTCAGCGATAGAGCAGTCGGCTGTGACTCCTGAGCGTTTTCGTTCGAATCCTGCCAAGTGCCACATCTTTTTTAATTTTATTTTATTCTTAAAACTTTTCGGTTTAAAATTAAAACTTTTTGGTTTGAAAATTAAAACTTTTCGGTTTAAAATTAAGACTTTTTGGTTTGAAAACTGAAATTTATTTTTGAGTGCTAAAGCAAACGGGCATGATGCGAGGAGTCTTGGTTCGAATCCCCGCCAACGGCCAACAGACAAAAAATTAATTTTTCTTTAAAAAATTGGTTAAACATTTCTGGTTTATAATTGAAACCCGATTCATTTGCCCAATTCTCTTGAAAACTGGTCTAGATTTAATTTGAAACCAAATTTGGTTTGGTCATATATGTAGTCCAAAAAAGTTTTAAATTAGGTTAAATTTTTAACCGTGTAACAAAAAATAAAAAATATAAAAAGTGCGTGTAAAAAAATAAATTAATAAAAAATTGAAAAAAAAAATAAAATTGAAAATTTAATAAAATAAATAAATAAAAAATAAAAAAATTTAAGCAATAAAACACAACAACATGAAATAAGATAAAACAAAATAAAATTAAATAAAATAAAATAAACTCATATAAACTAAATAAAAAAATTAAATTAAATTTAGTTAAATGGAATTAAATTAAATAGAAAAAATAAAAATAAAAAATAAAAAAAAATAAATAAAAAAAATTAAGTAAATAAAAATAAAACTGAAAAAAATAAAAATTAGTTGAAAAAAAAAAAAATAATTTTATATAAAAAAAAAAATGTTTAATAAAAAAAATATAAAAATAAAAAAAGAAATAAAAAATACAAATACAATGAAATAAAGTAAAATGAAATAATATTAAATAAAATAAAATAAATAAAGTTAAATTAAATAAAAATAAACAAAATACAATAAAAAATAAAATTAAGAAAATAAGTTAAATAAATAAGTTAAATAAGATTAAGTATATAAGGAAAATGTCCAACTTGCGATGGTATGACCCATAAAAATATATCTGAGATTCAGTTGTATGATTCTCGCTGCAAAAACTGCATACACGCGTACGTTAAAAACAACAAATGAGCATATCAACACCGTACAAGCGGGAAACGGAAACTCCTTTACGTCTAGCGTGTTCATATACAACGTATGTAGGTACAACTTATAACGTTATAAACGCGATTGTATAAAACGATTGTTATTCAGTGCCAGTTCGCTAGTTATTTCAGTTTTCATTGCAGTGTACCTACATCTACACCCACCAAACAATACCAACAAAAAATAATAATACGAATGCATTTCATATGCCACTAAGGCTTCTACTTGCTACTGCATAGTTTGTATTCCTATTGTTTAAGCGTCAAAAGTTCATTTGTTCATTTTGGTTGCATTAGATATTTTTTGAAACAAAAACTTTTCATCCTATTCGTATATATTTAATGAAGAGTGTGATATTTGGTTGAAATGTTTGCATTAGGAGTGTCTTATTTTCCAAGTTTTCTCCAAAAATCAAGGCTGTCCTTGAAATTATGTGTTACTTCATTAAAGAAGGATCTCAGGATAGAACATTGAAATTAAGCTCATAGTACGATTGGAACTTTCTGCTCTAATCCTTGGAAATATCATTTATAATCTATGTACGACCTACACGTCACGATTTTCTGTTATCAGATTTTGAAACTTTTTGAAAGACAAGGCGCAACAGTATGATCTAAGTGAAATTTCCAGAGCGAGGTCATTAAAAAATGTATCCGTACATAACAAGGCGCACCCTGATGTGGCCATGCCGTATATGTTTTATAATATTTTCCAAGAAACTGCTTCTCAACTGCAGTTGCCAAAATTTTCTGAGGAGAATTTAGATTACTTGCATGCCAAAAGAGTTGCAGAAATTGAAATCAGCAGGAAATTCTTGAAGTTTTCTCCGCTTTATCTTGGGGTTTTAAGAATGAGAAGAGTAAGAATGAGCGGACATGAAAACGGACTGGATAGTTCAAGTGGAGGCAGTGAGAGGGCAAGACCGATGTGAGATTTGTGTTTTATTATCTTTTTTTCTTTATTTTATTGCGATAGTCTTTATTTCATTAATTATTTAATTTATTTTATTATTTTAGTTTTTCTTATTTAACTTTATATTATTTTGTTCTATTTTTTTATTTTATTTTATTTTTATTTTTATTATTTTATTTTATTTTATTTTATTTTATTTTATTTTATTTTATTTTATTTTATTTTATTTTATTTTATTTTATTTTATTTTATTTTATTTTATTTTATTTTATTTTATTTTGTTTTATTTTATTTTATATATATGGAGTGTAATGGGGTGTGGTTGCTGAGTGACCGCGCTCAATCCCGACTCTTGCGTCCTCGTTCGTGCACTCTGGGCAACGTTGAGCTACCTAGGCTCGCGGCAGAAAGAGATGGAGCCCCGGGGGGGCCACTCTGACATACTTGGTTTAAGGGCTCACCGGGGTCTTTTTCGCAGCGTCTGTACACCAAGAGGTGCGGCTGTAAGCGGGCGTCTGTCTTGAAGCAAGCGGCTCGCTATATAAATGTGCAAAACTTTTCCCTCCCAATCCAGGGTGTTATGCGATACCGTGCCCATTGGACGTTTGCAGCCGGGAGGCAAATCGTGGCTGTAGTCGAACGGAGCCTCACTGATACCGGGCCGCCTCAGGGAGTAACTATGGTCTTACCGCAGTATGGGGCTCTGCCGCGGCGGACGACACACTTCCCCTTACACTACCCTTGACCCTAAGCTGGCCTTGTCCGGCGAGGGGTCGTACGAACAAGATGAAGAACACACAAAATACAAAGCAATTAACGACTTCGTTTACTCCGCAGCAGAGAAGAACTATGCTGGAGCAAGCGAAAACACAACGCCGGAGGACAAACTCCGCCTCAAAGTTAACTGGGAGGCCGACAACGATGGAAACTACGGGTCAGTCATCCCCCAAACTGCTATCAAGTAAGAGTGACTTGATGGGAGCAAGCAACAGTGCGGCTGCCTACGCAGTCAAGCAGAAAACGGCGGAAGCTAAGCTTCCATCAAGCGCTGGTACGAAACCCAATCTCTTCACATCTGGGGCAATGGTCTCACGACCTGGTTTCAGAGTTTCGAAAGAGAAGGACGACGCCGTAAAGGGAGAGACCGCGATGGCAACTACGAGTCTGAATCCCCCCAAAGAGGCATCTCCCCGACGCTTTGAGTACTGGGATAAAAGAAAGGCCGCAAGGATCCTTAAAAAATATGAGGGAGCATCGCAGGAGAAGCTGTCGCCGGAAGAAAGGAAGATGGTGGAGGAAGCGAAAGCTCTGATACCAAATTTCCAGAGGCCCTATGTGCCTAAGAGGGTGAACGGTAATCCCTTCAAACGCCAGAGATCGGACGGAGAGGTAGACCCCCATCCGAAGCGGCATCAGGTCAACCCCGTAGTGGGAAAACTCAGCTTTGCTGAAGTAACCAAGGACAGAATCCTTATAGGTTTCATTGACCGAGGTAACGACCGTTGGTCCATCCCCAAAGACCAGTGGCTGTATGTCCGGAATGAAATGGGCAGGGCCCTCCTCCACTTAATGCGTGAGTCTCCGGGTAGTCCGCCGCGAGGTACTGACGCGGGCTGGCACCAAGGTCAGATCAAAATATTCGCGTGCGAGGATGCAAGAACTGTCGCACTGTATAAGGCAGCAGTTGCAAGACTGGGTGAAGTCTATCCAGGGGCAAGACTAGATGTCGTCGACTGGAAGGACATTCCTGCTCGGCCAAGGGCAAGGGCATGGATTCCTGCCGTCCCTGCAGAACCCGAGAATATTCTTGAGATGCTGCAGGTCTGGAATCCGTCTCTCCCGACGCAGGATTGGGGCGTCAATCTGGTCGATGATGTGGTTGGGCCCAATAGACAGGTGGTTATCACTCTGAATAAGGAGGCGCTCGAGCCCCTTAAACGGTGCAACGGACGAGTGCATTACGGCTTGGGTCAGATCGTGATCCACGTATACCGTGGCGATGCACAGCGCGCTGCTATTCCGGACGCTCCGGAGGACTCGGAGATCGAGGCATCGGAAGGGGAAGCAGAGGAGTCCGACGCGGAAAGTATGTTATCCGCCACGTCAAATTGCGATGGTGCTGCGAACAACTCGGCGATAGAAGAAAGCCTGCTTGACGAAGAAGGCCTCGACGTCACGATCGTGGCTAAACCTGAGCACACTAACGTTGATGCTGCTTCAGACAGCAGGGTTCCCGCCACGCCAAATCGTGCAGGTGCTCTGAACAACTCCTCGTTGAGAGACAGCCCCCGGAACAGGCCAGACCTCGACGACACGCTGGCGGCAGGGATGTCTGAGCTCTCTCATGTTGGTGGTGCTTCAGATAAATCTGCACAAATCTAAAGCAGCCTCGGCTGTTTTAAGCAGTCGTCTTTCTAAAGGCGACGTAGACGTGGTCCTTATCCAAGAGCCCTGGGTCAATAGCTCTAGGATCTGTGGATTGGGGACTAAGGGGTACAAGCTCATCCAAGCCAATGATGAGGGCAAGGTCAGAACCTGTATTTTGGTAAAGTCTGAGCTAAACACCTTTCTATTACCCAACTACTCAAATGGTGACGTTACAGCTGCCAGCTTAACAGTCGGCAGCACCAGCCTAACGATGGCGTCGGTCTATATGCCCTATGACGCCGAAGAACCTCCTCCACAAAAGGAGGTGAAAGATCTGGTGGATAATTTCTGTACGGGCCATCTTATTATTGGAGCTGACGCTAATGCTCATCACGTCCAGTGGGGAAGCTCCGATATTAACGCTAGGGGGGAGTCTCTGTTTGACTACCTACTAACAACTAACCTGGTGGTTTGTAACGTGGGTAACGAGCCTACTTTTATAACTAAAGCTCGTAGGGAGGTTATAGACCTCACTGTTTGTAGCGAAGGCACTTATGAGTGGGTCAGAAAATGGCGTGTTCTTGATGAGCATTCATTTTCTGACCATCGGTACATAGAAATTGTGTTAGACTTTATTGTTGAGCAGCCAGTTATGAAACGAAATCCACGCAACACTAACTGGCAGCTACATAACCAAATATTAGCTAGGGACCTACCAGTATTACCTCCACAAGCCCCCTCATCAGTGGGAGAACTGGATGATCTGGTAACGACCTTTACAACGGCGCTCTCAAATGCCCTAGAGCAGGCTTGTCCAGTACCAAAACCACGCGGCAAACATAGACCCCACTGGTGGTCTTACGACCTGGATTCGTTCCGTATATCATGCAGGAAGCAATTTAACAAGGCCAAGAGCATCGGTACGGAGCCTGAATGGCTCGAATATAAAGCTAAACTGAGGGCCTATAAAAAGGCTCTAAGGCAAGCGAAGAGAACTTCGTGGAGAAATTTCTGCACCGGGGTCGAAAAAGTCGATGATACAGCGAGACTTAGACGAGTGCTATCAAAAACTCAAACAGCCATTAGCTATTTACGGAAGCCTGACGGATCTTGGACCAGCACGGAAGGGGAAACCCTGGAGCTGCTCCTGAACACACACTTTCCGGGGAACTTGTATGATGCACCTGTAGCATCTGCAACAAACCTGGCGGTAAACATACCCATTACGGAGGAAAGGGTAAGGTGGGCAATCAAAAGCTTTGAGCCGTTCAAGGCAGCCGGGCCAGACGGGATTTTCCCCGCACAACTTATAAACACGCTGGAAATATCAGCTAAATGGCTGGTAGTTCTCTATTCAGCCTGCCTGGCTCTTAATTACATTCCGTGCTCCTGGAGAAGCGCCACGGTAGTCTTTATTCCAAAGGCTGGGAAGGCCTCACACTATGAGCCTAAAGACTACAGACCGATCAGTCTCTCGTCTTTTGCACTTAAAACCTTCGAGAGGATAATTAGCGATTATCTCTCCTCTACTATTGATAGCAACCTTATTTCTAGCTATCAACATGCATACACCAAAGGTAAATCAACGGAAACTGCGCTCCACAGCCTAGTCTCTATTGTTGAAAAATCATTGCACGAAAAGGAGTACTGTCTCGTGGCCTTTCTGGACATCGAAGGGGCTTTCAACAATATAAGGCCGGAGGCTATTAACACTGCTTTAACAAACCTGGGCATAAATAGGTCTCTTATTGGACTAATTGATCAACTACTAAAGGGAAGGAAAATAGTTTCTTCACTGGGAACAGTTGATCTTTCAAGCTATGTCACAAGAGGAACGCCTCAGGGTGGTGTTCTCTCCCCGCTCCTATGGAACCTCACCGTAAACTCGCTGCTACGAGACACAAGGTGGGGGGGCGGGAAGATAGTGGCATATGCAGACGATTTAGCTATTGCATATAGGGGCAAATTCCCACAAACCCTGTGTGACTTGATGCAAGTAGCACTGCGAGAAGTTTCTTCATGGTCCTCTCGCTGCGGACTTAGCATCAACCCGGGAAAGGTGGAGCTTGTCCTTTATACCAGGCGGTACAAGATACCACCGCTGAACCTACCAGAACTAGATGGCGTGCGCCTGAACTTAGCTGATAAAGCCAAATTCCTAGGTACAGTTCTAGATAGAAAGCTTAACTGGAAGGAGAATGTCATCCAGCGCCAGAGGAAAGCGTGCATTGCACTTTACACGTGTAAAAGAGCCATTGGCAAAAAATGGGGGCTCAGCCCCAAAATTTGCAGATGGATCTACACTGCGATAATCCAGCCAATTATGCTGTATGGAGTCGTGGTATGGTGGCCTGCGCTAGGAAAGGCAACAAACCTAAATCTGTTAGGAAAAGTCCACAGATCGAGCATGATCTGTATAAGCGGGGCGTTAAGAACAACGCCCAATGAAGCTCTCCAGGCCATTCTTGGCTTTTTGCCACTCGATCTGGAAGGGTACCGGGCAGCAGCGGCATCGGCTCTGCGTCTAAGGGAAACGTCCGTCTGGGGCGCAAGCACTATTGGACACTCCTGTATTCTAAGATCTTACAGCTTTCTCCCTCTGAGCACAGATCGGTGTGCGACCACAACAGTCGGAGATTGTTGTTTTAGAATAAACATTCCCAGCAGGGAAGACTGGGAGAACATAGATCGGTGTCCCGCTACTAATGGCGGCACTTTTATATACACCGACGGCTCGAAGTTAGACGGCAGAGTCGGAGGAGGGGTTTACTCAAGGGATTTGGACCTAGAACTCTCCTTTAGACTACCTGATCACTGCAGCGTCTTCCAGGCTGAAGTTTCTGCAATCATGGACGCCGTGACTTGGATAGGTAAACGTACCATCGGACAGGATATCTGTATTTTCAGCGACAGCCAAGCGGCCATCAAATCCCTTGGCTCTTACTCGTTCAACTCTGAACTGACGCTCAGCTGTCGTCGATCTCTTCAAGAGATGGCCCAACAGAACCGCGTGAACCTCACATGGGTCCCGGGACACAGGGACATTGAGGGAAACTGTAGGGCAGACGAACTTGCCAGGCAGGGCACGACCAAGCAGATTCTTCAAGATAAAGAGCGCATAGGTATGCCGTTTGCCACGTGCAAGCTAATGCTGAAGGAGCATACACTCCGCGAAGGCAACGAAAGATGGCTACAAGCCCCAGGGTGCCGGATATCCAAGCAAACCTGGCCAAAATGCGATCTTAAAAGATCTAGACACATATACGCCCTAAAAAGGAAGGAAATCTCCATATTAATAGGTGTTTTAACCGGGCACTGCCTTATTGGTAGGCACGCAGCAAGGCTAGGCGTTCCCTACCGACGATGCTGCAGGAGTTGCAAAGATGATGAGGAAGAGGAAACGGTGGAGCACCTCATCTGCAACTGCCCGGCCTTAAGCGGAGCGAGAAGGCGCTCTCTGGGAGTTCCCTTCCTGGTTAGCTTAAGCCAGGTCGCGGAGCTAGACATAAAGGACTTGATGGCCTTCATCAAGTTATCAAAATGGTTCGAGGAGGGGTAGCGGTGTCGGTTAGGAGTGTCAGTCCCGGGTTTCGGCTATATGGAGAGTCCCAACAGCACTGGGATTTTCCATATGGCCGGGCCCCGGGACTGACTTTCCTAGTGTTTGGTGGTATCACAACGGGCCTTTTATTACTGGCCTAGGTGTGCCTTTGCGGCAGCCACTTCTACCTACCTACCTACCTACCTATTTTATTTTATTTTATTTTATTTTATTTTATTTTATTTTATTTTATTTTATTTTATTTTGTTTTATTTTATTTTATTTTATCTTTACTGATTTTTTTTTTTTTTTTTTTGTTTTATTTAATTAAATTTTATTTAATTTTAATTTATTTTATCTTTATTTATTTAAGGAGGAGCTGTTAATTCAAAGGATCTGAACCTTGAGCTCTCCTTCAAACTACCTTATCGCTGCAGTGTCTTCCAGGCTGAAGTTTCAGCAATCATGGACGCGCGGCTTTGATAGGACATCACACTATCGGACATGATACTGTTATTCTCAGGGACAGCCAAGCGGCCATCAAATCCCTTGGCTCTTGCTCGTTCAACTCTGAACTGAAGCTCAGTTGTCGTCGATCTCTACAAGAGATGGCCCAACAGAACCGTGTGAATCTCACATGGGTCCCGGGACATAGGAACATTGAAGGAAATTGTAGGACAGACGAACTTGCGAGGCAGGGCACGACGAAGCCGGTTCTTCGGAATAAAGAGCGCTTAGGTATGCATGCCATTTGCCACATGCAAGCTAATGCTGAAAGAGTACACACTCCGCCAAGCCAACGAAAGATGGCTGCAATCTCCAGGGTGCCGGGCATCCAAACAAACCTGGCCAAAATGGGTTTGTAAAAGATCAAGACACAATTATGCCCTAAGGAGAAGAGAAATCTCCATATTAATAGGTGTATTAACTGGACACTTGGCTAGATATCAATTAACTAAGATGTCGGTTAAAGAATCAACAATACCTACAAGCGAAAGAAAAATGCAAAAAGGATGAGAAGAAGAAGAACTAAAATATTCTAATATTTGAAAACATAATGCCCAGACTAAAAGGCGGATCTCAAGTAAACAATGACTTACGGCGGTTTTAGCGGCCGACAGCAAGACAAATATTTTATTAGACCAACAACGACAAGTTGCACTTCCAAAACAAAATAAAAATGGCAAATACAAAAACAAAACTTTTGCATATTTAGAAGTAAGTAAGTAAAGTGTTCAAATATTTATAAACTAAAATTTACATAAAAAGGAATTACGAAGGCAAACAAACAGCGGATCTTAGAAGGAAGTGGTTTGACTGAGTATACCAAATTGGTATTAGACAACAAAAACCAAAAATTATTCTAAACAATGCTGGAATATATTTTTAAGACGCACACAACATACACTTTAAAACATATTAAGATATATACAAGTGTGAAGAGCAGTAAAAAGTTAAATTAAATATTAATAACATGAAAAAGGCGTTGAAGTTGCCGTGATGATAGACATCGATTGCTTAGCAGCCGTTAAATTAGTTATTTTTAGTCATACCTACTTGCTGCTGTTGTGAGTAGAAGGAAGTGGCTGTAGCCACAATTAAGCAGCCGAGAAGCCAGACAAAACAGCGGCAACAGCAGTGAAAAGTTTCGGTAACTTGAAAGCAAAAACTTTAATTAAACAAAAAGCACCTACCGCAGCATGGCAATGATCTGAGGCGCCAAACAATAACAACAGCCAACAACACCGAAACGACACACACAAAAACCGCTGCATAGCAAACATGTGACGCAGAAATTCTTTGAAGACAAAAAAAAAAAAAAAATTGGCCAAAAAGAAAAGTTTAATAAGAAAATTCCTGAATTGTAGAAGGAAGAAAAATTCAAAAAATGCTGGTTAGAAATTAAAAAAAGCTTTTTCTGCGCACACTACACAAAAGCTGGGGCGGGCTTTGCTAAGCACTTGCCACACACAGAAGCAACGCGAAATTCGCGATAATAAAATGCTCATATGCACGTACCTACCTTAAGTCTGATAAAAGAGAGGGGAGGGAAAAGTGAGAAGGAAAGTGATGTGCAACTAGGGGCGCCTCTAATTTGAAATAATTTGAAAGCACTTCACGAAACACGCACCAACGAACCGCAACTTACCTAATGCATGTCTGCACCCACGCACGGTGGATTGTTTTAGATGTTGAGCTCCTAAAACAATTGTGGCCTTTTTATAGAGCCGCATACCGACGTCGGGCGCTGTTGTGTAGCGGTTAAGTGTTCGGCCTTCTACACCAAGTCGTGGCGGATCAATGCCCGACAAAATTAACATCAAAAATTGTTTAGGAAAAGAATTTTTCGAAACGAGGTCGCCCCTCGGCAGTAGTTTAGCAAACTCTCCGAGTGTATTTCTGCCATGAGAAGCAACTCATTTGCTTTGCAAGTGCAGTTCGGATTTGGCAATAAACTTGTAAGAAAAACTCAAATGCAACACCACACCTCAAGTTGGAGAAAGAAGCTCGGCAAAAAGCTCGGCAGGGTTTATGATAACCTGTTGGTATATTGCCGCCATTAGTTTGTTCTATACCGACGTCTACGTCGAAGAGAGTGTGTGACTTTTTACTTCATTCTCAGATATTGAGTTCGTCAAGATGACGCTTTTTTGAAAAGAGACGGAAACTGCGATTTTCTCAATCGCTTCCACTCAGCTGTCAATATGCTGTTGACTAAGTCAAGCCGAAAACTCAGAGTTTTAAGCACACCCTTAGTATTAGGGGTTCAAAACCCCTTCTTGTAAAGTATGCCTGCTCGCATCAGTTATAGCTACTTACCTGCCATGCATCGTTTCCAGATGACTCCCCACAAGCTCCAGCAAGAATGGAAAGACCTCTCCTAAACTTTGAAAAAAAAAATAAAAAATAATTATATTGGCAGAGTTAAGACCGAACAGCATCTTCTACGTCAGATACATATTTGCTGAGGACCGACCACTGGGGTTTAACTTTCGGATCATTTTGGAGTCATTTTGGGATATTTTTTTGGGTCATTTTTGGATCATTTTGGGATAACTTTTGAGTCATATTAGGAACATTTGATGGTCTTTTTGGTTTCGTTTTGGGATTATTTTGGGAACAATTTTGGATAATTTTGGGATCATTTTAGGGTACATTTAAGGGTGTTTTTGGGATCATTTGGGAATCATTTTTGGATAATTTTGGGATCATATTAGGGTAATTTTATGGTCATTTTGGGATCATTTTCGGATCATTTTTGGGTCCTTTTGGGCCTTGGAGTCTGGTTCCAAATTTGAGTGCAGAGTTTGGCTTTCTGTGATAATCCTTGGAGTATCCTTTAATTATTCGAAGAGGAGTTTCTCGAAATATTGATGGATGTTTTTTTGTATGAGGTGGCACTGTACTAGGATGATTCAAAAAGTATTCCCGTTGGCTAAGCTGGAAATAGAGTAAGCCTTAACTTCGCTGAATAAATAATGTTTTTTTTTTAGCTTCAACACAGTGTTATCTAGATAAAGTGGTAGCACACTGTGTGGTAACACTCACTGCTGTGAATGGAGGGAAGTTGTCCTACTTAGGTACGATTTCAACAATTCTTTTAATAATCTTAAAATCTTTCAACCGAAACTGAACTCATTAACTAATTTTATGCAGTACCAGTTATTTTTGTCAGAATGGAACAGCACTGAAAATATGGTACTATTCAGATCGCCACATCAATCAACCAAAACCAATTTTTAAATATGGACCTATAGGCAAAATGTCATTTAGAGCACGTTAGTGCAGAAAAAATCGAAGGCCAAGGTGTTACCACCCAGTGAGCACCCAAAAATCGCAAATAATACACTGTTCCGCTTGCTGAGTGTTTCAATATTTTCTCATGTGAGTGAGTATGCCTGTCTGACTTTGTATGCGATACAGAGCAATTGAATTTTAAACCAACTCACGCATTTGCCAAGCATTCATTATTCCCTACAGAAAAAATACTCAAACTCACTATCGCACACAATCTCCCGCAAACTCTCACACACACACACACACACATGCACATATAAATTTCCACATCAGTGTACAATTGCAATTTTTCTTCAGCTAAAATTTTTCTTTTATTGTTTCCTTAAAAATGTTCCTTTACTTTCCGCATGTAGTCACTCAGAATCACCCGTTGCTTGGGTATTAACGAGTATGTTTGTGGTGGTCAGTTGATTGTTTGGTTAGTTGGTTGCGCGGTTGGTTAGGTAGTTTGGCAATGAGCAAACTGTAAATAATTGTCTAAATTCCGTGAATATCTCAAAATATTCAACAGTGACTAGGCAACTTGATACGCAATTGAGATGATTAAGTGGTCATGGATACTAAAATTACACGTAACCTCAAGCTACAATTAGGCATGGAAACACCACAGGCGACAAGTTGAGTTGTACTATTTGCTAGCGTTAGCTGAGCTCTGTAATAGCTTGGCTAATCAGGCTTAGCTAATCAGGCTAAGCTAATCTATGCGTCCTTTGTGTGTTGAATGACACGGATTATCTACACTTAAGTGAGTTCATCTAGAAAACATTTCCTATAAGAAAAACGATTCCTCGAAGGTCATAGAAATTTATTGTGATCTAGTGAAGATGTTTCTCACACCTACGTCATGTCACTTCGATTTAACATATTCGGCGAAGACTTTTCAGATCTTTTGGTTTGGTAGCAGAACCCAGGATATTTAAACTCAAAGTGCTGAATATAGTGGGCTTGGTTTTAGTTGACTTGATTTTGTATTTTCCGTCATACCTTGTCAATTTTGATTTTGTAACAAACCGGTCTCGGGGATCCGCCATCTTCAGTGTTTGATTGCGTTCTCAACGATTGGTTTTACTTTCTCAACCCCGCTAGTATAAACCTCAACTGACTCTATTGGTGACCTTCTAAAAATATTCCGGCAACAAAAAGAAGAGGCGTCGACTCCTACTTAAACGGACGATGATGCGGTTTGCGAAGACCACAGCAAAAATACTACTGTAGGTGCAGTTATCAATGCCTCCAAACTCTCACTCGAAGACATACCAAACATTTCGCTGATCCCGCGAAAGCCCGATAGAACACTTTCAACTCTCACATACGTTAAACAGTTTGCGATTTCCCTTGAGAAAGCTAACGGCAACCTTCTGGACTACGACTTTCTCCAGTTCCAGGAGACCATCTCCGCTAAAAATCTCGGAAGAAAATGAGACGCTCTAGCTGATATCCCCTCGTACTCAGTAAATACACTTCCTAACTGATATGCTGCGATACTTTTCTCTGTAGCGAAACTTTTCGATCCGGTAGGATGGCTATCGCCTATAATAATAGATGCGAGATCCCCGCTTCCAATAGTTCTCATTTCGAAAGCACGTCTCTTCGAGGGAGGAGATAAAAATACATCGATAACTCGTACAATATTTGAGAATTTTACAAAGCGACAACGCAACGTTGCCTCCCTTAGCGGTAGTTATAAAAGTCGCACCTCTACAATTACTTTCACTCCCACGACTGGAACTCTACGGGCGAAGTTCACGTTGCCAAACTCCTTAGGCAGATCCTATCGCAACTGAATCTACCCACTCACGAATTAAAATTGTGGACGGATTCCTCAATCGTACTCGGCTCGCTGGGATAACCATCATAAATGTGGAAGACTAATGTTACAACTAGGACATCCCAGTTGGAGACATATTTCCAACTCCAACCACCCAGATAACCTCAAGAAACAACTCCAAATGAACTTGCCAAAAGCTCACTTTGGTGGAATGGCCTACTAATTCATCTATTCTGTGGCACAAAAGCTCGCCGAACTATTAATTTCCGCCAGAACAGAGAAAAGTTATGTTACTTACTCCGGTTTATAAATAAGGATAAGAAATTACCAGTCTCCCCAATGACAAATCTCTTCCATAAGCTGATCTTGAATGCATTCATGTCTATGAAAATACTATGGGGAAAGTATAACAACACTGGACTCAGAGCAACCAATCAGCAAGAACGACTTAACTACCTATCCTCCAATGAGAGATATCACTACCATGAGGAAAAAAACAATCTGCTCCTGCATGTTCAATGAAAGGACTTCCAGTCCATACAGACCTTTAACTGATATTTCCAAATACATATATGCGCTACCCACTGATACGTGTGCTGCAACTACAGCAACAGCAGCAGCGGAGGATGTCGGTGGTTAAGCAATCGTCTGTTGGGCATACTAATTTATGCCTCATTGGATTCACTCGATTTTGTTTACTGTAGGGAAAACAAAAGTATTCATTCAATTGGTTCAAGCAACGAGAAAACATACAAAATAGCCACAACCAAATAATTGCAAAGTATTCAATGGGCATTTTATTTTTAATCTCTTCTCTTCATACGTTACACTCAGCTGCGGTAAGCAAACAGACAAAACCCTACCAACTGTAGACAATTGAACATTTTAAATTCGCTTAAACAATTTGCGGCATGAACCGTTGGTATTTCGTATTGTAGCCCAACACGAGCCGCAGTCGCTACTGCAATGATTGTCATTACTATGCATTGCAGGTAAAATCGTTGAACTTACAGAAGCTGCAGCAATTCTTGCGGATAATACCATTTTTAGGCGGCGATCTGAGGGCCGATTTGGTCTTTTTGGGCTTTATTTGGTATTCATTGATTTCGATGAGATTTTTTGTTTGTTTGTTTTACTTATTTCTTTTTTACTATTTAGCTGGATTCGTTGTGAAATAAATTTCATTACGTTTCATTTCCTTTTGTCGAAGTTTGTCTTCATGCAGCCTGATCGCCCCTCGCATCAGAACCGCAAGTTGGAGCGGGCAGCAACGACCACTTGACTCATCACGGACGCAACTTAATAACAATTGCAATTGTACTTACTGTTAAAACCGCAACTACAACAACTGCCACATATCAACTAAAACTAAAAACAGTGTTGGAAAATAAAGCAGTATCATTATCTCGTTGGGAGGGATATCTAATAAGGACGATTATATATGCATATTTGTATTCCCTTTCTTAAACTTTAAACAAGTGGACCAGTTTGTATCCAATCCTACGAAAGCTGATTATGTGGCCTGTCAAATAAAACGTCACAACATTTTGTGGTTAAATATACGTTCCTCAACTGACAACAAAATCACCGCCTTTGAGTTATACTTTTCTCTCCCACCAAAATAATATGGATCACAAAGCATCTAATTAGCACGATACACAATACAGTCCCTATTTCATTGAGCTTCACTGTACACCTGTCACCGTATGCATTAGGGTGATTCAAATAAAAAAAATTTGGTTATTTTTTCGGTCTTACCCCCTGAAACTTTAGGTATTGACGAGAAAATAAGCCTTGCAAGAAATTAGCGCTCTAACTTAACCCTTAGGGGTGGCTATTTTTTTCGCCCTTTTGCCATACATTTTGTATGGCGAAAAATTGGCATTTTTTCAAATTGAATATTCTTTTAATTTTTGATTGACAAAATATTTTTACATACTCTTAAAGCTGAAGCCTTGAAGCTTCCAAAATGGTATGCCATGTCCGGTTACCTTAAATATTAAAATAATTACAGCCATTTAAAATTTACTAGATTTTATACGTGTTACTGTGTATGTGTGTGCAATAGTGGACATTTTTTTGAATCACCCTAATGTTCATATATTCTTCATGGTGTTTCATTTATTTTATTATATTTCATTTCGTTTCAATTTATTTTTTTTTTACTTTTTTTTGTAATTTTTATTTTATTTTTTTTAATTTTATTTTATTTTTTTTTTATTTTTTTTTTATTTTTTTTTTTTTTTTATTTTGTTTTGTTTTATTTTGTTTTATTTTATTTTTTTATACTTTTTAATTTTTTTTACTTTATTTTATTTTATTTTCTTATTTTATTTTATTTTATTTTATTTTTTTTTTTATTTAATTTTTTATGTTTTTTATTTTATTTTATTTTATTTCGTTTTACTTTATTCTATTCTTTTTTAATTTAATTTTTTTTTTTGCTTTTATTTTTTTATTTTATTCTATTTTATTTATTTTTATTTTTTTATATATTTTTTATTTTGTTTTATTTTATTTTATTTTATTTTAATTTATTTATTATTTTTATTTTATTATATTTTATTTTCTTTAATTTTATTTTTTTATTTTGTTTTATTTTATTTAATTTAATTTTTTTTTAATTTTTTATTTTATTTTTTTTTATTTTATTTTATTTTATTTTATTTTATTTGATTCTATTTGATTCTAGTTTTTACTTTATTATATTTTAGCACCCTAATATACATATTTGTATGTGATATGTGCATTATTAAAAAAGTCAACAGCAACTTGCGAATTGTTGGCGACAATTTTTGCAACTGTGCGATTCTCTTAAGAATGCCGCCTTCAGCGTTGTTATTGTAAGCACCTTTAAAGTTGTTGTTGCTGTTTGCATAGCTATTTGTTTGACCATCGCCAATACTGTGTGATGCATATGCACCGCACAGCACAACTTGCTGCCAGCAGCATCTCAATGCCAACCAAACCATTGAATCAACATTAATACAGACGTGTGAATGTGTTATCTACCTGGCCATCCTTATAAACACACATACTTGTGTACATACAAACATGGAAATTTTTAGCGACCTCCACGATAGTTTTAATTTACTGCAAGTGCCTCAATGACTGCTGCTGCATACCTTAAATCGCTGAAGTTCGCCATTATCTTACCTTACGTCACCTCACCGTTTCTTCCTTCAACACTTTTAACAATTTACTCACAGGTTTTTCTTCATCATTATCATAGTCAACATCATTATCACCAAGTTCATTATCATCATCAACGCTTTTATCACATAAGCAATATGTGTGTGGTTGTGTGTGTGCGTGCCTACCCAATTTGCACAGTTCCAGCGACCAACTCTTTTGTATTTTCCTTGTAATCTTCGCCTTTAGCGTTAACCATCAACTACTTTGGTCTCAGTGCAGCAGAAGCAGCAGCAGCCTGGTCATTGTGAAATACCAACAACTATGCGTATATAATGTGAACATATATGAACAATGACAAAAGCAACAAAAAGCTATAAAAAAGCGAATTTTTCGCAATGGCAAACAATAAGCCGCGTTCTCGTATTGTAACACAGTGTCAATCCCCTGGCTATGAGCTGGTTTTGGTTATTTCCATTGGTGCTTCCTATGTACATAAGTATAGAAGATACTATGCGGCTGAGGCCATGGTCAATGTTACAAGGGTCATAATTTATGATCGTAAAGAAATGCATTGTAATTTTCATTTATTTATTGTTTTTTGTTCTATTATTATTATTGTTGTTGTTGTCCAGCGTCTGGTCATGCGCTTGCGATTGCAGTAGAAAGTGATTTTTTGGTAGAGATTAGTATTGCAATCTGAATAATGGCAGAAGACAAAGCCAGTCATATTTCATACTTATGTACATTTGTTAAATTTATATAGAAATATTTTTAAAACCAAAAAACAAAAATTATATACTGGCATCGCCCAAAAACCAAACCCACTTGGACTTTTTTTCGGAGTATGATAAGCTTTGTGTTTTTATACCCAGCGTACTTGTACTAGTAGAAGGGTATAATAATTTTGTTCACATAACGGTACACCGTAACGGCACAAAATAATCGAGATAGATATAGAGTTCCATATATAAAAGTTCTTAGGTTGATTAAAAAAAGTTGGTTAAGGCATGTCCGTCCGTCTGTCCGTCCGTGTACCCGATAACTTGAGTAAAAATTGAGATATTTGCATGCAATTTTGTATACAGATTACATTCTGCCCAAGGTAAGTTGCTATTGCAAATGGGCTAAATCGGATGATAACCACGCCCTCTTTTTCGATATAGAAAATTCCGAAAATCACATAAATTGACATATCTCGGTAGCTGAAATGGTTGAAATTTTATAGATGAATCCCCCTGGTCATTCTCTTATGATTTTTCCATAAATTTTTTAAAGTGGGCGTGGCACCGCCTACTTTTAAGGAAGGCATTTTTTGAAAATTCGATTGGTCGTAAGTTTTAAACTGTTTACGATAGACCGATGAAATTTGGCACAAAGCATACTAGTATCGTTGATGAATTTGGATAAAATCGCCCTCCAACCATGCCCACTTTCGATATCGAAAATTTCGAAAATCACCTAAATTGAGGTAATTTGGTAACGGAAAAGGCTAAAATGGTATAATTTGAATCCCCCTGGTAATTCTCTTATGATTTGTCCATAAATTTTTTAAAGTGGGCGTGGAATCACCCACTTTTAGGGAGGCATTGTTAAAAATTCGACTGGTCGTAACTTTTGAACTTATTACGGTAGAACGATAAAATCTGGCACAAAGCATACTAATATCGTTTGGAGTATACCTGACGAAATTGAATAAAATCGCCCTCCAACCCCACTTTCGATTTCGAAAACTTCGAAAATCACCTAAATTGACATAATTCGGTAATGGGAATGGCGAAAATTATATAGTTTGGTAGTATAAGTAGGGGTCCCCCCTAGTCATTCTATTATGGTTTTTTGATACATTTTTTAAAGTAGGCATGGCACCGCCCACTTTTCAGGGAGGCATATTTGAAAATTTCATTGGTCATAACTCTTAAACTGATTATGGTAGAACGATGAAATTGGGTACAAGGTAAACTAGCATAATACGAAGTATACCGAAATGGAATATTACTTAGACTTCCTTACTTGTTTTAACGAAGGCTTAATTTCCAAATCAAAAAGTTAGATATCCACCATCAGCATGTGCATAAAATTTAATATATTTTTTAAAACCAACAATTAATGTTTTATTAGACTTATGCCCACAACAGTCCACTAAATTTTTATTTAAAACATCCAATTAATTTTTATTTTAGATCGATAAATGATTGAAATATTGTGTATATTAGTGTATAGTCATACCTATTACATTGAATTTTGTATACGTTGCAACATATGAACTTACTTACAAATGTCTGTATACATACATACACTTAATTAAAAGATAAAACTTCTCATTAAACCCACTAATTGCTGCTAAACTAAATGCAAAAGCTAAACGCGTTAAACGCAAATATAAATAAATATGTAAACATTTTCTAAAATGTTGATCAAATCAATACGAATTAATTAAATGCACAGCAAATGCAGCGTATTAAAATAAATAGAAGGCAACGCAGACAATTGTTATGGCAGAGAAGGGCGTAGCAATCTTATAATGGGAAGGGGGGACAGTAAAATAAAATAAAGTATAATTAAAGTATAAAATATTTGTTAAGCAAAACTAGATCAAATAAAATAAGACTAAAACAAAAACAAAAAATAAATAAAATTCAATAAATTAAAGATGAATAACAAAAAAAAAATAAAAAAAAAATAAAAATAATTTAAAAAGTAAGAATTTTATGAGCTATAGACCGGAATAATAATTCCTATTGAAACTTCATGTTGAATTATTATGTTTTTGATTTTGGAGAAAAACTCAAAGAAAAGCTACAAACAACATTACACGCTATAGTTATAGTACTATGTCACAAAAACCAGTTTAGTTCAGCCGAAATTAAAGAAATGTTCTATATGGAAGTATAAATATATGCATAAATGGACACTGAGAAGGGTTTACCTTCAAGCTGGGTAGTGGCCTAAGGTGCTAGACCTTCTAGCATACAAGTCACTACAGTGTTGTGAGTTCGACTCTCACAATGCCGGGAAGAAAAGTCCTTGAAGAGATGTAACTCCAGTATCATCGAAACATATGTCGGCTTGTCTGGTTCCTGCAGCGCGTAGGTAAATTTTTCTCAAAAAACACATTTTCATACAATCCCGAAAATTGCTGATAAATACCGTCGGTATTTACAGCAATAGACTACAAGTCAAAAGCAACAAAGAGAAAAACCAGTCTAATTTAAAAAAATTAAATAAGATGATATTTATTTTTTTATTTTTTTTTTTGTAACGTATTATTTTATAAATTAGTGTATTTTGCGATTTTTTTTTTTTAATTTCAGCGATATTATTAAATAAAATGAAATAGGTAAGTATAACAAAAATAAGAAGATAAAACAAAAAAAAAAAAATAAAAAAAAACACAATTAAAACAAAACCAAAGTAAAATATATTAAATAAAATAAGACCGAACAATTGTCTTGTATTAAAAATTGATCTGAAGCCAGCAAAAAAAAATTTATTTTACATCATTTAAATTTTTTTATTTTTTATTTTTTTTACTTTGCTTTTATTAATTTTATTTAATTTTATTTTATTTTACTATATTTTTTTCTGTTTTATTTAATTTTTTTTTATTTTTTTATTTTAATTTTTTTTTATTTTTGTGTTATTTTATTTATTTTGTTTAATTTTTTATTTTTTTTATATATTTTTTTACTTTAATCTGTTTTTATTATATTTCATTCAGGTCTATTTTATTTTATCATTTTTTTCTTTTTATTTTTTTAGTTTGTCTTTTTATTTTTATTTTATTTAGTTTTTTCAATGTTCTATTTTTAATTTTATATTATTTTATTTTATTTTATAGTAATTTAAGTTTTGTTATTTTTGGTCGAAATATTTTTCAGTCGAATAATTTTTATCACATTATTCTTATAAGTTTTTATCAAAACAAGATGAAAATGCTACAAGCAAACTACTATTATGTCAATTTCGACCTTGTTGAAGGGTCTTGTCAAATTTCTATTGTTGGAAATTTGGTACATAATTTGCCGGTGTCCCGACTTTGTTATAATTTATCTTTTGTTATTATTAGTCATTATATTATGAACTTTGGAAACTTTTATGGACTTTTGACCAGTCGAAAAATTTGTATCAAATTATTCTTATGAGTTTTTGGCGAAAACAGTTTGAAAATGCTACAAGCTCACAAAAAAATAAAAATAAAATAGGAAAGAAAAGTAAATATGGGGTAAAATTCCTCAAGCGGACTACCTATAAATTCTGTTTGAATGAAATTTGAATGTAAACTGCAATGTAAGAAAAAATATATCACCAAAGGTCGCGTATAAATTTTGAATGGTTACCGAGATATACGGGTTTGAATTCGCATTTTTTTTTTGTAAGCTTGTTCTTTTTCCTTCAAAATGATTCCCTTTTTGTAATGGACCTCGAAAATTTATTTTAAGAATTGTTATCTTAAACACACAAAAATTCAGCATAAAATGCAATTAAATTACGGAATTTTTTTTTTTTTTGAATTTCCGATTTGATATGCTGTCCGATTTCTTTGTTAAAAATTTATAGCTAAAATTCAAAATTCAGCCATTACATATCTTTTAATGATTCAAATTTTTTTGTCGAGTCCAATTTTTTTTGTGCTGCTTTAAATTTTTTCCTACAAATTGGTGGAACCTACTGCTTCCGACTCCGAACGGCATCTGCAAAGCTGTCACAACGGACCCCATTTCCCTCTGGGTACGCTCTTGATCAGGGAGCGCAAATAACAGGTACTTTTATTATAATAGTTATTTAATGGTAATTTCCGATCAGTTTTTATATATTTATTTTTCAAATTTTAAATTTTAAAGTTTTTCACGAAGGAAATAGAAAAATTTTAAAAAGAACTCTTGCGATCGAAATTTAAAAATTGGAAAATAACTCCTATTTTTATCTTTTATGGAAATAATGCAAAAAAAATCGTTTCACCAATCGATAACGGGGGCAATAAAAAATGTTTCTATGCAAGTACTAAGGAGTACTCCTTATGGGAGTGTGCTACGGTATTATAACTTTGGTCCGATGTTTGTAAGTATGAGAAGAAGAAGAGATGGGCCCATCAATAAGTATACCGAAATGATCAGGATGACGAGAGGAGTTGATTTAGCCATGTCCATCTGTCCGCCTGTCTGTTTGTGCGCAAACTAGTCCCTCAGTTTTTGAGATGTTTGGCTGAAATTTGGTATGCGGCCACCATTTTCTAATATCGAAATCAATTACATCTTGTTACATATAGCTCCCATACAATCGATTGTTCCGATAAACGGATATTGGTAGATAACTCCTGATAGGTAGGAACGTGAAATATCGTAACTATTGCTCTTTTATAATGTGGAATGTCGATGTTAAAAATCAATGAGATTGGACCAATATTCCTATATAATCGATAGTTCCGATAATTTCGGTATGAGCTAAAGTTAAATTCACACAGGCTGTACTGGGGATCGAACAGTGAAAATCGTGACGCTTATTCGTAATAGGTATATAGCCTTCGGCACAGCCGAAGACAGCTTTCCTTACTTGTTTTGGTTAAAGTTTTGCTTGATAACTGTTATTTGCAGTCCCTGCTCTTGATTATAGTCAATATCTATGTACGTCATGTTTGGCTATTGTTGCCAATAAAAAATTAAAACCAAAAATGCAAACGATCGCATTTGTTGACGCTGTGACGTTGTTCGTTGGCCTTTTCAACATACAACAACAGGGTTATTGTTTTTATGTTGCTTTCTTTGTTGCAAGGTGCAATCGCTGTGCAGCGATATGTCAGCGGAAAAGTGCTGGCAGCGCAGATAAATAGCCGCAACGACATGAATGTAAACAGAAACTGACAGCCAGAGGCATGTCGGGGAACTATTTAAATATCAAATTAATTTATTGCACAGCAAATGCAACCCCTTACCAATAAACGCACACATGCGCAGCTACTAACATTTGTATATAGAAACTACAATCACCAGCGTTGCCACTTAAACAATTTAAGGTTTTTAAATTTTGAATAATTACTTAGACCGGAGCCTGAAAAGCACTTAGAACTAAAACCAGAAGCGGAAGCGAATATGGTATAGAAACTAAAACGGAAACTGGAACAACAACTAAAAAGGATACTTGACCCTTTACCTTAATCGGAACAACCAATGGGACCGAGATCGAACTTAAGCCTAAACCGTAAAAAACCTTCGACGGGATAGAAACAAGAAAGTAGAACCGAAATTCATTCGAGAACTTTAACCGAAACCGGAACTGAAACCAGAAACGAAGTCGGACCAAAAACTGCAAATGGAACCCGATTCGAAACTAAAACTATAACCGGGACCGCAAAAATTACATTTGTGGGTATACAAATTTACCTCGATTATGATTTTTAAAACACACCTTCTGGCAACGATAACAATCACATAAATACATGCTTGTGTGAGGTAGTAGGTAGTTACACCATTAAGTCTATGCCTTTATTTACAATATTCAGTGAAACTAATTAATAAATTAATTACACCACCACAACGCCTTTCAACATTGGCAGCTCCAATGAAAAGGCATTGAAGTGGCTTCGATAGGCAAACATTTGTTTGTTTTATCGAGCTGGTGGTGCTACGCATGCCTGAATAGCTTCGCTGACGCCAACATTTTTCCATAAGCCGAGTTGTTGTGGGTATGTGAAATTACCTTAAATACTTGTGGCTGACCATCGTTTATTACTAGTAAGCAAATGAGCAAGCAGAAATATTTAGAAAAATTTTAATACATTCTACAAGGGTTGGCACAGAAATTTTGAAATTGGAAAACTAAGCTTACTTACCAACATAAATTTTTCAAAATAGATCTCCGAAAAATTTAGTTTTTGTTATTATTGGTCATTATATTTACGAACTTTGAAAATTTGTCGAGTTCCTAATCTCCTCTCCTTGGTTCGATGACCAGTAATGGTGATGAAAAAGTTCTAAGTAACAGTACAAAGCGATTTGACAAGATCCTTCAACAAGATCGAAATTGCAATCATCGTAGTTGGTATTGTATGTAGCATTTTTCAATTTGTTTTCGTCAAAAGTCCACAAAATTTTCATCCAAATCAGTTACTATACGAAGAAAGATAGGTGGCAACCCTGTAAACCGCCCCAGGTAGAAACACCCAAGTGGAAAAATCAAGCCTTCTATCTCTATGTCAAATTTCATCGAAATACAAATCCCAAAATTATCCCATAATTATCCGAAAATTATCCTAAAATGACCCTTGAATGATCTGAAAATTATCCAAAAAATATCCCACAATGACCTCAAAATGATCCGAAAATGAGCCCAAAATGATCACAAAATGACACTAAAATAATCCCAAAATAATCCCAAAATGTCCCCAAAACGATCCCAAAAAATATCCGAAAATTACCCCAAAATTATCCCAAAATGATACCAAAAAAGACCCCAAAATTATCCCTATATGTTCCCAAAATGAACCCAAAATTTATAAATACAAAACGGTAAAATGGCAACCATAGGTGGCAACTGTGCTTGAGAATATTTTAGTTGGTATGTCGCCGAAAATACCTTTCATTTGATACCCATATTGGCATATCTTATTCAATATTAAAAAAAAATGAGATAGGTGGCCACCCTGTAAACCATTCCAAGTGGTTGCACCCAAGAAAATAATCTTAGAATCAAGCATACTACGTCTATGCCAAATTCCATCCAAATCATAGAGATAGTACTGAATATACAAATATAACGCTTTCATTTGATACCCATATTGGCATATATTGCCCCATAATTAAAAAAAAAAAAAAAAACTAGATAGGTAGCAACCCTGTAAACCGCCCCAAAGTGGCAATCCCCCAGTGGATAGTCTTAGAATCAAGCATACGCAGCTTTGTACGTATGGTAGTGTGCAAGCTAAACTAAATCAAAATTGTCCCTTGACTTTGATCATTTATTATTGATGGTGTTTAATATTTTTTGGTCTTTAGGGGCTGGCAACCCATACTTGCGGCCATTTTTATATACGCAGCCATGATTTGTTACTCAAGGAAAACTGCAACTGTTACAGTATTTTTCGTTCGCCTTTCTCAAACACACAGTCACAGTCAAATACAATTTTCCCGTGCTATCTTACTTACCACGTCACCCTAGTAAATAAAGAAATTCCAAACATTCTTCAATTCATAATAAACCCCCCTTAACTGCTCGTTTATTTATGTATGTGAAACGTTAATATTTATACGGCACCCATAAAAAGCGAATGTATGTCGTTTTGTTTGATCTAACGTAACGAACTTAATTAACCGTAGTTGCCAACGGCATAGTTATTCATCCAATCATCCGTCGAACATTTTATCCGCTCCTATTTGATGTGGTGGCTATAAAGTCGTGCTAAGGAATTTAAGCCTAGTATTGAATACACATATTGAATACTTTTATTTAGCCTTTATTAATTAATTTACCAATTAAATCAACATGCAAATTAAGTGCGTGTGTACAACTCATATGGTAAAAGTATGGGTTTAAAAAGTAGTAATTTGTGTCTAAACATTACTAAGTAATAGTACATTTACACTGCACCAAATTTTGCAAATTTGACGAAAAATTGCAAATTTGGCCCTTTTTTCTATACAAATCTCATTTTCTAAATTTGGAACTTCATCACATTTGACCTCATTTCAGCAAATTTGCCGAACAATACAATCCACAGTTCATTCAAATAGCAACCCTGAGCGTGTTCCACATTTAGAGCTGCCCAGCAAGAACCTTAATGGTTTAATGACGTGTGATAGCTTGTGCACAACTATAAATAACAATTTCAACTATTATTTTTTTTTAAATGGTCCAATTCTACCAGGAAAATACAGAAGCCTTCTTGAATCTTCTATTATTATTACTCTACAAATGTTTAAAACATCACGATTGTGCATTTTCTTTCGGTGATTTTGTCCCGGTAGAAGGTTCTAGCAGGGACGGTGAAGCCAAATGCAAATTTGCCAGTGTAAACGGTGTCGAAGTGGCTAATTTGAATTCGCTAAATTTGGTGCAGTGTAAATATACTATAAGTGTGAATCTATGTTGCTATGTGGGTTTGTTTAAGCTTAATCCTTCTTACGGGAATACAACAAAAGTTCGCTTAATGTATTATTTCAAATGTTTGACATACATATATTATGAAACGCCATTCTCAGTTTTGGGTTAGTGACGCCCATTTAAATATTTGATTCAAAAGCGCCCTATCTGAACAAAAATTCAATATCGACTGCTGAGATCAATATCATGGCATAACATGTTTTGACTTCAAGTTATAGTCCGATAAAAATAATGCATTTAAAATAACAAAAATTCTGACAGAGCCAAATTTTTGTATAGAACTTAGGTTCTTCGTCAGAGAAAAAACTTCAAAAACACCCATCGATCACATATGTGCAAAAAAATATATGTTTGTTTTGAAAAATTATCCGAGTTCAAGTTGTGGGCCTGAAAATTCAGTACAAAAATGGTCCTAGCACTTTTTCCAAAAGTCACCAGTAAAAAATTGAACTCATTTCCATTTTCCAGTCAAAATGGTTATTATAAAAAAAAAATTGAATTTGGACCATTTGGACCCCGAAAATATTTTGCGGATACGCGCCTGTCCGCAAACATACGGCAACGAACCAAAGTCAATATACGCTAGTTCATGTTCCGAAATGTATATAACCATGCAGATTAAGATCTTTTGTCAACGAAGCGAACTCTTGTTAGTCCCCGCGCTTATTTAAATATTTGTCTACATAATTTGTTTTACATTACTCAACATATGAAATGCAAACTCATTTTCTAATTTAAGTATTTATGGGGTTTTTTTCTAATGAGATAAATGTTCATATGTAGTTACATAAAGCTATGTACAATTATTTGATAATATCTCTAGTTTAATTTGGTATTATGTAAATGTTCCAGACAAAGCAATTGTGGCTGTATTAACCCTTTCTCTTCAAATTCTTTTGGGTATTACAATTAAATTACAATCATTTAATAGAACCGAATTCTGCAGGCCGTTGTTCAATTAAAACTAAAGGGAAGAACCAAAATCACCGAGCTCGGTTTACTAGCTACTGTCTCTTAGAGTTGAATAGATATGTTGCTGTCATGGAAGGACAATGTAGAAGACTGATCTAAGAAGCTATTCCAGAAGGACTAGACGGTAGGCGTACATACAGGTTTCCTGATCACGGAACCGTGGTTCAACGTAGCAGTCAGGGAGTTCATATATCTAAAATGCTGTGGAACATGATGGTCTCTCAATGTTCTCTTTCGATCAAGATAAATTGTTTCAGAATAAAACCAATATGGGTTCCGAGGCATAACTATTTTCCCATGTAAATGTTAGGAGCATCTTTTGAGCTCTTGAGCGATTTGCTTATACTAACTTAATAACTCAAACTAACCTTACTTTTATACCTTTCATGAACATGAAATGGTATTATAACTTTGGTCCGATGTTTGTAAGTATGAGAAGAAGAAGAGATAGACCCACTAATAAGTATACCGTTATGATCAGGACGATGAGTTGATTCAATTTAGCCATGTCCGTCTGTCCTTCTGTCCGCCCGTCTGTCCTTCTGTCCGTCCGTCCGTCTGTCCGTCTGTCCTTCTGTCCGTCTGTTTGTACGCAAACTAGGCACTCAATTTTAGAGATATCTCGAAGAAATTTGGTACGGAGGCGTTATTTTATATGAGAATAATCATTCGTCGGAACCAGCAAGATCGGACTAAAACTACTCATAGCTGCCATACAATCGATTGTTCCGATAAACGGATTTCGGGCTATAACTTCTGTAATTAAAGAGCTAGTAACGTCAAATTTTGTAAGTATTGCTGTTTTTTATTAGAAATATCGATGTTGAAAATCATTGAGATGAGATAAATATTTCACATAGCCCCCATACAATCGATTGTCCGATAAACGGATTTTGGGCTATAACTCCTGTAATTATATAGGTAGGGGCGTAAAATTTCGTAACTATTGCTCTGTTAGAATGTGAAATGTCGATGTTAAAAATCAATGAGATTGGACCAATAAAACACATCGCCCCAATATAATCGATAGTTCCGATAATTTCGGTATGAGCTAAAGTTAAATTCCCACAGGCTGTACTGGGGATCGAACAATGAAAATCGTGATGCTTATTCATGAAAGGTATATAGCTTTGGGCACAGCCGAAGACAGCTTTCCTTACTTATTTTTGTTAAGTTTTTTTTGAAAGTGTCCGATAAAGGCCAAAAAGCCCATAAAGCTTCTATCTTCTAAATTTTAAGCATTTCTTCCCATTTCAAAAAAGCTTTTTGCATTTTTTAATCAATCCCATGACTAATCTAAACGAATTTAATGAGAATTCGTGTGGCTTGCGAGTGAACAAGAGATCTCTGATGATTTGGAAGCTTTATGTTAATCAAATAAAAGAGGTAAAGAATTGCAAAAATAAATATCACAAAACTGCACATGTACTATGCACATGTGCTTTTAAGTAGCCAACAAAAAATGGTGTAAACTATTTTGAGGCATACAACAAAGAAAAATAAAACAAAACCAAATCAAGAGAAATAATACAGAATAATATAGGTAAAATATTATGATAAGTCAAAAATATAAAAAATTTTAAATAAAAAAAAAAAAAAAAAAATAAGTTAAAATACAGTAAATTAAAAATAAATAAAAGAAAAACAATGAAAGGTAAGTAAAACCAAATCAAATCAAGCAAAACAAAAAAGTCAATAAAGTAAAATAAAAACATAAAATAAAAATAAATTAAATGGAAGAAAACAAAAAAAAAAAACAAAAAAAAAAATAAAGTAAAATGAAATTAAAAAATAAATTAAAATAAAATGA
>CAXKVI010000002.1:13001922-13156922 GCA_964058755.1 Campiglossa producta | reverse complement strand
TTTATTTTATTTTTTATTTTATTTTATTTTATTTATTTTATTTTATTTTATTTTATTTTAATTTATTTTATTTTATTTTATTTTATTTTATCATACATTGTTATTTTACACCGGTGTCTGCTTCCTCTAAAAAGAACACCCTTTACATATGTAGGCATTTAAATTAAAGCTCGTATATGCACTTATATGCTTGCAAACGCTGACCGAGCCAAACAATATGGATGCAAACTCCAACAGTGTCGATAACAAAGATCGCTCTGTCAAGCGTGAACCACAGCTCTTGGGATGGTTGCGGTGGCGAGGGCCTAACCAAAGGCGCTTGCTAAGGAGACTGATTGTCAAGCAAATCAGCGCTAAAGCTGCCAGCACTGAGTTGTGTACAAACATACATACAACATTTATTGAATAGTGCGGTGGCCAACGGGGTAGTCACGCCAGTTGTCGACGGCAGCAGGTAAAATGTCGTGTGGTTTTATGACTTCATTAGCACCGTTGACATTAAGGGGCGCGCTTAAAGCAATTTGCATACACCCACCGGTGAAGGTAGATAGGCGCATAGGGAGGCGATTTGGTGTTGTTGATGGCACATTCGCTTTGCACCATAATTTATTTAAATTAGAATGGACTAATTTTACAAAAACATATTTCATATCCGTATAAATCAAGCTCAACTCTATAATAAATACCTGAGGGAATATGCAAAAGGATTTATGGGCAGATTGCTTTGTACATGTGTGTGTATGCAACTTCATGTTAGTAGGTTGTGGATTTACAAATTTTAGCTGTGGTTAACATATGTTCATACATATTGCCTTGCGGCTTATTTATACAGCAGTCTCGTTGGCGAATGCATTTTAGCTGCCATAATTATTAGCGCTAAAATACTTTCAAAATCTGCACGATTTGTATAGACATACCATAGTGACACAATCACTTTCGTGAAATCTTAGAATGTACTTATTGTTCGAAATAAATATTTGAGGTGGACTGGGTCCTATAACAAGCTTTGTTATTTTTAGCTAGCTACTGCTACCTTGATGATTGATGGAAGTAGGCTTTAGTGGCTTAGGTGGATGTACCGACTAAAATCAAGTAGCATTTATGATGTCTAATTTGGCTGGCATATATTTGTTTTAATATTTGGTCGATCGCGTTCATTTATTTTTTTATCAGACCAATAAAACAAAAAAAAAAAACAAATGGCGGCGATATACCAACAGGTTATCATAACCTCTAACGAGATTTTTAGCCGAGCTTCTCTTTCCAATTTGTGGTGTGTTGCTGTTGAGTTTTTTCCGACAAGTTGGCGGGGCCTACAGTTTTTTGCCGACTCCGAACGGCACTTGCAAAGCAAATGAATTTTTTGCTGAGTAGCTTCTCATGGCGGCCGCCTATCAGACCAATGAAGTGCTATATTTCCACATGTTGAATTGCAAAGGTAGTGTGTGTGGGAACGAAAATTCTATATTTCTTATAGAGCAAGATCCCAGAGCCGCCAGACAGTATTAATTTTAATGGATAACACCATTACTTCTAGATTCGGGCAGGACTACCCAAGAGTAATGGTGTTATCCATTAAAATTAATACTGTCTGGCGGCTCTGGGATCTTGCTCTATAAGACATATTGAATATTCGTTACCCAGACGTTTTCGTACACGCACACCCTACCTTTGCAATTCAAAACATCAAAAAAGGACCAGAGTAGTGTTTGATCCTTACAAGCTAAGTAACTAAACTAAAAAGCTACATTGGTCTTTATATTTAAAAATATGCCCCATATTAGGTAGACGCGAAGAGGAAGATGAAGAGAAAAAGGGAGGGATATAGTATGAAGGCGAGAGAGATAGGAAGGAGAGTTGTAAAAGGGGTGGTAAATTGCGGAAGGTGGCAGCCCTAAGTGGCAACACTGCGTGAAATTGTCATATTTGGAATACGGCGGAAAGTACCTTTCATTTGATACCCATGTTGGCATATTTAGCTCTATATCTAAAAAAAAATAGGGATAGGTGGCAACCCTGAAACCGCCCTAAGTGTAAACACCCATGAATAAAATCTTAGAATGAATCAAATTGTCTATATGCCAAATTTTATCCAAATCGGTCAAGCAGTTCCCGAAATATAGGAAAACATAAATAAATTGCGGTTAGGTGGCAACCCGAAGTGGCAACCCTGCTTGAAATTATCTTAGTTGGAATACGGCTGAAAATACCTTTCATTTGATACCCATATTGGCTTATCTATCTCTATATTAAAAAAAATAGGGATAGGTGGCAACCCTGTCAATCGCCCTAAGTGTCCAAATCGGTCCAGCAGTTCCCAAGATATATGTACGAAAACATAAATAAATAAATTGCGTATATGTTTCAACCCAGAGTGGTAACCCTGCTTAAAATTATCTTATTTGGAATACGGTCGAAAACACCTTTCATTTGATACAAATATTGGCATATCTAGCTCTATATTTGAAAAAAAAAATGGCATAGGTGGCAACCCTGTAAATCGTCATAAGTGGCAACACCCATCAATTCTGCTCGACCTAACTATTACAATTTGTGCAATGTTAGCTAGATCCTCCATCAGCTACACATCGTGGTGAAAATCCCCTAGGCCTAAAAGTCGGCTACAATTTCTATTTCCGTTGCATCATCAGCCATTATCTCAAATTTTACTATCAATCAAAACTTCATATCGCCGCCTAAGAAGTTAACTTCAAAAATATTTTTATTCTTATTTTATAAAAATTCGTTCAAATCGGGCAAGTACAGTTCCAACCATTTCACAATTTGACATGGAATGACTCAAGCGCAAGATTAAAATGCGGGTTCTTGACGAAAATCGGTGACACACATTGTTAAGTGCAGATCGGTAAACGAAAGTCAATTTTGAATTGTGGGCTAAACGTGAAATTGAATTAGATGCCAACAACAGCAACAACCAAACACACAGAAGCAAAAGAAATCAAACCATTCACGACAGTGACAATTTGACTGCAACGGGAAAACGAAGATCAACAAGGAAAAGGTAGTAGCATTCAGCAAACCCAAGAGGCGCAGACCACGACCAACATTAGATGGAAACTGATGTGTAGCCCAAAGCCCAAAACAACATATCACTGATGTGAATGCAGTTGTGATGATGACTACTTGCTGCTTACTGCTGCTAGAGCAGTACAAACAGCATTGACTGCATTCACTAAAAACATTGAAGATAAGTTCGCAATGATGATGATGATGATGGTGGCTGATGCTGTGGCTAATGATGAAGACGTCCTACACACATCAAAAGTTGTGCATCTCTCTGCATGCAACTCAATTGTCAGACAGACCAGCGAACAGTTCAAGCATAAACCAGGTGATGTCGACTCATGTCCTCGTTTGTATGTTTGTTTGTATGCCACAAAAGCAGTCAACTTAGTAGTTAAAAGTTTGGACTTGTGCCTAGCGTGGTGAATCAACGAACGGTAAGCGTATCCAGCACAAATGCAGCAACGATGAATTAGTAAGTTGCCATGTCGTCATGACACAAAACCCAAGGCATGCAATTTAATTTTGTCTATATAATACTTAACAGTTCAGCGGGATCAGAGTATCAGTACGACGCGCTCATTTGCTTAACCAACTGATTTGCTTAGCCACAAAAAATCACATAAAATGTTGGAAGAAATAATTGAAAATTGGCAAAGTGAAATACTAAAAGTGGCAGCAGTCTGATTTAATGGAAAAAAATTTGGTTGACAAATCGTCATTTGTTGTTACTGTCGCTGTCACTCTATGTGCAACTTTACAGTCGGTACAGTCCAAATGGGACGATAAGCATATATTTTAAAGATTTTTCTAACTTCCAAAATATTTTAAATTAAAAAGAAGTCAACAGTTTTAGCTCTCCTTATCCTTATAATTATCCTTATCCTTATCCTTATCCTTATCCTTATCCTTTTCCTTATCCTTATCCTTATCCTTATCCTTATCCTTATCCTTATCCTTATCCTTAATCCTTATCCTTATCCTTATCCTTATCCTTATCCTTATCCTTATCCTTATCCTTATCCTTATCCTTATCCTTATCCTTATCCTTATCCTTATCCTTATCCTTATCCTTATCCTTATCCTTATCCTTATCCTTATCCTTATCCTTATCCTTATCCTTATCCTTATCCTTATCCTTATCCTTATCCTTATCCTTATCCTTATCCTTATCCTTATCCTTATCCTTATCCTTATCCTTATCCTTATCCTTATCCTTATCCTTATCCTTATCCTTATCCTTATCCTTATCCTTATCCTTATCCTTATCCTTATCCTTATCCTTATCCTTATCCTTATCCTTATCCTTATCCTTATCCTTATCCTTATCCTTATCCTTATCCTTATCCTTATCCTTATCCTTATCCTTATCCTTATCCTTATCCTTATCCTTATCCTTATCCTTATCCTTATCCTTATCCTTATCCTTATCCTTATCCTTATCCTTATCCTTATCCTTATCCTTATCCTTATCCTTATCCTTATCCTTATCCTTATCCTTATCCTTATCCTTATCCTTATCCTTATCCTTATCCTTATCCTTATCCTTATCCTTATCCTTATCCTTATCCTTATCCTTATCCTTATCCTTATCCTTATCCTTATCCTTATCCTTATCCTTATCCTTATCCTTATCCTTATCCTTATCCTTATCCTTATCCTTATCCTTATCCTTATCCTTATCCTTATCCTTATCCTTATCCTTATCCTTATCCTTATCCTTATCCTTATCCTTATCCTTATCCTTATCCTTATCCTTATCCTTATCCTTATCCTTATCCTTATCCTTATCCTTATCCTTATCCTTATCCTTATCCTTATCCTTATCCTTATCCTTATCCTTATCCTTATCCTTATCCTTATCCTTATCCTTATCCTTATCCTTATCCTTATCCTTATCCTTATCCTTATCCTTATCCTTATCCTTATCCTTATCCTTATCCTTATCCTTATCCTTATCCTTATCCTTATCCTTATCCTTATCCTTATCCTTATCCTTATCCTTATCCTTATCCTTATCCTTATCCTTATCCTTATCCTTATCCTTATCCTTATCCTTATCCTTATCCTTATCCTTATCCTTATCCTTATCCTTATCCTTATCCTTATCCTTATCCTTTCAGGGAGGTATATTTGAAAATTTCACGGGTCATAACTTTTAAACTGATTACGGTAGAACGAAGAAATTAGTTCAAGGTATACTAGCATAATAGGGAGCATACCTGATCTAATTGGACGAAATCGCTTCCCAACCACGCCCACTTTTGAAAGGGAATACATATTTCGAAAATCATATGAAAACTACCGCTGGGTTTTTAATGTTCGGTTTAACCGAACTTATACTTCCTTACTTGTTTTTTTTTTTTTTCTTTTTAAATTTTTATTTTTTTATTTTTTTTTAATTTTATTTTATTTTATTTGGTTGTTTTTTATATTTTGTTTTTATTTTATTTGATTTTTTTTGGGCTTAGGTCATAGAAAAACCTGTAATTTTGGAAAAATTCAGTGTCCCATCTTCACTGTGATTAACTGTTTCTAGCAAACTACTTATTCATATATATTTAACACTTTTTGACGCGCTGATCATGATTTATGATGTCTCATTTCGTTGAACTTACTCACGATCATTGGTTTGTGCAGTTGCTAATGGTTTGCAACTTGGCTGTACGCTAATTAATTGCTGCTCTATGACTTCTTTGCTGCTAAGCTGCTTGAGTAGTGCACATAAATGATAGTTTTTTTAAGCAGCACATTGCGTGATCAATTGAAGCATGTGATAGGTTGCCGTTCACGAGAGCAAAACCGGCTCATTCACATTCACTTAAATATACATATCTACAGTACTAGTATGTATTAAAAAAAAAAAAAAAAAAACAGTTTATACCTACTTCTAGTGAGAGTGGGCAGTAAAGTGTCAACGATTTTGCTATGTGAATGCCAGCACCACTCACCACAAGAAATATATGTACGCTCTTATCGTTTTTGAATCTCTATGAACGTGCCAAAAGATCAGTTGATGGTGCTATCTTATAATTGCAAAATGGAATTAAATTATTTATTTGTCTAAGTTGATAAGCAATGACAGGACAATTTCATCCATTCATTTCCTGTTTCACACGTGTTGCATGATTTATATCCTCATCTATTTATGTACAGTAGGCTGAGAGTGGAATTCCGGATGATTGACGATAGCTGATAAAATTGTTTGGTTGAATGAATGAAGAGATTGGATAGCATAAAGGATTTGTTTGTATGGAGGACCAAATTCTGATTAAAACTAATACAGTATAAAGTAGATAAAGCTATTTCTTAAAGTTCCCCCAAAAAACTACACCTCATCAATATAGAGATCAGAAAACATCAATTAAATTTTAGAATAGGTAATTGGATTTTAGAATTTGTCATTTGGAGTTAAGAATAGTTTCGATTTCAAAACATGTTAATGGGGTTTCAGAACAGGAAATAATGTTTCAGAGAACTAAAACTGCATTTCAGTATAGGTAATTGCAATTCAGAATGAGTGTAGTGGATTTACTTCATTCTTAGAATTTCTACTTGGGTGTTGACGATTCGGACAGTGTACAGGGTTGCCAGCTATCTCAAGTTTTTTTTAAATATTAAAATATTTTCGGAACATCATCATTCATTTATTGGCGCTTAACCGCCTAAGCGATTTTGGCCGTTGCCTATCAAAGCACGCCAGTCATTCTTTTTAGCAATAACTGACGCCAATTGGAAACCCCAAGGGAGTTCAAGTCATCCTCCACCTGTTGTTTCCATCTCAGTCGAGGCCTCCCCCTTCCTCTGCTCTTTCTTCGCTGCACTGAGGCGTGTGCGTATCTTGGCTGCGACAAGTTAATGGTCCGAGTCGATATTGGGACCACGCAGGGTACGCACATCCAGAACGGTGGAGCTATGTTTGCCGTCGATCATGACATGATCAATCTGGTTTCTTGTTCTGTGATCAGGGGACAGCCAGGTGGCTTGGTGTATTCGTTTATGCTACTGATAACCATATTGCGAGCAGCGGCGAAGTCAATCAACATAGTGCCGTTGGGTGATGTTATATCGTGGAGACTAAATTTTCCAACTGTAGGCCCAAAGACTCCTTCCTTGCCCACCTTGGCATTAAAGTCGCCGAGCACGATTTATATTTTTGGAACGGCTGAAGAAAATATACTTTATTTGAAGGCTTTCTAGTTGGGTGTTGCCACTTCGCAACATCGTGTTTTAGGGTTCGAAATAAGATACTTTGTCGAAGGAAGAATACCTCTAAAACCAATTCTGATGTCCCGGTTTTTACTTTTGAGTTTGAGCGCCAAAGTTTGAAAAATCCTAAGTTGACCCATTTAAAGTTCCCAAATCGTGAACTCCAAAAAGAAAAAAAGGTAGTCATTTAGCTGATTTTTTTACGTAAAGTGCCAAAAATGGTGATTTTTTTTAAATTTTGTATGGAGACCCCCACAGGTGGGGTCTTAGGGGGTGTGACACTGGCTTGGGTGGGTCGGCTCTACAAAGTTAGTGGGGGTCGGTCATACATAACACTATTGGGGCACTCTAAATGGGTCAACTAAAGATTTTTCCAACTTTGGCGGTCAAAGTCAAAAGTACAAGGTCGGGACATCAGTATTGGTTTTAGAGCTATGATTCCTTCGGCAAAGTATCTTATTCTGAACCCTAAAACACGATTTTCCTTTTCACTTGGTTGATTTTCAAATCGACCCGCCTTCTTACACATATTTTGCTTTAAGAAAGCTTTGTCGCAGAATGAGCTTTAAAAAAGTCCTATCTCACTGAAAATTAAATATATTTTTAGCTGAGATAGGGCGTTTTAAAAAACAAAAAAATTTAATAGGGCGTTATTGAAACAAATTCTGAGATAGGGCGTTCTTTAACCGAATTCGTAAATAGGGTGTTATAGAAGAAAATTCTTTCACTCAGTAGTCGATTTAGAATTTTACTTTCAGCATGACCAATAAATTTATACGTAGACAGTCCTGCAACTAAAATATCCCCTTTTTCATATAATAGACTCAAAAATCCTTTTTCCTTTTGAAAAATTGTGTAGTAAAACACCCCCAGAAGGGGTAATATCTCGCGATCTGGCACCACTGCCTTAGCCTAACTTATTTCAAATAGCACGAAGAAGTCATTAGAACTGTTTGTATTTGGTATAGTCGTATTAGCTTCGTAAGGAAGACTAATTGAGGCAAAGCAGCATTGAGAGAGCTCTCTTGCTTTGGGTAAGGCGGTTTGAAATCAAGAGATATATGTTAAGTATTGAGTCTAATGGGCTCTCTCCCGTGTTTATCGTTTCATACTTGCCTTTCCTGAACAATAAATAAGGCATGCTAACCAACTCTGCTGTAAATTAAAATTCCCAATACAAACCATTTTTTCCAAAAATTGCAGCGCTTAATATACAAAAGCCATTGTAAAATAAAACGAAAGTTCAATTTAATTATTTAAGATTTTCTCATTTTTTATTTTTTTATTTTTATTTTAATTAGTTGTATTTTGATAGTTTTTGTTTTTGCTTTTCGTAAATTTTTTTCTCTGTTTTTCAAGTGTTTATTTTAAATATCGAATTAAATTTGATTTATTATAGGTATCTACTTAGTTAGTTAATTATTTATGTAGGTATCTTTACATAAATATATATACTGAATTTATTACGTAAGTATATTATGGTATGTATGTATTTATGTAATAAGATAACTTTCACACAATAAAAGGAAACATTTTCAGTTGCTGATAGTTTTCGAGTTTTGCTGAGTTTGCATTTAGTTGAAACATTAGATTGCTTTTTCATATTTGTATTATCGGTTTTTCAATATTTTTTTGTTTTGTTTTTGTAACTTATTATATGTATCTTTGTATCTTGATTGATTAACTTTTTAATACATACAATTACATTTTCAACGCCTTTTCAATTAGTTACATACTTATTAAGTTAGTTGAACTATCAATATCGCATGCGATTTGTAAATTGAGTATTGAGTTTTTTTTTTTTAAATAGAAATTTAATTGCTTGGAATTTATTGTAAAGTATGTAGGTATATTTAGTTGGTCTGTGAAATGGTTTGCGGTTTGTGATTTGTGTGTGTGTGTTGCAAGGTTTTATTTACTGAAATTTATTTACCATTAAAATCTGCAATTAACAACAAAAGCGATATATATTTTTTCAGATTTATTTTGAAAAGGTTTTTGTGTTGGGTTTGTATTTTTTTTTGTATGGATATTTTGTGTTTTCTGTTTTTTTGTTTGTTTGGATGTGTATAGTTTTGAAACGCATTGGTAGGTAGTAAGACTCTTTGATATTCATGTAATATTAATCATATTTAAAATATTTATTATTGCAATTAGTTGAATTTATTTTAAAATTTACATATTTACATTGCAGTTACATACAAATGCTTATCTAATTAGTTATGTTTACATGTGGTTTTAAAGGTATTTATTTATTTATATATTACAAAGGTAAACTATATTTACATTTCTACATAGTTGTCGTTTTCACTTAAGTACCTTTACTGCACTGGAAGATATACAAATTATACAGTATTGTGCATTACAATAGCAGCTTAACTCATTCTAGCATACAGATTGTCTACATATTTTTTGTAACCTGGGCCTGGATTCTCTAACAGTGAGTTTTGAAATGATCACTTTTTCACCATTTAAAATATTTGAGAAAAAAGTGTACATTTCAAAACTCAAAAGAAAATTTGAATCGACTGGTAAGACAAAAAATTATTGAAAAAATTCTACAAATTACTTGCACGATTCATAATATTAAAAGTTTCAATTTATTTTATTTTTATTATACTATTATTTTTTATTTTATTTTATTGCAATTGATTTTATTTTTATTAATATTTTTGTTTTTTTCTTTTTATTTAATTTAATTTTTTTTTTTTTTTTTAAATTACTTAATTTTTTTATTTTCTTTTACATTTCTAATTTAAAAAAAAATTCTTATTTTGTTTTATTTTATTTTATTTTACTTTATATAATTTATATATATTTTTTTATTTTTTTTCCTTTTCCTTTTTATTTCTTTTAATTTTTTTATTTTTTTAATTAGATAATTTATTATTTTCTTTTACTTTTCTAATTTAAACATTTTTAATTTTATTTTATTTTATTTTATTTTATTTTAATTTATTTTACTTTATTTTAGTTTATTTCATTTTATTTTATTTTAGTTTATTTTATTTTATTTATTTTCATTTTATTTTATTTTAATTTATTTTATTTTATTTTATTTTATTTTATTTTATTTTATTTTATTTTATTTTATTTTATTTTATTTTATTTTATTTTATTTTATTTTATTTTATTTTATTTTATTTTATTTTATTTTATTTTGTTTTATTTTATTTTATTTTATTTTATTTTATTTTATTTTATTTTATTTTATTTTATTTTATTTTATTTTATTTTATTTTATTTTATTTTATTTTATTTTATTTTATTTTATTTTATTTTATTTTATTTTATTTTATTTTATTTTATTTTATTTTATTTTATTTTATTTTATTTTATTTTATTTTATTTTATTTTATTTTATTTTATTTTATTTTATTTTATTTTATTTTATTTTATTTTATTTTATTTTATTTTATTTTATTTGATTTTATTTTATTTTATTTTATTTTATTTTATTTTATTTTATTTTATTTTATTTTATTTTATTTTATTTTATTTTATTTTATTTTGTTTTATTTTATTTTATTTTATTTTATTTTATTTTATTTTATTTTATTTTATTTTATTTTAGTTTATTTCGTTTTATTTTTTTCATCATTTTTTTTTTTTTTTGTTTTTTGAATTTAATCAATAAAAGGAAGAAGCTTTGATCAACAAAACAATTTTTTTCGAATCAATTTTAACGATGAAAACTTGAAGGACAAATGAGAAAAAAGTATTAAATTTGAATCTGCTAAATGCACTACGAAGCTATGGCGCTGCTATTATATGGCACAACACTGTATCTAAATGCATATCTTTTCATATGTTTGTCTATTTATTTATTTATTTGCTTACATTCTTCAGTTTTGTGGAATTATTACGCATTTGAATAGGCTTCTATTTAATTTATTATTTATTTGACAATTAAGCTGAGCATTAATTTCTTACATTTATTAGGACTAGTCTTTGGTTGCAACAGTTGCAGTTGTAGTTGTTGAAGTTGAAGAATTTCTTTTGTTAAGTACATATATATGTTTAGTACTAGTTGGTGTTGTTGTAGATAGATTGTAGGTACTAATAACAAATTTTCAACTAATTACTACTGCTAATGTAACTTGTAGTTGCATCTTGTACTTGAAAATATCTAAGCCCACCTGAACTTACACAGATGTTAATTGAATTCATGATTGAATATGTGTTGACTGTACGTGTGTGTGTGTAAAACAAATAGAATTAGCTTTAGTTAGTTTAATGTTGAACTCTTGTTGAAAAGGAATGCTTTGTGTTGTTTTTGTAGTCATAAATAGTTTGTTGAAATATGTAGTTATATTTGTTTGTTACTTAGTTAGCTAGAAATACTTATCTACTAAATATTCTCTTTTGTCATGGCTCTTATTAAATTTGGTTAGGCAACTCCCCATGACGAGACAAGCTTAGTAAATATCACTCTGTTGTTTGTAGTACTTACTTACATACTAAACCTACTTTACGTTTGCTATTAATAATAATTCTATAGGTAATTATTCATTTAATAATATGTTTAATATGCATTTTAGTTTAAATATACACACACATACAAATTTACTTACGTCGCTGCTACATTACTAAGTTTACATACACATATTTACAAATATTGAATTAAGTTAATTATGGACATTGTTTTTGCTGACAAAGCATAATTTCCAAGATTTTGATGGCATACATTTGACCCTTCTTATTGCTACTTATTTAGCCATGTTTGTAGTTCACAATGATTTATTAAGCTAATTTCAAGAATTTCATTTGATAGATATATCTTTTTATTTAAAATTAATTAATTTTTAAAATTTTGTATATTTACAACAATTATCTACTTACAAAAACACGAGTGTGGAAAACTTAATAAATTAGATCATATTTACAAGCACATTTCATAGTTTCCAATAAAAAAACTAAGAAGAAAAAATTAACAAAAAAAAAAATATAAAAAAATCAAGAAGAAAAAAAATTACCAAGTCATTTTGTTTCAACTGGGCGATGAGGATTCTAAATTTAATCGATTTCAAGTTTACTGGAATCGTAATTTTGAACAAGATGACAAAGAGACAATTTGATTCATTCTAAGATTATACGCATGGGTGTTGCCACTAAGGGTGGTTTACAGGGTTGCCAACTATCCCAATTTTTTTTAAATATAGAGCTAGATATGCCAATATGGGTATAAAAGGAAAGGTATTTTCGGCCGTATTCCAAATATGACAATTCCATGCAGGGTTGCCACTCAGTGTTGTCACATAACCGCAATTTTTTTAGAGATAATTATTACAGTATCTAATCATAAATTTATGCTCCTGCGATTACAACCATAAGGATGGGTCGAAAGATTATGATTACAGTAATATTTACTTGAGTGAACAATATCACTAGTTATCGATACCACCTAATATAAATATTACTATAACTGTAATATATATATTTTTTTTTCATGTAGTCATATTCCTTATCGTCCAGCTCTACTTTTTAGGAATAACATTCCCCTTTAAAATATAAAAAATAATAATTTAAGAAAAAAACCATACAACAAAATACAATTTGAATCTCAAAAATCCCAAAAATATCGATTAATCAGACCATTATTTTTCGACGCGATTATTTTCAACTAGATCAGATCCTTTTAGGTCAAGTTAGGCTCGCTGGATCCTTTACTACTATGTAGTATGGTAAGTCGTTTTTCCCCTTTATTAGAGAACTTTTTTAAGAGAACTATTTGTGAAGTATTTTTTTATTTCACACAAAAAACAGATAACTGACTCAAGTCATCGTGAATCTGGTATTAACGATAATAAGCTGCTATATATACAGAAAATGTTCGTTAATTCTACTGCTTTCACTACTTCACTTACTTCCCCGTCTGCCTAACCAATACTTTCAACTCACCAGTTGTAGGCTTGAGTAATTTTCGAACTAAAGAACTAGTGAAATAAATATTTTATTTGTACTAGTTCTTTAGTTCCTTTATTTGAACTAGTTCTTTAGTTCGTTCAGCAAATTGAACTACATAATTTTTCTCTGGGAACTTCTTAGTGAAAATTTCATTATTCCAAAAAAAAACACAACTTTACTTTGGTTAGTATACACGTTGTGAACAGACTAGTTGCTCGCCAATGGCATTGAATAGTTTGAAAGAGAATGATCTAGAGGGACAATTATTCAAGATTCAAGATAACAGGGTGACACTTTTGGTTTTATAGATTGTGATTGTGAAAGTAAAACTTGAAACTTTTAAAAATACTCAAATCAAGATCAAAAAAGTCTAAAAAAAAAATTAGAAAATGTTAAGTTTGAGAAAAAAATCAAGTACAATTAGAGCTTATTTAGAATTTTTCAGAGGTACACATAAATATTAAATGCTTGTGTTAAGTCCATTAAACATTTTTTTTAATTTTTATTATTTTTATTGTTTTTTTTTTAATTGTTTTTATCTTTTAATGAAAAATACTATCGTTAGCAATAATCTATACCTATCAGAATTTTCATAATCTACTTTTTACTCTCAACTGTCTTGTTTTCTCAACCTTTTACGATTGCCATGCTTTTATTTATTGTTATTCATGTACACATAGTTTTGTTTATGATAAATATTTCATTTTATTATCTTTTTTATCTATCATCTAAATTTATAGTTTACATTGCTCTAAGCATTTTTCACTTTGTTACGTGTTGCCATGATATGACTTTTGACCTACTCGTACAGTAGTACTTAATTTCAACCTCACTTGTGTGGGTGTACGGACGTATGTATGTATGTATGTATGTTTTTTGAGTATCTAATAAAAATTCATACATTGTATGTATACCGACATAAATATAAAATGGCAAACATAATTTGTCTCTCTGCACGAGTAGTAATTTTTGTAATAAACTACCCTTTTTTTATCAGATTGATTAAGATTTGCACTCACTCAGCATTTTTGGGTTTTAAACGTATGTCGATACGAAGTGTGTATGGGGTGTTTGATGAGTGTGTATTTGAACGTGTGTGTCCCTTTAGACAACCCAATAAACCATAAGGCAAAATTAGGATGGTGATGATGAATAATGAAAATTGAATAGCACAAAATTCTGTTTAGTTTTTAATACTTTCAAAGTCTCTAGCCGGTTAAGAACTCTATTTTTTTTTTTTTTCAAATAACTTACGAAAAAAATTTATTTTTAAGCCAATTTTGATATTATTTTGAATATTTTTTGTTTTGGACGAATATAGGATTAAAACTAAAAAAAAACTGAGAAATTAACCCTTGTAAAGAAAAGTCCTGGTTAGGGAGTTAAAGGAGCATAACTGATACTCTATACAATCCAAGTATCACATTCACTTTCGGGAGACAAACGAGTCGCAATTATTTAGCAAGAAGGGCTCGGTCGACCCCATCTTCCATACATTAGTAAGAGGTAGGCTGATTAAGAATTTTTTTGGGATCATATCGAAATATCCGCATCGCAGTCGGACTAGTGCCTCACCGTACTAGTAACTACCTATACGCTCGTTCACCATTTATAGACTTTATCGTTGCAAAGCTACGTCTATCTTTCTTATCCCTAATATATCCATAACCATATACCTAATTGAGCTGATCCAACAAGCTTATTGAAATCAGTGAATATGGCTTTAAGGTTAAGGAAGTACATAGATTTCCACACGTTTGGTTGGATCAGCAGATTTATCTGGTTATGGTTATGTTAGGGATAGGTAAGGAAGATTAATGGAGATTTTAACCCTTAACTGAATAATGAAGTAGTCTTTTTAATTTTATATAAAAAACCTTTCCCTAAAGAACTATTAAGCTTGATGGTATAAAAAACATATACATACACACATATGCCTTTGCAAATATATCAAAGATAACTTCAGAGGAAATCCAAACCATTTGACTAGACTTAATCTCTCTCAAAAAACGGAAGGCTGTCAAAAAAAAAAAACTAAGAACTAATGAAGTAGTTCCTTTTATCTAATGTACCCTTTTCATTTTTAAAATTTTGAAAGCACCTTCCGGAAATTTGCCCAATTTACTCACTCATACTAGAAATAGAAGTTATTTCGAAAATACAAAGCTAGTTAGATATTATACTCTTCCAACAAAAAAAGGCAGAAATTCAGTCCAAAGTCAACGGAAGACAATCAAAATCGTTTGCAGTGAAGCGCGCCTTTTTGCTGCGCGTGTGAGTGAGTGACTTTGTAGAAAAAAAACTCTGTGTGAGTGTATCTACATCAAGCAAGCGCTTAAAAAGGACGAAACGTGACTGGCATATTGATGTTATTGCTGGAATATAAATTCAAACACACACTCACGCATACATACGCATTCATGTGTATTTGTTGCAAGTGTAATGCTGTTGCACCATTTTTATATTATTTTTTCCACATTTTTGATTTTATTTGTTTTTTTTTATATTTATTTTTTTCGTAACGATTTTCATTTTTTATCGTTCCTATGCTTGAGCATGTTCTCTTCAATCAACATCATCATCATCGTCATCGTCCTCAACGTGCACTTGCAACGACCGGAAAGGTCCGTCTCGTTTGTTTGTGTGCGTGCTCGACTTAAAATCAGCGTGTGTCGCCAGTTGGCCATTGGTTAGTACTTTTCTGTCTGCAGGACAATTGGTATGCCGTGTAAACACATACTCGTAGCATTTTTTTTTTTTCTACTTGAGTATTTTTAAGGATTATGTCTTAGCTATGATACCATCGTTAAATTGCGACTGTGAACGTGTGCTTAGAATTTTTGATTTCAGCTCATTTGTTGTTGTTGTGTGTTGAAGATAGGAATTGTCTATGTGTTGAAACTAAGAACAAGTCAGAGAGGGACTACTTCACTACTAGTTGGAATTCTTTGATAAAGGAGACAAATATAATAATATTCTTAAATGAGTAATTTTTGAGTAAGATCTTTTTCTTATATGTGACCTCGTGTTATCAGTCTAGTAGAGATGTCATCTCATAGATCGATCCCATCTTAAAAACCCCATTCAACTTCAAATCGATGTATAGACACAAAAAAGTGCCGTTCAAGGATTAGTTTGGTTCGTAGCCGCTAGTCAGTTCGGCTGGAGGGATATACTAAAAATAACACACACTTGCATACCTACATATGTACAACATATAGATTGTGAGAGAGATTTTAAGGCTCTTATGGGTGCAATTTAAAGTGGATTGTTGTGCACTGTAGGAATTATAGTTGATTTGAGAAAAAAGGCAAAAAAACCCAAACGAAATAAAAACTAACCATTCTTGATTCCCTTGCTTTATAAACACTCATCATGCATAAGGCATACAACCGTCCAACTGGCTTCGTTTCCAAAGAAGTGTACTTCTAGTCAAGTGAGTGACTTCAAAACCAATGAGTATTTTATGTTTTGATGCCTTATTTGTAATAAGAGATTCCAAGAAGCATTTTCAAATAAACACACATTTTTGGTATAACAAAAATTGTTATTTCTAGGAATCAGAATACCGCATAAGAAAATTAATGCGATTAAATAACTAGGTTTCTAAAGGAAATGACTTCATTAAAAAAGGATCGATTGTTGTTATTAGATAGCAGCTAGTAAAGTGAAAAAGGTTTTACTTTTATTTTTTTTTTTTCCTTTACTTAATTACTTGATGCCCTACTTAGCACTGCTGTAGCGTTTATAGACGAAAACAAATTTGAAGGCGCTACCACTTTAAGGCGCCTCTAGCTGACAGCTGCAGATTTATAATATAGAGATTTCATTTTATGGTTGACCTTATGCGAGGATATATTTCAACGAGTGGCAGCTGAATCCTTGAAACAAATTAGTGTTGAGTTGGTGAAACAAGAGATATTTTGTTACACTTAAAATTACTTTGGTTCACTTGAAATTATCTAGCGAAATAAAAATTATCTAGGTAATAAATTTTTTTTTTTTTAATGCCCAAAGGTTTTTCACGATATTTTGGCTTTTTGCAAGAACTAATGCAATGTTTGTTTTAATAGCCACTTGAAAGCACTTTCGAGTTTATTCAAAGTCGAGATTCCAGGATCATATTGATAAACATGTTTTGCTTGGTTGCCTGTCACGTTTTCGGGGCAGATGAGCGCAAAGAACTTCATGTATCCATTCAAGAACTATCGCTTCCCAACTACACATTTCTCAAAAATTATATCAAACCACCGAGCTCGAAGAAAAGAAACTCCTTATGATAAGAAAAAAAACGACCGGACTTATTTACATGATCGTATCTCTATTTATCGTAAGGCTGGAGGTGCTTTTCCATAGATATGAAGCGACCAAGTGCTAAGCAGGTATCAATCAAGTAACAAGATAGGGAGTTTTGGTATATTTCAGCAGCTCAAATCGGACGTCGGAACATGAGGCTTGATTTATTATTACATATGTCATCCTCTATTTCCTTTTTGCTTCCTTCAGAACAATGATTTATATAAACCTACTCGTGGTGACAAAAGACTAGCAGCATTTATTAGTCTGTGATCGAAGAGTACGCATGATAGTCCATAAAGGATATCACTTCACCTGGCACCGAAAAAGAAAATAAGCTTGGTTTATTTGGGTTGATGTAGGGACCTTTGTGGAATCACTTCAGGAATATGTTGGGACTTTTTGGAATTGTTTTTGAATTATGTCGAGAGATTTTTTCCCAAAGTCCTAATCCTGAAACCAATCCCAAAACAATTTTTAGGTATGATTTCGGGATCATTTCTGGACCATTTCGATTCAACTTTCAAACTGTTTGAGTACTATTTCAGGATTACCTATCTCCCAAAGTTCCAATCCTGAAAACAACCGCGAAACTATTCCCTTATCAAACTCGAAATTATCTGGAAAATGTATCAAAATAAAACCAAAAACAAATCCAAAATTACCTCAAAATACATAGTCACAAAGTCAAATGATGCTTAAAACAAACTCTGAATGGGCAGGAAGTTATCCCTAAATAGTGATCGCGAAGTTAGTCCACAAAGTTTCCCACATGGTCTCGAACAATGATCCTGAACTAACCCTATAAGTACAAATTGAGTCAAATAAGCACAGTGAATCTCTATTTTTCTCGAAATAGCCCAAAAAAACTTCAGAGTTTTAGAACCTCTTGTTCCTAGAGAAAAAAATATGAGCTGCATTGAAAGTTATATTCTACTAAATCTATTTTTTGTTCGAGGGAAATTGTAACTTAGATAAGCAATGGATCTTCTGAGAAAGGGAAGCTCCTTTGATATTCCTTGAGACCCATTTTACACAAAACAAATTGAGTGAATTCACACAAAAAAAAAAATTTTATGTAAAATTAACACTTTTTCAGCTTACTAATTTTCAACAATATCGCTCGTGTTATTTTAACACGAAGTTCATGTTGAATAACTTCACATCATGTTAAATTAACATGACTTCCTGTAAAATTAACATGAATTTCATGTTGAAAAACTTGACTTCGTGTTAATTTAACATGACTTCGTATTAAATTAATGTGACTTTGTGCTAAATTAACATTACTCCATGTTAAACTAACATGACTTCCTGTAAAATTTACATGCATTTCTTTTGAAAAATCATTTCTTCCGGTTAAAACAACACTATTTTCCTCATTATCTCATGCAAATTTAACAGAATCTTTCTTGTTAGTTTAACATGGTTCATGTTGAAATAAATTATTCTATTTGTGGGACTTTATTTGATCTTGTTCAGAATGTCGTTGCTTTATATGGAAAAAAGTGATAGCGATCATCTCTTCTCATTCTCTTAAAACATCACGTTGCCTATATGACCCTTAGAATTGTGTTCTACCCATCCTTGAATTTCTTAAAAAAATATCTAAACTGACTGCATGTTAATCAAAATCATATTCACCGAGGTCTTGTTATCTTTTTAATCTTTTTTTCGTAAAAGTAAAATTTTATTTAAGTGTTCTCAAGTGGTCCCATGACAGAACACTGGAATTATGTGCTCTTATTCATCTCGCTAGCAGCGAAATGAACCCTGTATAGCTGAGAGGCTATTTACTACAACCTTTAGAGTAACAATACAATCGGAACGATTTAAAAAATAACCAGCGAGCTGTTGACAAACACAGAGCAGAGGGATACAATTTTTAACCCCTAATTTGTTTGGTGACAGATGTAATAAGTAGATATATTTGTGAGTATTGTCAAATTGTATTTTGTAGCTGTGTTACGTTTGTTTTATGCTTTTTGTTCCTTTCAAATTTTTTTGTTTCCTTATACAATTATCAAAGCCATAAGGGAATTTCCCCAAAGGATCATTAATACCGAAAATTTATGCATCTACACTTTTCACGCATTTTCATGAATAATACATATACATACATAAGTACATACATATCCTCGATAAATCTCCTCTCACTTATCTGCGATAGCATTCATTGCATTGACCGCCGCTCGACTACCTTCAGTGCCATATCCAATCATTCTTCAATTGTTCTGAACTGCAAGATTTCGTCCAAACAAATTCGTTCGATTCAACGACGCGGTGTTGTTGCTTTTGTTTTTGCAACTTTTGTTGTTGCTGCTTTTGTCGCCGCCTTTGATAATCACGATATGCATTCACCGGCAATAATGTCATCGTACCACGCATTGTTGTTGGTGATGGACGATTGCATTTATGCGCTTCCACTCAGCTAGCCATCACGATTGTCGCATTCGGCCAACGGCATGTAGAGTCATCGCAAAGCTCGTTCGATGTACCGCGTCGTGTTACACCGAGTGTGCTCACACCACCAATTATACCAACGCCACCGCCACCACCATTAAAGCCAACTGTCATGCCATCAGTCAATGTACCAAGTTGTTGATGTTGTTGTTGATGTTGTCGTTGCATTTGCAATGTTCTTGTTTGCAAACTATTCGTCATCGGTAAGGTTGGTGAATCCGAAACGGATGACATCGATGAGCTATGTTGACGTTCGTGTTGTAATTGTAATTGCAATTCTTGTGGTTGATGATATTCATGTTCATATTCATAATCGGGTGTACGTTGTTGTTGTTGTTGTTGTCCACCGCTATGGCTACGATGTAACGATGGTTGATACGTATGTTGCTGATATGGGTGATGATAATATTGCTGTTGTTGTTGTTGCTCAAGCGCCTGTTCTTGTTGTTGTTGTAGTTGATGTGGTAATTGTGGCAAGTGCGTTGTGTTCGGTGTAACCGCAGCCGAGTGCAACGGTGCCGCTGAGGCGCCCATTGCGGTCATTGTGGTTAGTGATGAGGCGGCCGATAGCGATGGTTGTTGTAGTCCACGTATGCTATCCGCTGGATGTGCGGTATAGATATTGCTACGCCGCAAATGATTGTTGTTATTGCCATTGGTACGCTTGTGACGTGACCACCATTGCACGTGTGTTTCTGTAACGTGCGCGCACAGCCGAGAGGGAGAGAGAGAGAAAGCAAGTGAGCAAAAAATGCATAGTATTTTCATTTCAAGAATTTTTCAAAAATTTTGTTCTTTTTGCAATTTCAAATTTTGAATTTATTTAAATTTTTGGGAATTTCATGTGCATATGTGGTGGTGGTGGAGAGGAGGGAGTAGCATTCACGTGTTTTCACGTACAGCCACCATAACTGCCGCCTCTACAACTGTGGGCGTCGCTGCTGTCGCATCATCACCATCATCACGTTCTCCTACTCGCACGCCCTCTTCCTCATCGCTTGGTGTAGCGCCCATCTCCAATGTTGTTGGCTCCTCATATGCAACCGATGATGTATCGTATGCTTCACTGCATATGCTCACTTCATCATCAGCTCGCCTACTTCCACAACTACTCGTACTTCGGCTACTTGCGCTCGTACTTATACAACTGCTACTAACAGCTGGTGCGCCACGCTTCATTGGTGCTAGTGATGGCGGTGGTGAAGGAGGTGGTGGTAGCGAACGTGTGAACATATCAATACGTTGATTAAGTAATTTTTGTCTTTGTGCCGCTTTTGTTAATGCGATGCCGCCACCGCCGCCGCCGCCACCAGTGCTGCCAAATACTGTGGCACTACTATAATAACTAGGCGGTCGGTAAATGGTGGATAAAGTGGTACGTTGCGTACTTTGACTATCGTTTGTCAGCGATGACGATGAACAACTGTTGCTCACATAATGTAATGGTAACGGTTGTGGTAGACGTTTATTTTGTTGCTGTTGTTGCTGTTGTAGTTTTTGCTTTGATCTAATGGTGGCGTTATGGTGGCTTGGCAACGGATATTGTACGTGTAAATTGCGATAGGCATTGGGATATAAGTGTTGGTGGTGTTCGTGTACATATTGATTTTGGTTTGTGTTGTGGTGGTGATGGTGGTGTAGATTTTGGTGTGGAAAATGGTGGTCTAGGTGTTGGTTATATTGTAGTTGTTGGTGGTGTTGGTGATAGGATGTTGCATTGCTATCTGCAATTTTAGCACACTTACCATTTCGATTGTTCGTTGGTTTTTTTCTGCAAGAAGAAAGAGAGAGGGAAATAAAGTTTTAAATTAGCTCACTTGAGGAGGCAATGAAATAAACTATTGAATGAGGCAATATTCGTTAGTGTGGCTAGTACTCTCGCTTCAAATTTAAATTCTTTAAAAACTTTTAAAATATTTTAAAATAACTGGCCGCTAACGGGTTAAAAAATCAAAACTTTTAATAAGGATATGTTTGTTAAGGTTTCATATTATTCTCGTTTTAAATTTGAATATTTTAAAAGCGTCTTCAAAAATTCTGGGTGCTAATGGGTTAAAATATTTTGCAAACTTTTTTATTAAATAAGGCAAAGTTCTCTCAAGTTAGTATCCTCGGATCAAGTGTTAATTCTTCAAAAACTGCTAAAATTCTTAGTAAATAAATTGTGGGTGCTAGCGGGTTAAAGTATTGCACAAACCTTTCCTCATAAAATTGTATTTTACATGAAAGACCAAGTATCCTTATCATCATTTATAATCATCTCGGGCAGTTTCTAAACGTGTGGGCGTTAACTATTAAAGTAGCCCAAAAAAATATCATAAAGTTTTACCGCAAATTGAAATACATAAGAGCGTATCCGAAAACCAAAACAGCTCGTTTTGAAAATAATTTCTCAACATCTGGGCGTTAACGGGTTAAAGTGTTCCACAAAAATATTCCTCATACAATGTTATATTATGGTAGAAATTATCAAAGCGTATCAGAGAAACAAAAGTGGGATCGATTCCAATTCTTTGACGATTTTACATGGAATCACCCTTATATATTAAGGGTAAATCCGTTTTGACCTTAAAAATATTACTAATTAAATTTCGGGGTTACTTTAGCCCAGCCTGACCAATGAAATCATCTTGAGGATATTTTAAATTTATCCTCTTTCCTAATCACCTTGAATTTGAAAACTCCCTTAATCCTTTTTTAATGTTTTTATTTGCATACATACATTTTATATTATAACCTTCCACAAAACTAAAGCCGAATTATATTCAAAAAGCTTAAAATAACTAGTATATGTCTATGGTAATATTCTTTTTTTAGTATCTAAGTAATATTACACTTTCTAAACATATTTCCTTTTTCACTTACCTTCTACAACGTACAACCGTCACCATTATAATCGCACCCAACAGTGCCGACAGCGCCGAAACGATAATCAGCGTCAAGGGCCAACCCAATTCTGATGCTTTTTCTGTGTGTAGGCGCATAAAAAAGGAGAAGAAAACAAAAAAGAAATAAACGGAAATTAGTTATGGCATACCATATCCGGCGGAAAGAAGAGATAGCAAAATCCTTTTACTACTAACTAGACAACATTCATGCCAAATTCAAAACCACGTCAAAGGGTTGGACAGTTAAGACCATACATACGGAGATTAAAGTAAGCAGATGCGGATTTAGGTATATGTATGAGGAGAAAATAAAAAGGTGAATGTAAATTCTGTTAGAGGCCGATATTATCTACAAATACATATACTGAAACTGTGAGAGACTTCGTCTTTTTGGGAACCAGCATTAACACCGAAAATAATATCAGTCTAGAACGGAGAATCACCCTTGCCAACAAGTGTTACTTTGGACTAAGTAGGCAATTGAGAAGTAAAGTCCTCTCTCGACAAACAAAGATCACGCTCTATAAGTCTCTCATCATACGAGTCCTGATGTACGGCTCGGAATCATGGGCAGTGTCAAGAGAAGATGAGATGGCCCTTGGAGTATTTGAGAGAAAAGTTCTCCGGAAGATTTATGGTCCTTCCCGTGATGCCAACAGCGAGTATCGAAGGAAATTTAACGATGAGCTGTACGAGCTTTACGCATACCTCACCATAGTTCAGCGGATTAAAGCCCAAAGCTCCGCTGGCTGGGTCATGTTATGCGAATGGACAAAGAAGCTCCAGCACCGAAGGTTTTCCTATCGACACCCGAATTCGGCAGCAGCACAGTTAAAAAATTTGGGCTAAAATTTAAACTTTTTTGGTATGTATATATGACTCGACCAAAAAAATACTAAAGTTTAAACTTTGAAAAGTTCAAAATTTTTTTAGCCTTTCTGGGTTTAAATTTTAATCGACAGTCATACCATTTTTTAGACCTCGAGAAGTTTAATTTTAAAGCCTGTTTATGGTTAAATTTTGTAAATAATAATTCTTAATATTATAACTGAAAATAATTAATTCTAGACCTTACATGTATAAAAACAAAGCCGATGAAGTTTAATTCTGATCCTGGGATTGGTTTAAAAACAGTATTTTATTTCGGTAAAATTAACACCAACGAGGTTCACCATTCAGTCTAAATATATCTCAAAATTACACTTCTAATGGCTAAAATTTAAACCAAAGAAGTATACATTTTAGCCCAATATTGGTATAAAAACAGAAACTTGATTTTCATTCAAATTCATTTTTATTCATTTATTTATTAAAATTATTACATTTATTCAGGTAACAGTAGAGGTATCATAACATATAACTTATCATTATGTTCATAAGCTTCATAAGGCCGATTAAATTTTAATGAATTAAATTTGAGCATACATGAATTTCCGGTACAAAATATTTCATACGCACTTAAAATGGGATTGAAATATTTACACAAATAAATCATTAAATAGAAATGCATTTCACCATTGACTACATATATATTTTTTATAAGGCCAAATTTATTTACATCGGTATTTTCTTTTCCCATGTATACATAAAAGTTACATCGGTAGGAAAAACCATATTTAATCTCTACACTATTTGTAGTATAAATTTTGATATTGATATATTGATTTTCAATAAAGTAATTTTTAATTTCAGGTTCTAAAATAGAAGTTGCTTTTATTTTTAGTTTTCCAAAAGAAGCTGATTTTTCTGTCGTCATCTGCTCAAGAAAATAACTAAAGTTTTTTTGGTACCTAGAAGCTAACGTTTTACAAACATTTATATAATTGTTCGTTGCAGACGCTTGTTTGATGAAGTCTCGATGTTTAGCTTCGTACCTCATTGTCCAAGTATGTACAACAGGGCCTAGCTTTCTAATCACTGAGGGATAATGCGTTAGCATATGGTGTTTTGGCAAAAGACTTAAATTATATTGTTCTACAATGCAAGATAAATGAGATTTAATTGTTTCACTTAAAATCTCTATATCTTTTTCTTCAATAACTGGCGACATTGTAGTTCTGATTATTTGGAGTAAAGAAGTAATACCCTCCCACAAATGTGGCAGCTTTTCTTGAAGGTTAAAAAATATGAATGGGAAGTGTAATATAAGGCATAAGTTTTGAGATGCCGTGAGACCGAGCGATGCACCTGATTTGTCAACATTTATTTGTGAGCAAATATTTTTTTTTTGAAGAAACCCATAATTGTAGAATCTGATTTTATTGTTTATCTCTGCAGCGTTAATATATTTCATATGTATTGCTGTTTTAAAAAAATGCTTTAGAACAAAAGGAACAGCTCCCTCAAGAACGTCATGCATCAAATCTACGTTATTGCTGTCCATTATATGAAAATAGTTTAACTCATTTAATTTACAAAAGTGTTTAATTCCTTTTGATTCTTTTAAGTCACTAAAAACTTCGTTTTTGTTTAAACTAAATAAGTCGTTATACTCGGACCGCAATCTTAATAGGCTTAAGTGTTCTATAACAGTTTTTTGTGCAGTATCGCGGTTCATCGTGCAAATTCTACAATAAAAAGTTGCTCTAAATGACGACGCGAAGCCAGATAAGGTATTTGCTCCCAAATTGTCGTGCGCCACACTAACTAATGTGCCTTTTATATTGTAGCCATCCACGCTAATTCCTTCTTCTTCAAGATATTTAAGATCTGTTACAATAGGCTGCAATATCATATTAAAATCTGTACATTCGTTTTTTAAATCAGCACAAAAAAAAAGAGCGACTAAATATATGTTTCTTAACTGTGAAAAGTACTCGTATGGCAAATTTCTTATTGAAAAATAAATTGCACCGATTTTATGGATTCCAGTCTTACTTCCCAAAGGATTTACTACTTCGAACTCATCGTAAAAAAGTTGGATTTGTACCGCATTTTCATTGCTTTGAAATAGCATAGACTGCTTATAATTTTTCGCGCAACAATAATTAACATATACACTATCTTTGCAAACATGGCTTTTTTTATTGTACAAGTTTTTAAATGACTCATTTTTAAAAAGAGCTTTTATAGTTTCTACAATTGGTACATATTGAAAGATGCATTCCACGTAGGCTTTGTAAGATTCGTTGTTATTTCTATTTGTCTTGATGTCCCACCTACCACCCAGAGGCTTTGAAACTGGTTCTACATAGAACTCATCTTTTTTGTACATTTCGCTTCTTTTGTAGTTACTTGAAAAGTTCTTTATATGGTGTGTAACACATGAACTAAAACTATGAAATGTTTCTTTTAAAACAGTAGAGTTAACTTCACTATGTCTATTTTTAAGAAAAGCTTCGAATGTTTGGAAAAGATTACCTAAAATTTCCTGAACCGAACCAAAAATTTCATTTACGTTACTTTCTGCCATTCCAGATGCCATTAAGAGTTTTGCAAATTTAGAAAACGATGCTTGTATTGAATCTTCAAAATTGAAATCCTTACACAAATTCTTTAAGCAATGCTTTACATCGCTCGACTCAAAATCAACTTCTTTTGGTAATTCTTCATCTAAGATATTTACTGCTGGTATGATATCTGAAGTCACATTAAATACATCACTTAGGTTAACACCGGCAGAGCAATGTTCAGCATGTCTTTTAAGCCCGCTAAATGTGCAAAAAGTTTTGTTACAGTTCTTTGATTTTATACAGTTTAATACAATTCCTTTAGATTCCGATAAAAAATGAATATGTTTCAAATGAAATATGACAAAGGCAGTAGTGTCAAATACTTTGTTGCACAAAAAACAGAAATACATTTTAGCAAAACTTATATAGTTCTTTCGTATTTTTTAAGATTTTCAATTTTTTAATAAATTTACAGTTTACTTCAATTTGTCTCGTACTAGGTTTAAAACTTGTTTCAATTTCGTAAATGTATTTAGCAAAAAAATTTAAAAAGCTCGTTAGAGTCGGATCAAATTTAATACTGAATATGTAAAATGCCTTGAAATAAACATCAAATGCTTCAACAAAACTGAACGACGTAGGTAGACATAGCTTCTTACCATCAACGACTACAAAATACTGAGTTATTGCTAATTTGTTAGGCCCAACAGCAAGTAAAGAAGGGTGACGTGTTGCAGCGGCTACTTCTTCTAAAGGCGAGTTGTGGTTGGCAAATGAAATAAAATTGCTTTCAGAGACTTTATATGAAACCCTTTTCGCCAACTTACACTTTGCTGCAGTTGAAGGTAGGAGTTTTAGCAAATACAGAAAGGGTTGTACTTCGGAATTCCAACCTTAAAATATAAGACACGTTACCCCTGGTATTAAATAATATCAAAGATGTATAAATTTTACCATTATTTATTGGATCTTGAACTCCAGAGGATTCTTGATATATTTCCTTAGCGAAAGCTGAGTAGTTTTCCCAGTTCTGCAATAAATATTTGCTATTTTCTCCGTATTGCAACTCAAAATCAAAAGGAATCTGTAACAATGATATTACTTATTGAGAAAAGAAGGCATACACATATGTGTACATTAGGGTGTCCGTTAATTACAAAGTAGGTTTTCTTTTCTGCGAACGTCCACCAAATTTTTAGTTTATGTCCTAAAAAAATACATCAGACCCTGAGTCCTTACAAGTCACATTAACCCGTGCCCGAATCATAATACATTTCCGATACAAATATACATGGGAATTTCACACTTTTTGCATTCAACTTTTTTTCTCTGAAATCAAAGTAGCTAAAAATATTAGAATAAATATTTCCAACATAAAATAAAAATTTGGGGGGAGTTTGCAGAAAAAATCCCCATTTTAGAAATAATGGATACCCTAATGTACATGCATTCACTCTTTCTGGTTTTCGTTGCATTTACATTTGTATTACACCAATAATAACAAGAAATCACACTTGCATTAATTAACACTTTCACGGGATGCAACGAATAAATTCAAAAGTTAATACATTGTCAATAATTACCAATGTTGCATCAAACAGAAAAAATCTAAACGTTGAAAAAATGTCTGTACCCGCCGCACAAAATTTTTGACGACCTTTTATTGTCTTGGCAAGTCTTTCTTTTATAGTATCTCTCTGTTCGCTAACAATGTAATTTTTGAAAAATTCGATGTCTTCATTGGAAAGGTTTTGTTCGTTGCTTGCGTAAACGGCTTCTTCAATATATTCTGACTTTCCCTCAGTTTTACGCCTTTTCGAATTAAAATTTTTTAGTTTTGAGGCTAAATACCCAGTGTTATCGATAGGATTGTAGAAAAGCTCCTGAAAGTTTAAATTAAAGAATTAAATATGACGCATGTTGAAAATGAAACCAAACAACTCTGTTGCTGCTTCATGAAAGCAAACAAGTCTGGTGCTTTCATATTTCACTGCATCATATCCCAAATTCACAAAAAAAAATACTTACAATTCCACCATATGCGCTTCCTTCAACTTTGTAATTTGGAAAAAGAGCAATAATAGCCTCTGCAGTTGCTATTTTCTGCGTTTTTGAAGGGTAATTTCCAAAATGATGTCTCATAAAAGATACCGCCTCTCCAACCAGCAGCCTTCTTGAAGAGTCTGTATGAGTTCCACTAGCACTGTACTCTCGCAAAATGTGTGAATAATCTCCGCTTCGCAGATGTGCCTCTAATCCAGCGCTGTGGATTTAAAATGCTGACTTTTTTTCAAAAGGTTTAGAAATACTTTCTTCATCTAAAAACATAAAAATCAAAGTAGCCATAAATGTACATACCTGCATATATTATCACAATGCAATTTCATGAATTCAACCACAAATTCACGATTACTGCATAAAAAATGTCTTACCGCCAATGCAAACTACAAGTAAAAAACAACTGCATTTGCCGTATTGCTTCACTATTTGTGCGAGGTGGTCGTTTTCGATATTTGCTCCATCTCGATCGCAAAATTTAAGCACCGCGTTCTCGCGAAATTCAAACGCCAATCCAACTGCAAAAAACGGTTCACGAAAACAGAAAAGTACATACATATGTATTTTTTTACTTTCTTCTACTTTTTTAACTTACCCGAATATATAATATCATCACTTGTAATTTCTTCCGTGTTATCATCGATAACTGGACTAATTTTTACAAATTTTATTATATTATCACTTTTTACTTTGATAAATGAAGCCATTTTATGATATTTTATATGTTGCGCGAGAGCTTCAGAAATATAACATTTGCAATTACCAAGAAAAGAAAACGGAACAGCTGACAGCTATTGAAATCAGAGACCAGTATAGTGCGTAATTTTGGGCACGCCAAAAAGCGAACGAAATAAGGTGTGTATGTAAATCATTCCAGTAGCGTTGCCACTTTTGCGTAACAAACTGGTAATTTGCAAATATCTTGGTACATTATTTCGGAATACTTTTTAATTTTTATTAGTCAATAAAAAGTATAATAATTTAAATAAGAGCGTCCAAAGAAAACGAAAGTAATTAACGATTTACTTAATTAAGTTTCTTAAAAAAGAGTAAGCGCAAAGCGAAGTTTTTTAAATATACTGGCCCGTAATCATAGTCGCTTGCTTAAACACGTTCTACTTAAAATCTTAGCAAAGTTATACCTAGTCAATTTAGTAAAATATTCGAGTACCCCGTTTCTGTAACTCAATTCGATCGATCGTCTCGACTGAAATAGTCCATTTGACGTCATAATGACGTCACATAATTTTTTTTTGTTTCTGTAAAAAATTTTATTTTGTCGATTTATTTTCTCACTTGCTTTTGAGGTAGTAACAATTTTTTTTTCTTTCAATTTTGAATCGAATCGAGCGTGACGACATTAAAATCGATAATTTTGTCGATTTTTGTACAGAAACGGTCGATTCCCTAACTATTTTATCGCCAAGTGTTAGCGTTAATTCTGTTTAACGCCATTTTTATCGCTTTTCCCTATTCTCTAAGTGTTAACCACACTAAAAGTCGATAAGCTCGATCAGCTGTTTTCGCTAACACTTTTATTGTAGCTAGTTATCGCGGATTAATTTGATGGTGTTTAAAAGTGTTTAAGAGAAAATAATAAATTTAAGTTGAAATAAAAATGTCTTTTGAGTTTGTGGCCTTTTATTTGGTGCGAAATGTTGAAAATATGGAAATGCGTTAAAGGCAAGTTAGAGAATCACAGTTTCGTTAAGAGAAAACGCCAAACCCTGGCGAAAACCTAAACGCTTGACGAGAGGTTAAAAGTTAGGGAATCGGGCTACAGCTACATTTAGCATATCGATACTGTACAACAAAGCAATCAAAAACTTGATACATAAACCCCACATAAGTATTCGTATGAAATTTACATAAAAAACACTTGTTAATTTTGAAATAAGTTTTCCGATTACGTGTATCGATATACCAAATACAGCTATATAGTCATACTAAAACGGCTATAACTTTGATACTTTGTAAAAAGCGATAACTTCGCGGAATCTCAAAACCTATGGCATATTTTCATATTTTGTCTTCAGAATCGAATTCTGCATGTTTTTCCACGTAAGAAATGTCTATAAAGTTTGCGGGTATTAATTATTTTATATAATCTGCTGCACCCTGAATGCACATGATTTTCAAAATTTTCAAATGCAACGTTCAAGTTATAAAAGTTATCTAATTGGAATGAAATTCTGCACAGTTTATTTTTATAGGAAAATCTATCATATTCCGCCCGGCGAACTTAAGATTTGCAAAAAAGTTGATATAACGAACAGCTTAGTGTGTATATAAGTTCTTAACTTAGTACTTAAGCGTATCAAACAAAATGATCATATTGACCGCAGTCGCTAACCCGTGACCAGTTGTGGCGCAAAACAACGTAGCAACTGCAGATCTCTGATCGGCACGATGACAGACGCCAGCGTAGCAAAATATCAGAGCCCACTACGCATGACACAAACAAAGTAATTCAAAACCAACTGTCAGCAGCGACTAATTGAAAGACCAGAATATTACTTTTATACCAAGAAAGTCTAAAAACTAATACTTGTAAGAGTCAAATCTTATTTTTAATCCAAAATAAGTTAAATTTTATTACTTTAAAGTGTTAACCTTGCTGGTTAGAGTAAAGTAGGTATAAAAAGTACACCTGTGGAGAATAAATTTTGATTTAGAACTAGGAAAGTTTAAAATTTATACTGTAAAAATATATTTTCTGCAGTAGACTTTACAAAATATTAAAATTAAACCCTTAAATGTTTAAAATTTGCTTTAAACCGAAGCAGGGTTTAAAATATATTCCAATATTTTTAACTGTGAGAGGAAGGGGGAGACCTCGACCGTGATGGAAACAACACGTGGAGGATGACTTCAACTCCCTTGGGGTTTCCAATTGGCGTCAGTTATCGCTAAAAAGGAATGACTGGCGTGCTTTGATACGAAACGGCCAAAATCGCCTAGGCGGTTAAGCGTCATTATGACGCAAAGCAAGATTAGATTAGATACATATATCCAGTGGTTGAAATAAAACTGCTTAACATTTTATATAACCTTAAAAAAAACTTAAAACTTTTCAAAATGTGGTCTTGGTTTAGATTTCATACGAAAATATATAGCACCTCCTTGTTCAAAAAAAAGAAAAACAAACGGAAAAAATACCATTCATAAATACTACCTTTACAACTTTAGATAGGCAAAAAGTTGTTTGCTGCAGTGTGCTACACCTTGTAACTATGATAAAATCATAGCTTCGAATATCTTCTACCGATACCTGAAAGAAATGTTTGCCCATATTTGCAACCCCTTGATTTAATGACAAAAATTCACTTCAAATTTTGTATTAAAAGTGGCCGAGGTTCATTTCATGAGAGTAACTTATTTGATAAGCTTGGTGAAGATATCTGCTATATAAAATGAAGTTCGATTTTTGTTCGTATCCCTCTAACGAAGTAAATATCTAACCGACTTTGATGCGGAGGATGTTGTATACAAAGGGTTTTGGAAAAGGGAATGGTTTTTGAGATATAGACCAAAATCCTAATAAAATAAGATAAATAGAAAATTGAACTTCGTTCGTGTAATAACTCACACATTCAAGAGAGAAGAGCGCCCTGTATTGCCTGTCAGTGTCTGTGTTGTATCAATGTAAATATTATTACGTTTTTTTTTGACGAAAAAAAAAAACAAATAGGCTTATGCTGCAACCCAACGCATAGACGAAAACGCAAGCAATTGGGGAAGCAAAACAATTCAAACACAACCGTCGTTCATTTGCGTTTGCGTTCTGAACGACTATGCTCTTGCCCTATGGAACATCTATTAAGGATCTTGAGCCCAGAAAAGTGAAAAGTTCGCGCCCAGCGAAGCGGGTAGGACCCTGCCAGTATTTTTATAAAATATAGATATAAGAGGAAGAAACCAAGGACTAGTGCATAGAATATGCAGAGCGAAAAAATTGTGAACAAAAGGGGTTAATAAAAATAAGTATTCATCCACACAACTGGGTATAATATGCAAATAGCATAACCAGCCAATCGATGATGTTTTTTTAAGTAAATGCTTAATGCCAAGTTCCGGAAAAGTAACGGTTCTACAAAAATAAATCCTTTGGCTCTCACTCCACATCGTAAATGATGTGCGCTGTCAGCGGGAAAATCCTTTTTTTTTTGTTGTTCTCTCACACCTGAATACATTTGCATAGGTAATGAATGATTGCAAAATTTATACACTCAGTCGTACACAAACAGACACCTACAAAGTATAAACGAGCAAACATTGTCCTCAATCTCATAGGGCCATGCATACTAATAGCCAAATCCCCCACAGCTCGCTGCTAGGACTATATTCAACACTCCATTGAACACACTTGACAAACCTACACCCAAAGACACACACAAACAATTTCATTTAATGACAGTATACTTTACACACTCTGATACACTTGAGCACAATCCGTCACACACCCATACACCACCCATCACCGATTTTAGCTTATAACATTTTACTCACCTATTGTGCCTTCAAACATGAATGTACTTTTCGTAGGCATAGCCCATGTGCACAAATCACACGTTGTCAGTCCATCACTCAGTACGGGTTCATCAACAAAGAAGGGTGGACGTGGTGGTGGTGGTACAAAACGTCCATTCCACAAACCATTTTCGCTAGCATCAAATGCCAATGGTGAACCAAACAAATCGTCATTGTCATCAAATATATCGAAGGACACATCACGAAAATTGCTTAAATCCTCAGCTGAACTAGCGACAAGATTTTCTATGCTTGGCGGACGAATTGTAGGATATGTCTGGTGTGGAGTATTATCCACGTTAATACTACTATCACTAATACTGCTACTGCTGATACTACTACTACTACTGCTACTGCTACTGCTGATGTGACTGAGTCTGAGACTGCTGCTGCCATTGTTGAACCTGCTGCTTGTAGCTGTGGGGTTTGTGTAGGCGTCTAAATTTGTGTTGTTGGCAGGCAGAAATGTGTTTAGCAACATATTGCCGAGGCGCTTGGATAATGTTTCGCTGGTGGTGGTGGTGGTGGTGCCAGTATTGCTGTTAGTGGGATCAACATGTATTACGCCTATTCGACTTCCCCCTCCGGTATCCGTTTCGACAACATCTGGTTGCAGTCGTCGTTCTAATGTATCCGGCTGTTGAGTTGATATGCTATTGTAGTTGCGATGATAGTAGCTGGATGGTATTTCCTTAGTTGTGGTTGTTGTTATTTTAAGTCCTGCTGTCGCGGCTGTGGTCGCTGCTGCCGCTGCGGTAGCAAGCATTGAGACTGTCGCTGTTGCTGTTGCTACCACAGCCGCTTTAATGGGCCGTAGGCTGCGGGTGGTAGTGGGAGCAGCAGGCTTTGTTATTTTTTCACTTGTTATGGCAGGCATTTTATTTCGATTTTTTATTTGCACTATTTTTTTTTTATCTACTTGCTACTTTTGCTATGATTTTTATTTTCTCTTATTTTTTGTAGTTTTTTTGTATTGCTTATCAGAGGATTAGTTAACATTCAGTTGTGCTTGGCTATGCTTGGGTATGTTTGCTTGTATCCTTCACTGCTCTTAGGTTCAACTTTCAACCTATTCTAGCAATTTGACATAGTATGTCGTCTCCGCCTTCGAGCTCTTGTCCCTACTCACTTTAGCTTTTTTCATGCAATCTTTTTTTACAAAATCGCTTTGTTGTTTTCACTAAGCAATCTTTTATACGATTATCACTTTCTCTCTTTGTGCAGCAATTTTTCAGCACAATCTAATATGCCTGCACATATTTTTTTCCGCCACTCGTCTCTCTATATCCTTCAACGTTAACGTATCCTTTCGTTTTTTGATTAGATCCTTTTTATTTATTTTTTCACGCTCCCTCTTATCTGCTGTTGTCACATGTGATTGAAGTCAATTGCAGTAACTAAACTTTAGCTGTAACGAAAAAAAGAAAAGCAAATAAATGGTATGAATGTGTAAAAGAGATTAAAAATGTGCATAATTTTGTTTTTTCGTTCTGATTTTTTTTTCCTGTGTGTCTAGCTAGATTTTATTGCTTTACGAAAGGACAAATGTTGTGAACTTCATGTCCAAGTAGGTGTAACATTTTTCTGTGAATCTGTGTGTGTGTGAAACTTGATACAATCTGTTAAATAAGCCAATAGAAAGTACTTTTCTTAATTGAAACTCACTGCATGAAAGGAAGTGGCTATAAAAGCTTCTAAAGCATAATTTAACCTTGAATTAGTAGTGAGAGTATTTCCAGCTCATAGAATGAAATGATTGGAAGAAATATGGAAAAAGTTGACAGGTCAATAAGTACCGGAAAGAAAAGTTGTATAAAATGAAGGAAAAACGAGAGGAAAAGGAGTTACTAAACTATAATAATTTTCTTACGGCTACAAATTGTCAGCTAGTTTTTTCAGCGTATAAAAACTATCAATTTATTACGCAAATTTAATGTGAGGTTCGAAGTTTATCCTTCTGAGTGACAGTACACAGAGAAAAATGATATGGGAATGGATAAGAATTGACCTGATTTTGGTTAAATCAACCCATATTTTGGTTGAATCAACAGATATTTTGGTTGATATGACCAAATCACTGTCAATTCTTATTAATCACCACGTCAAATTTCTCTGTGTAACTTTCCGTTCATAAGTACAATTTTCTCTGGTAAAAAATACCATCTTCAGCTACTATTCTCAATTTCACGTTTGTAAAGGAACGTCAGCAAAAATGATACTTGATAAATTCTACATTAGCTACTTTCGATAAACATTTTCTATCGATTACAGCAAAAAATGTTTGCCCATATTTCCATATCTCCAACCGTACAAATTGCAAACCAGCTGCCAAAAGTCCTCAAAGAAGAGATAAAACACAATACTGCGAATACTGCCCACTGAGGACAGCTATGTACCCAGTCCAACTGTCTTGGCTCACAACGACAGTCGGTTTAAGATTGCGTGTTTCATTTGAAACGTGGGTGAGTAGACTTGAAGCGGATTGGAACCACAGCCCTTTCAACCGCCAGGCCAATGTGACCGTGCCGTCCAACTGTGTGGGCTCAATACGCAAGGGTTTAATTGGGTAAGCAAGTGTAAGTCTTTGATAGTAAACATGCGTCAATTTCATAGAGGCGGATTGGAACCACGGCCTTTTCAACTTCCTATCCTTGAAGATGCCCAACTGGTAACTGTAAGAGTTAATATATCAGGGGCAAAGAATTTATGTTTTAGATTTTTATGTTTACGTATGTGAGAGTATGTAGCTATACATATACATGTACAATTTGATTTGGTGGACAACACGACTCCTGAATAGAAGAATAGAAATAATATAGTGAAAAGATTCCCAGTCTAGAACTGAAATGGACCGTTACGCCGACCAACAGATGTTGAGACTAGTGCTCAAACCACCGCCCGAAGGGAATACTTAACGGTAGTACCGCTGGGATCGGTACATGACAGTTGGAGTTTTAGTGCTTTACGTATAGAGCATTCGTTCGGTGTACCAAGTTGCAGTAGGTAACCACAATTCGATAAAAAGCTACATTTTCGTTTTGATACATTCGAAATGTTTACAGAACAAAACCAATAATATAAGAACTTTTTATTTATTTATTTTGCGACTTAAACGTTCCGCTCAGCCACCCTAGTTGTACAAATACCAAACTCGTATGCACGTAAAGAAACTGTCAATCAATTGTCACTTTTCATCTTTATGCACGTCTTACTTTAGCTAATCCTGCTTAAATCCTCCCCAAAAACAAAATTGCTACAGCATCACTGCTCTAAGCGAAATTGAAAATAAAATACTCATTTCAATATATATACATATATACATACTTTCATGCATGAATAAAAACGTGTTTACTATGGGTTTATATATATGCAACATGCAACCACAAAGAACTAAACATTCAAATAAAAGCATTTCAAAAATCAAATGTGACAGAACAACATTTCATTGTAAATTCATATATGTATGTATACATAGAGGTATTCATTTATACTTAAGGATTTTCCAATAAATACGAAAGTGCACAAATTTCAAATTGAATGCCCGATTAGTAAGTTAAGCGTAAACTACAATGTTTAACATTTATTTTTTGACAGAATTTCCTATGTCAATCACCTGGATAAAAATTCAGTTGAGAATTAGTTTGTGTATGCGCGCGTGTGTGTGTGTGCTTTAGTGTATTGTTTGTAACAATTCTATCGATTTTTAAAATCGACATATGACTGAACATGAACATATCAGGATCCTATTATTGTCTTCCTAACTGCCTCGTACATATATGTCGCATGTCAGCATGAAATGTATGACTAAATGTAGGTAGGAATATGGCTATATATTTGTTTGAGTAGCGTATACACTTCAATCCAATTGATATTTTGACAGTTTGACAGAAACGAAGGTTCATATGAAATAATATATAAAGAGCGTGGTTTTGAATCAAATATATTGGTGCTTTTTGTTATCGAAGTTGGTAATGTGTGTTTACGTGTATGAGCTTGGAGGTATGAAGTTGCCAAAAAAAAGTGAAAATAACGGAAGGTAATTTTGAGTACTTTTCATGGGTGAAGGTGCACAAAGAAAGACGTGACAATTTTTAAATCGAACGACATTTTCGCAATAAAATATAATTTTTCTTCTAACAAGTAGGCAGTTTGTTAAAAAGAAATTGAATGTCAACACGTAATATAACAATCGACATTCGCAGAATAGGTATGTCAAGACCAAGTGTATGGAATTTAATGAATAATATCGCCGTGTGCTACACATTCATGTTTCTGACTCAACAAAAATGTTTAAAAACTGAATTTTTAAATTTTTTAAAATTTTCGTTTTGCCACAAACATGAGTGTGTAGTAAAATTGCTGCGTATACGCCGTTGTTGAGTGCAACACATTCATATTTCTGGCAAAACAAACAATTTAAAAATTCAGTTTTTAAACATTTTCGTTGAGTTTGTTAAAAATTATTACGTATTCGCCATAGTGTCTGTCGTTGAGTGCAACACATTCATATTTCTGGCACAACGAAAAATGTATTTCTTTGGAATTTTGAAAAGATGAATGTGCCGAATCTCGAGGAATTGAAAGAATATTAACGTAAAAACTATATCAGTGGAAAGAGTATAATGATAATATGACCTGCAAAACGATTTTTACTCGAAAAACTAAAATTTAAAATTTTGCGAGAGGAATAATTTTTCAAATACGATTTTCCAAAATTTGAATTTTAGCACATTCAAGCTTCTGGCAAGAGAGCGACGATATGAAACTCCTTGACTTAAACGACAAATCACAAGCTCACTGCCCCTTTCCATTAAATACACTGAAGAAACTTTTAGGGACTTTTGAAGTTTGTTTCCACAACACCCTGTGTTCCACAAATCGAGTTTTAAGCCTTAAAAGACCTATTATTTGGAAGAAAAATCTACTAAAATTAGGTGGAAAAAGGAGGACTAAATATATAGAGCTAAAATCAGATAATCTCGTAGAGTAATGTGGCTTCTTACCAAAAAAAAAATATTTTTTGTATTTTCATACTGCACGCGTATACTGTGCCCAAAAAGGAAAATATCCGCATACAGCATATCCAACATGTTCGTGCCACATTCGCTCACCCGGCAGCGCCTACTTGTCCACGACTCACTTACTCACTCACAACAAAACACTTGTCAACTAACTACATGAATGTTTGCTGAGTTATTTAGCGAACCGCACTTACCCCCAATGCCGACCGCGCCACCGCACCTGAACATGCTATCCTGAATTTTTAACATTACTGACAAGTATTTACAACAACAGCAAAACTACAATATAAGAAAACGTTAAAACAAAAATATGCTTGCGTGAATGTATGTGGGTATGTGTGCGTGTGCCGCTATGTTCGCAACTGACATAAAAATCACGGCAACAATAAAGCGAAAAAATTGATAGACATGCAACCAAGACATATGACACCTTCAACATGCAACATATAACTAGGCTGAGGCCGTGACAAGATTTCCAATGTATGAGTAGGTATTCCACGTCCCCTCACCCCCCACAAAAGCATTTTAATAATAAAAAGTAGTGAAAAAAATGTGTACAAAAACATTAGCAAAACGTTTTTGCTTGCCTCACTACCGTGTTACCCTCAACACATACTCGCGTCGTTTGCTACTGCTTAACGTTGCTGCTGCTGTTGCAACTACAAAATAACACTAGAGCACAGTATAAGGCAGCCGCAGCAGCGTTTGGTGACAGCAATAACAACTACGCTTTTGCACGTTCAACATTTTGTGGCAGGTGTGTTGCATGCCACAAATATTGGTGGGTGTGTCATTGAGCTACTTTTTCAACATTTTCGCGTGAAACTGTTTGAGAGTATATGTGTGTGTGATTATGCTTATGGCTTACAGGAAACAGCAACAAAACTGATTTACGCTGTAACACACTCTTGACATTTGTTTTGTTTGTTGCAAATTTTGATTTCTTGTTGATTTGATTCCGCCGCCATTGTCGTTTCATGCTAACACACACTAGTCTACCGCAATCAATCGTTTTGAAGAAAAAAAAGTCGTTTTCAGTTATCATTATGCTGACAGTTCCATTTATTGTTGAATAGTTGAGTACATGATTTTTATTTTGTACAAAATTTGATTTGATTGCAAGACACGTGAACTGGCGGGTGGTGGTTCGCGGAATTGTTGACAAGAAAAGCTGAAAAGAACGTGTGGGCGCGCAAATTGTATGCGATAACAAGAAATGAAAATATGACATATTAGCTGGCACATTTTAGATCGATGAAGTTGGCTTGTGTTAATGGCGGAGGGGATTGGTTTGATGCTTTTGTGTTCGTGCTTTTGACAAGTTTTTTCGTTATCATCGGCTGAACATGCAATATTAGTATTATTAACCAGCCGAAACAAGAATGTCTCAAACGAATAAAACGAACGAAATTTCTGGAAAATACATAGCTACTTCTATTGTTTATTTCTAACATCAAGAATAGTTGTATGTTAAAAGCACAGTTTCTTGAAGCTGTTTAGTAATTAAAACAAAAACTAACAACTTTATTTTATTACAAAAACAGTTCCCGCATATAATTGTATCTAAGCTTATTATTTTATTAATACATAGCTGTTAAATTACCCTCATAAGTAATAACTAAATTAGCCACTCGCATGTCACTTTTCCGGTTACGTCAGTTTAAAAGTGTCTGCCAGTGTCAATTACTGTCATTACATGACGAGCAGTTTAAGCACGCATGCGTAAGACGCGCTTTCCACGTAATTTCAAGTAAAAAAATATAACTCATTTAAACTGTGGTGGCTTTTTGGGCGATAACAAAATTATTATTTTTTCATTAAGCGAGAAATTGGAGATAGACGCCTAAGGGAATGATAAAGTTTAATTGAGTTGAGTGTTGTAAGAGACCACTGTTAAGTGCTCTGTATGAACGAACTGGAATTTAGGGCCCCATTATGTATGGCGAACGATAGCTCAGACGAACGATTCGCCTGCTCACAAAATCGCATTTTCTTTCATATTTGTTTTTTTATGTCAAAGAAAAGTCGAAAATATTTTAAAAAGCTATGGAGCGAACCCGTAAACTTTTCAAATATGCCTCCCTGAAAAGTAGGCGATGCCACGCCTACTTTTAAAACTTATCAAAAAATCACAATAGAATGACTAAGGGGGTTCATCCTACCAAACTATTTCATTTTAGCCATTTCCGTTACCGAATTAGGTCAATTTATGTGTTTTTCGAAATTTTCGATATCGAAAGTGGGCGTGGTTGGAGAGCGTTTTTTTCCAGTTTAATCAAGTATACTCCCACCGATACTAGTATGCTTTGTGCCAGATTGCATCGTTCTATCGTAATCAGTTTAAAAGTTACGACCAGTCAAATTTTCAAAAATGCCTCCGTTAAAATACTTTAATGAAAAAAATACTTATATGAAAAATATACTATAAGTATAATAAAATAGTACTTGTAAGAAAATTAATACTTGAAGGTACTTGAAAAAGATGCATCAATGAAAAATAATACTTGTATGAAAAAAAAACACTTTTATGAAAATTTAATACTTGTTTGAGGGTAATGTGCTTAGTAGACTACTTTTTGTTATGCTTAACCAAAAAAATATTTCTAACTTACTTATATTGGTTATGCGACCCAAAAAAAAAATATTTCTTATTTATATAGGTTATGGCGACTAAAAAAATGTATTTCTTACGATTATAGTGAAATATTCGAGAGTTAGTGGATTTTTCTAAGGGGTATTTGTTATGTGTTCAGTGCTTCTAGAACAGATGAAGCTAAAATGACCTCTTAAGATTGCCTTTCACTTAGTGTAAATTCCCTAATTCAAACTGACTTTAAATTCTGGAGTTGTGAGTTTAAAAATTAAATATTAAAAATATTCAGCATTGCTTTTTTGTGCCTATCGAAAATTAGATCAAAAGATTCACAAAAAAACGCTTTATAATTTAATATTTACAAACGAATTAAAAATACCCAACCTATGAAATAAACACAGCGACCCTTCGGCTTGTGGCTCCCATTTAATTAAAGAATTAATAAAATTGTACAAAGTTTAACCTCCACCCTATAACAAAATTTCACCGACCGACACACGCCTGCTGCTGATGTTATTTATTAAAAGCAAAAACTTCTTGCTTGATTAAACCAGAGAAATTTCACAGGCCATAATAAAACTAAAACCAATGCTACAACGCAAGTACAGTATACCTCACAAAGCCAGTTTACCTCATCACAACCGTTAGAGCTCTCCCTGCACGCTATGCACGCCACATGCTTCTGAAAGCACACAAGTGTGCCTTAAGCGCCAGGCGGTACAAATACCACCCCTGTCTCCGCCTTTGGTGCGCTTGGTAAGTGTACAACACCAACAACAACAACAACAAAAAACCACATATAAAGTAACAAAGTGTTTGCGCACGTTTCTAACATTAGTGTGGCATACAAGAAATGCTTTCCCTTGTGCTTTGTGCTCCCCTCTCCAACGCCTACAGCAGTACTGACAAAGATAATAATAAACTGCAGGTGAGGCCTCAACGCACGCATTAGAAACATATTTTTTCCTACTTCGTTTACGAAAAGAACTGTTACTTTGAAGTGTTGGGGTGTTCCTGTCTGGAAGAGGGATGATGATGATGATGCTGTTTGTGCAACATGTTGCAAGTAAAGTTGTGGTCAAAGGAAATAGGGTGTTTTTTGTTCTTTTTTTTTGCGGCTATTGCTGTTTTTGTACGTGCAATAACATTGTTGTTGTATGCTATTTACGTTACTTTGTGATGAATTAGCAGCGAAAGCCTACTCAAGCAAGAGCTATGAATATTACAAAAAAAGACCTTGCTCTAAGCTATGATTGCCCTGAATGACTAGCCTTCTAGAATAGGAAAATTTTGCTTAACATATTTCTATATGCCATTTAGTACAATACAAATATGTCTGGACATTAGGGTGTTTCTTTAAAGGCAATTGAAGTTTTGGTCCTGTTCGGTGAAAAAATACTACTTAATATCAATGTAGGGCGTGAGCAGAGCTTATTATAACGTCTATGTAACTTCTTCAGCCATTGTAAACGATACAGAAACATCAAACGTAATAATAGCCATAATCGTAGCTAAAACAGAAACATCAATTGTAACCGTAGACATAGGCATAATCGTAACCATAACAGAAACATCAATTGTAACCGTAACTATCGCCGAAAAAAAAACATAAATTGTAACCGTAACCATAGCCGTAATCGTTACCACACCATAAACCCATTAGCCGTAACCGTAAATATAGCCATAATCGTAACCATAGCCGAAACAGAAACATCAATTGTAACCGTAATCATAGCCATAAGCGTAATCATAACAAAAACATCAGCCGTAACCGTAACTATAGCCATAATCGTAACCATAGCCAATACAGGAACAATTATCATAACTGTAACCATAAGATTAACCGTAACAGTTCTCACAATCGCAACACATTCATAACTTTAACCATAACCATAGCGGTAACATAAGCCGTAGCCGCAATAATAAGTTAGACCTCAACCTTAACCATAACAGAAACCTTATCAGTAACCATAATAGCGCCAAAAACCGTAGCCATAGCCGTAGCTTAAACTAACAGTAACCGTAGCTATGGTTTAGGCTTACTGCTGCGGTTATGGTACCCAATAAAAATCAACTATCCTATCAAGAATTTAACTGACTGTATCTCCTCTTATGCTCTCATATTCATTTACACAGCCTCATTGTAAATTCCACAAAGCGCTAACGTTAAAATTTTGTTAACTACTTGCAACATACGGAAGTAATAAATGCAACTTTGGTGGATATTACTGCACTGTTGCAACTAAGTAATTTTGCTTATTCAAATGACAGGTGGTAGGAAGCTCAACTGCAGTAGCACTACAATATGAAAATATACATTAACAAATACACATGTAAACTTACATATATGTATGCCAGAGTACTCGGAAATCTTTATGTGACATAGAAGACAAAATATTAGCTCATATTAAGAACGTAAACGATATTTACTCATTTTCAAAATGAGAAAACGTGATGAGCATAAATTTACTAAATATGAAGCTACTGTAGCTACAAGTTACGGTAATATATTGCATACTAACATATTTATGTATGTATGTAAGTATAGCGAATTTATCATTTGTAGGTACATAGTTTTAAACGTGCTTCTAGCAGGTGGATCAAATTTGTTGCCTTTATATATGTAAGTAGTTATGTATGCTTCTACATGTAGTTAAATATTACATACTCGAGCTTAATGTGTAGCTGTATTTCAATATGCAAAGTTTTCAGGGTCTTGACACACATGTATGTAAATAAAGCGAGTGATTGATGAAATTACGCTCGTAAATCTAAATAGCAGTAGGTTTGCTGATATAATACCCTCGTGAGGACCCAAATACTAATTTTGTGTTACTGTTTGCCCACAAGATTGAGTAGGAGGTCGAGTTGGTGGTGGTCATTGTACGTGCCTGAGTACAAGTTGAATGTGTTGCGATCCATCCAGGATATAGAATACATATCTCAGTCAGTTATATTATGGAAACTAGATCTATTTTCGCGATAGAGCTTAATTCCTCGTGTCAACCTAAAGGGTGAACTGAAAATGACTCCTACCTCTCCAACTACAACTCATTCATTCTCAACATTATTTTCTATTACTAATTCTGCGAATCCATCTCACTTAATTCAAGTTTCCAGTCAAAGTAATATAGAAACTGTCTCTTAGCAACCCACTAACGCACAATCTATGTATGTGTAAATATACAAATAGATTGTTAAAGGTATTGCGTATAACATACACAGAGAAGAATTTGGTGGTCATATAAACGAAAATGTGGGTGCTCCTGTGGTTTAAGGGTTTAGAATATGCCCGAGGTAGACATGCCGGTCGTAATAGGCGACTAATATGCACATAGCTAATGACGTGCTAACTCGATGGTTGATCTACGCATATAATGATGCCTCTCACCTCTCATTACCCATCTTCTCCTTCCTTACGGATGGAGGGATGACATGACCTAGAAGGTTCTAATGGTTATTCCAAATCACTCCCGACACAGTACCGCAAGGAGGAGCGGAGCGTGCCGGGTTCATATCCGACCAAGGACTGTCAATTTCGACATCACTCCCCGAAACCTTCGGGGAATTTTTTTGTCTTAACAACAACAACAACAACAACAACAACAACAACAACAACAACAACAACAACAACAACAACAACAACAACAAGAACAACCAAAATAATGGTTGATTCAACCAAATTCTTATACATTAGTTACTCGATGCTGTTGATTCAACTGCATTCAAACTTTTACCCTTAACTTAACAGAAAATTTGTTATTTTAACGGAAAATTTGGTTGTTTAAGGTGTTCTGAGTTCGTTTATCGGTGAAGTCAATGTAATATTTTTATATTTTTTTTTTATATTTTAACACCAAAATGAGTCAAAGTAAAAAAAGAAATAAAAAAGTTTATTTTTAGAGTGCCTCACCACACTTGCCATAATGCCTTCAACGGAGGTGTCTACCATTATGCCATCATGTACTTTTACATGCCGGCGTCTAATTGCACCCTTGTTCTATGGCAGTAAAGACCGTACCTTCGCATGTTGGATCAACAGTTGAATGCAGTTACTTCAACAAAAAATTCCGACAATTCAACTGAATTTGGTGAACTTCAGGATAACAGTACGAGATTACTGATTTTATCAGTGACATTTTTTCTGTGTAAAGCCCTCACCTTCACTTCACCCCAATACGCTAAAACACCTTTTGATAAATGAAGGAATTGGAGCGTAGAAAATGCGTAAACCAAGGGGACACAACTCTCACTGCGTCATCATCATAGTCAGTGGGCAGTGTTTAATTAGTAGCTATGAATGTAGGCGTTTGTGGTATAACCAAGTAATTATATTTTATATATGAATATATTATTAATTAAAGAATTTGTTAGAAATAAATTGCTTAATAAAGGGTATTAAAATGTAAACTTGCTGTTCGTTGACCTAAAAATACTTCTAGACAGGTAAGTGTGCTAGCGGCACATATATATAAGTGTATTGCCAAAAGACAAAATTATATTTTAGCCGTACAATTTAAAATACCGCAAAATGTTTAATTTTATTTAGACATGCCACAGACCCGGCATCATCACTTGAGTAGGTACGCAACATCACCTTATCCCTAAGTGGTGTTGGCAGATTGCTGATTTTATCGCTAGTTTCATTGCTAATTATAGGCATTCATTGGGTATCGCAAAATTTGTGAATGGTTTCATGTTCACTTTTCCGACAAGTTCATTAGCAGTGAAGAGCTCAGCCTTTTGAGTATTGCTCGTTTGTTAAAATTTCCCTTGAGCTCTTAAATTGTTTAGTTATTGCTAGTAGGAGAAAACAAGGCTTCTAAAAATAAATGATAAATGTCTCAAAAATCCAAAGGTCAATGGAAATAGTGTCAATTGACACTATTTTTATTTTGCATTGCTTTAGAAATAGAATCAACATTGCTTATGACATGTCAACTGAACATCACGTGATGATTAAGTTTAATGATGTAATTTGAAAAATCGTGCAATTTTGAGTTTGAGTATTTTAAATTAAAATCATATGATGTGTTTTTTGCAATGTTTAAGATCACATCATTAAACTTACAATGTTGACGCTATTTCCGTTTCGATTACGAAATAATATCAATAAATATATTGACAAAGAGAAATTAAATCAACGGATCTTATTTCCGGATCTTACTTTCGAAAATGGAAATAGTGTCAATTGTCACCTTTATTTTTCCTCCGAAAAATTTTATGTAAACTGGATGAGATCTTTATGACTGAAAAAAGATGTTTCCATCAAGGAGTTTCTTACCAATTCCCAACTGTAGAAAAATCTATACTTCAATTAGTTTGCATTTTCTTCCACGAAAAACTAATCACATCCTCATTTATCTTGTTTTGCATGTTGAAGATAATTAAATAAAACTTTTCCATTAAGACTGTCAATATTGCATGATTTCTTGTTATACTAAAATTTATGAAACTTCAATATGTGTATGTATGTAGGTAGGCGTGCGCTCTTGTTACGGAAAATGTCAGATTTAATATTTATGTACTTTGGCCCAGTTACGCACTTACAAGGCTTGTCGTGAAAGAAAATTAAACGCCAAGTAATATGTTCTATAAATAAAACGGGAAAACAAAGATTAATTACGAATTCATTACTTGCACTTTGGCAAAAAAAAAATAACAAAGTTCGAGAGTAAAGTGGGAGTTAATAAGAAAATGAAATAAGTAAACGACAAACAAGCAAACGTAGTGTGTGTGTGTGGTTCAAGGTAGAGATGAGAGAATCGATATGGAAATAAAGTATAATAAGCAAGGATAGGGTTTCGGGGAAGAAGGGCCCCGTAGATGTTGGTCAGGCTTTGTCGCTCTCGAGCCTACTATAAATTGGTAATGGAACAAATTGTAGCTGACTGAAACCAGATAAGTTCTAAACACCTTTGACTTATAGTTAATTTCAATCAGAGAGTCCTATTCAAACCAACTCAAATAATTGAAACCCGGTATTACCATATGAGATCCCGAAAATTTCGAGATTACAAAGTTCAATTCAAATTGTATGTAAGGTAAATTAACAAAAATTCCAATCAATAACCATAAATGAACAACGCAGCAGTTGAATTACTGCGGAAGCTGGTAGAAGCCAATACTTCATTGGTAGTTAAAGTAAAAGTGGCCAAGAAGAATAAAGTGTTCGTAATTCAGTTATGTTTGTATGTATGTATGTTTATTGGTTAGCCAACAACCAATTTATGCATGCATACCAATAAACTCAAACACATACTTACTTATATGGAGAGTTGAAGCCGCACAGCATGCGTGTAGGTATGTAAAATATGTAGTATAAACTCCAACTTGTAAGATATATAGTCGCATATGTATTTTGATTGATTGTAGTGAGCGTGGAGAATCGCACAGTGAGTTCGGCTGGGACGCATGCTGAGCGCATGGAGCACCATGATAGAGTATAAGATTTAGGATACTTACATACATACATACATACATATTTCCAGGAGCGGATTTAAAATAAAATAAAATCAATTTAAAAAAAATGAAATGAAATTAAATTAAAAAATAAAAATAAAATATAATATAAAATTAAATAAAAAGTTAAAAAAAAAATTCATAAATGAAAAAATTGAAATAAAAAAAAATTAAAATAGTACACAAAAAAAATGAAAAAAAAAAATAAAGTAAAAAAATATATAAAATATAAAATAAAATGGGATAAAATAAAAAAAAATAAAATAAAATAAAATAAAATAAATCAAAGTTTTTTTTTTAAATGAAAAAAAAAAATTTAAATAAAGAAAAAAATATAATAAATATAAAATAAAATAGGATAAAACAAAATAAAATAAAATAAAATAAATTAAAGTAAAAAAAAAAAATAAAAAAAAAATTAATAACAAGAAAATGAAAAAAAAATTTAAAATAAGAAAAAAATTGATAAAAAATAATATAATAAAATAGAATAAAATCTAATATAAAAAACTAATTTAAAAAAATAAAAAATAGATAAATTAAATTAAAATAATTAATAAATAATCAAGTAAAATAAGCAAGACTAAATAAAATAAAATTTAAATTAAAAATAAAAAAAAAAAAAGATCAAAAAAAAAATTGTATTAAAAAATAGAAAAAACTTAAAATGAAATTAAAAACAAAATAATATAAAATACAATAAAGTAATATTAGATAAAATAAAGTATAGTAAAAACAAAAAAATACAACTAAAAAAATTAAAATTTATTTAAAAAAAGAAACTAAATTAAAATAAATAAAGTAAAGTAAAATATACTAAAAAAATAATAAAAATATCCATGACAAAAAAAAGTAATTAACATAAAATAAAATTTCGAAATAAAAAAAATATTTATCGATTCAACTAGTCGGCACCCAAATAGTGGTACCCTGGCTGCATAACCCTAAGAGAAATCGGCCCCTGCATGTTATACTGCTAGTACATCTTCTTCCATTTCATAAGCCACAACATTTACAAGTTGTTAACAATTCGTTTTGCGCTTAAAAATAATATTACATAGAATTAATTAGAAATTTTTCACCAAACCTAAGTAGCTAGTAATACATGTGTGCTTGCATATGTAAGTCTCATCACATGTATGTATGGATGTAAATATGTTTAGAGACTTGTACTCAAGCTTATGTTAATGGTTTGCCGAAAGAGCGTTGTAATCATTAGAATAGTTAAGTAATTAATTACTTATTTACAGCAAAGAAATTTTTTTTAATTTTTGTTAAGTGATTGGCATGAGTTGGCCAAAAGTTGTTGGTGAGCGGTTGATTCGGTATGGAAAAATTGCTACTACCTGTTGATTGTTACACAAAAATACTAGTTTTGAATTATTATTTTGTTGGACTGTTATGGTTTTTAGCGCGCTAGTGCCAAAAGGGTAGAAAGGATGTCTGATGAAAGCATTTCAAAGCTGCAATTTTTATATGAAGAAATAGCGAAGCAAGCCAAACGTATTACCTTCATCTAATTATAAACAAATTGTTCCTTTATGTAAAAGCTTGTAAAATTTATTCAGTTAACAGCGCATTTTTTAACAGCTAACAACTAAATTAACCTTTAAAAAATAATTAGTTTTTTTTTTTAGTAATTGGACTTTTTACTATCTAAACTTTTATAAAAGCATATTTCTTAGCTCCACTTTTCAAGCAATTATTTCAACTGCTAATGCTGCTGCATGGGATAATAACTGTAAAGTAATTTGGAAAGAGAAACTTTTCACTGGCTACCTAGAATTAATATTTCTAAGCTTTTTTTTTTTTTTTTGCTTCACCCAACTTTCTCTCTACATCACTTGGTGGCTCAATCAGGCGCAGCTGGAGTGGCCGCATAACAGCAGCTGGCATATTATTTTCAATTAAACTTTTGTGCTCCACATAAGCATGAGCATAAGCATTAATGTGTTCAGGCTGTTTGCCACAATTACGACCATCGCCATTACCAAAGCAACCAACATAACAGCCATCATCTTCTCTACATCATCAACATTATTGGTATCATCATAGTATTCTACTTTAATTCTATGTAAAAAAAAAAATAAAAAATGCAGTAAGTACTATTTTTATTTACACTTTAATGTCCTGGCGCTCAGAGTGTAATTCGGACAGAATTTTGTTCTCTTTTATTGATAGACACTTAAGCGCTTAGGTAGTTTGAGGTGGTACATAAAAAGCGTCAGTTATTCTTTGTTATCGATTAGTGAGTATAAAAATAGTATACTTGAATGGCTAATGGGGTAAAAATGCATAGACACATTTTTGCTGCTAATAGTTTCTTTTAAAATAAAACCTTTGTCCTTGGGTTAAAAAAAAAAAAATTTTATATTTTTTTTTTAAATTATTTCTAATATTTTTATTTTTATTTAATTTCATTGCACTTTTCTTCATTTCATTTTAGATATTTTTATTTTTTTTTTTCATTTTTTTTGTTATACATATTTTATATTGTTTATTTTTCATATGTTATATTTTTTTTTTCATTTTAGTTTTTTATCTTTAATATTATTTAATTTTTTTAATTTTATTATTTTTTTTTTATTTTTTTTTCTTTTTTTTACATTTTTTAAATATTTTTAAATTTTTTTTTTTAGTTTTTATTTATTTAAATATTTTTGTTTTACTATTATTTTATTTTTTATTATTTTTTTCATTAACATTTTTTTTTATTTTGTTTTTAATTTTATTTTTTTGTTTGTATTTTTCTAAATATTTTTATTTTTATTTTCATTGCACTTTTATTCATTTTCTTTTCTTTTATTTTTTTTTGTCATTTTATTTTTAATATTTATTGATATACATATAATTTTTACTTTTTCTATATTTTATATTATTTTTTCATTTTTTTAATATTATTAAATTTTATTATTTTTTTTAATTTTCTTTTCTTTTTTTCCATTTTTTAAATATTTTTTAATTTTTTTTTTTTTAGTTTTTATTTATTTAAATTTTTTTCTTTACTATTATTTTACTTATTATTTTTTTCATTAACATTTTTTTTATTTTGTTTTTAATTTTATTTTTTTGTATGTATTTTTCTAATTATTTTTATTTTAACTTTCATTGCACTTCTATTCATTTTCTTTCCCTTTATTTTTCTTTGTCATTTTATTTTTAATATTTATTTATATACATATATTTAATTTTTTTTATATTTTATATTATTTTATCATTTTTTTAAGTTTTTTATCTTTAGTATTATTTTATTAGTTTTTAATTCTATTATATATACATATATTTTTTTAATTTTCAATTTTTGCTTCTTTTTTTTAATAAATTTTTTTTTTTATTTTAAAAATTTTTTTTTACTGTTATTTAGTTTTTTTATTTTCATTTTTATTTTGTTTTTAATTTTTTTTTTAAATTTTTTTTTTCTTTAATATTATTTTTTTTTTTTTTATTTTTTTTTAATTTTTTTCTTTATTTTACCTTTTTTATTTTCATTGCACTTTTATTCATTTTCTTTTATTTTTTTTTTTATTTTATTTTTAATATTTATTTATATACATATAATTAATTTTTTTTTATATTTTATATTATTTTATCATTTTTTTTTAGTTTTTTATCTTTAGTATTATTTTATTAGTTTTTAATTCTATTATATATATTTTTTTTAATTTTCAATTTTGCTTCTTTTTTTACTAATATTTTTTTTTTTAATTTAAAAATTTTTTTTTTACTATTATTTAGTTTTTTATTTTTATTTAGTTTATTTTATTTTTATTTTGTTTTTAATTTTTTTTTAAATTTTTTTTTTTTTTTTCTTTAATATTATTTATTTTTTTTACATTTTTTTCTTTATTTTACCTTTTTTATTTTCATTTTTTTTTTTTTCATTTTATTTTTACATTTTTTATTTATTCATTTTTACATTTATTTAATTTTTTTTTTTTTTTCTTTTATTTAAATTTTTTAAACTTTATTCAGCGTAAATTAAAAATAAGACATAATAATTTATTTTTATTTATATTTATTGCATTTTTACTCGCTGTACTTTTTAAATTACTATTTATTTATGTCTTTTCAATTCCCTTTACACTATTTTTTTCCTTCAAGCCTTTAAATTATAGTATTTATTTTGCTATTCAATAACTTTCGTGTCGTCGAATAAATAAAATTTCGTAATGTAAATATTATGCAAATTGAACTCATCCTTTTTAATAGAGGTCATGTGTTGTGATTGTAGCGATTTTAATATTATTAGGCGCGTTTTATTATAAGCAAGCTGGAAGAAAACGCTTAACTCGGTAAAGATGTCACTGCTCGTATTTCACCAGACTAGAAACATTGCAGCTGGCTGGATAACTAAACTGTCGAAATATTTCGCTAGTGTATTTCAAAACTTCATTCACAATATAGGTGTGTCCAACACTAGGTTCCAACTCGCTTATTTAATAACCGATTTCAAAGCGTATATTCTTTTCACACTTGCTTAGAATAAAATGCTGCTATTATTATTATTATTGCTAAATTAATTTTTTCATGGTACGGAATAATTAATTCGCATTTTATTGGTGCACCATTTATTTCACAATTGTGATTCTTATATAAAAATATTTTTTTGCTGATTATTTTCACATTATTTATTTTAGCTGTAATCAAGTGTCATGTTTGAACATCAATACAAATATTTGTATTGTATGCTTAAAAATGTAAGTTTGTATATACACATGTATGTTTGTATGTGTGTATAACTGAAAAGTTTGTCAGCTGTATGCTGTTTTAGACCAGCTTTTTTATTTTCTTTTTAAATATGAACTTTAGTAGGTATAACTTAACAGAGTTATTTTTCGAAGGATGGGTTTTTATATCGTCTAGTCATAGTAAAGTTTCAAAATTACAGTCACGCGAATCTATTCATTTGTCCATGTAAGGTAATGTTATTGTTCATCACCCATGCAATTATTTGCATAATTTAACAAAATTGATAAATATTGGTTGCCATTTTAAGTATTGATATTTCATCTAATGCATAAATAAATATTTTATTTATATTAATATAATTAGTTTTTAATAGGATTTTATTGAACTTTTTTTTCAAACAACATCCGCTCAGAATAATTTAGAAACAATTTAAATCACACCAATGTATTATTCATAGAATATTTGATACATTTGGTTGCCCACCATTTTATAATAGATAAAAACCAGTGGGTAATAAATTTTAATTAAATTTGAATTTATGTCGAAACTGTACAGCGAAACTGTACAGCGAAAAATATGTAAGCGATACTTTAACTTAAAAAAAAATACTGATATGTCATTCTAATATTTGAATGGGAGAAGTCTACCATAGATATTTGCATACGCTATCATTAAAAGCAGTCATAAAGAAAGGGTAAGTAAAATTCGCTTATTTTTTAGTAATAAAATCTGATTTCTACCCATGATATGATATTGTAATGATGTCATATGATGGTATGATATTTATTTGGCTACAATGTAATATCAAAGATGTGAAAACGATCTAATAAGAAAGAAATACAATTTTATACTGCTTCTGATTTTTACTCATGGTGATTTTTACTCATGATGATATGATGTAGCATGATAGGGTGACATTTAATTAGGTATGATATGATATCACCGAATACTTGAAAAAGTTATTCAATGTTGTACGGAATGAGTTTTATACTGGTTTTGATTTTTCCAATTAAGCAGTGATGACATAGGATCGTGTGATATTTATTTAGATATCATGTGATATCTAGAGGAAACGATTTTATCTTTCTTCTATTCTTCTTATTTCTACCCATGATGCAATCATTTTTTATAATGGTATGATATTTTATACTGCTTCTGATTTTTACTAATGATGATATGATGTAGCATAATTTAATGACATTGAATTAGGTATGATATGATATCACCGAATACTTGAAAAAGTTATTCAATGTTGTACGGAATGAGTTTTATACTGGTTTTGATTTTTCCACTTAAGCAGTGATGACATAGGATCGTGTGATATTTATGTAGATATCATGTGATATCTAGAGGAAACGATTTTATCTTTCTTCTATTCTTCTTATTTCTACCCATGATGCAATCATTTTTTATAATGGTATGATATTTTATACTGCTTCTGATTTTTACTAATGATGATATGATGTAGCATAATTTAATGACATTGAATTAGGTATGATATGATATCACCGAATACTTGAAAAAGTTATTCAATGTTGTACGGAATGAGTTTTATACTGGTTTTGATTTTTCCAATTAAGCAGTGATGACATAGGATCGTGTGATATTTATTTAGATATCATGTGATATCTAGAGGAAACGATTTTATCTTTCTTCTATTCTTCTTATTTCTACCCATGATGCAATCATTTTTTATAATGGTATGATAATTATTTTCGTGTCGCCGTGCCATACGAAAACTAACACCAAACATTTTGTGTCTGAGGAAAACTAACACTTTCAATTTGTGTCTGACGAAAACTAACACTTTCAATTTGTGTCTGACGAAAAGTAACACTTTCAATTTGTGTCTGACGAAAAGTAACACTTTCAGGTTTTCTCTGAAGAAAATGTACTAGCCAAAAGTGTTAGTTTTCGTCAGACAGAAAATAAAAGTGTTAGTTTTCTTCAGACACAAATGAAAAGTGTTATTTTTCGTCAGACATAAAATAAAAGTGTTAGTCTTCTTACACAATTTGAAAAGTGTTAGTTTTCGTATGGCACGTCGGTGTGATGTAATGTCACCTTAAGAGTGAAAAGCTATTCAATGCGATACAAAAAAAAATTATTTAATGCTGCTTTTGATTTTCAAACATGATACAATGATGTCACATGATGTTGTGACATTTTTTTTTTTTTTTTTTTTTGAGTACGATGTGATATCGCCTAAAGATTGAAAAAAAGAATTCAGTGCGGGCGGAAATGATTTTATTATGCTATTAATTTTCGCACACGATGCAATGATATCTTATAAAGATATGACATTTGTTTAGGTATGATGTGATATCACTTAAAGATTCAAAAAGTGAGTCAAGGCAATGTTCGTCTTAAGAACAAATATACTACATTGACATGGATCTATTCTGAAATTATTCCAGACTTGAATTACCACACGCTACCTATATCAAAATGTTCCGAAAGAACAAGACACGTAGTACATTATTAACAAAATGATGTGTGGCATGAATACCACTAAGACCCTTCTCCACTTTCTCTATATCTATATACGTACACATACTCGTTAGTGAAAATCCGATAATGACTTTATACTCATGTTAAAGATTACAATGCAAGCCTATTAAAGTGTTAACAAATTTATGTTGATATATTGTTATATACTGAATGTGGTACATTTGTATGTAGCAAAATATATTTACTTACCACACACTGTGCGACTTGAAAATGAATCCAATTTGATAAGATTCTGTAAGTATAAGAAAAGAGAATAGAAAATAAATAAATTAACAATAAAGTACTCATGTTTGTTGTTTTGTATGTAGATAAATCTATAAAAAGCAGAGACCCAAATCCTTAGCTGTCAAATATCAATCATTATTATCCTTATGAGATTTGAACTATCATTTCAAGCGCGTTTATATAAATGCGCTTGAGAGCAAACAGTAACAATAACCAAACTGTAACTCAAGTGTTTGTATATTTGTATAGTTATTTGTAAAGCTAGATAATAATAATAGCTCGTAAAAAAAACTCCACTTCTAAACGTCTGAGCAGAAGTAGACAGATAGGTATGTATATACATTTTACTATAGCAATGTACGTATATGTTAGGGATAACTAACACATTGCGAAGGATCAAATTACGTCCGTCGTGTATTCAGTTGCTGTCGTTTTTATTACAAATTTTCTCTCAAGTTCATTATGTTGCTATCGTTTGTAGGATATTAACCATTATAACTCTAGTAATTTCAACACATTCCACAGATTGTATTATCGTATTTATTTACGTTTTTTTCGTCTTCTTTTGTTTGATATTCTTTTATTTCGCTATTGTTTCCTAAGCGACCGCAGCGTTATGGTGACTCGCCTGCTAAGCAAATATAATGGCGGCATGTCAATAAGGTGCAATAAAGATGAATGTGAAATCTTATTAGTTTTTCGAAATATTTCATCACAAAGACCCCATACTTTGTGATATTCAGAAATTTAGCTCAATATAGAATGAAAGTTGTATGAATATACAGTAAAGGCAGGTGGAAATGATTTCGTATTACAAGACCATTCTAAAATGGCCTAATGCTATGGATACACACACGGAGATTATTTCTAATAAATTTTCCTTAATCAGATCCAAATTTTTCCCTGACACAAAAAATTGAAGATTAACAATCCACCATCTCAGCGCCATCTAGTGTTTTGGTTGTATTTCTGGCGGTTTAATACTAGATGTCGCTGAGGATTGTTTATTTTTTGGTGACATCTGGTGTATATCTAGCGAATTTATGGCGGTTTAAGGTTAGATGTCGCTGAAAATTTTTTATTTTTCGGCGACATCTAGTGTCTAGTAGCGGTGAAATCGTAATTTTGGTAGTATTTCTTGCTATTTTTGTTTATTTATCAAGTTTCCCAAACCTGCTTAAATCTTCTTCATTTTTTGAAAGTTTATAATGAAGATTATGCTCAAGTTAACTCCAATAAGCGGAGTTAATTCGGAATTTGCACTAATGCATCAGCCCTATAAGATAACCTAAGACAGGAACTCGTCTTCTCTGAAGCCTTTTTTGTCTTCAAATAGTCCAGAAAGTTTTTCTTCAGACCGAATTCATTTGGTCCAAAAAAATCTCTAAAATAAAGTATGAAATCTCCTACGCTTTGCTCACTACACAAACGATCTCAACAAATACCTACCTACAATACTTCTTGAGTACCTAAATCTTAAGTGTTTTATCCGAAAGAAAATTTTGATTTGCTCGAGAGCTAGTTACACATAAAAAAGCTTAACCTCCAACTTAGCATCCCATTGTGATACTTCACATCCTCAAGTGTTTGGTTTTCTTATTATTTTATTACATGCATTTAGGGGCTTTTTATGTGCGCCGCTTCACGTTTCCTTATCCATCTTTCTGTTCGCTTATTTATTTATGTCTATTTACTTACTTTAACAACAAGTGTTTTGTGTGTCCGAGAGACAGACAGCAAGCAACCGACAAACAAATATCAATAAAAATGCATAAATAAATAACATTCACATTTGTCCGTTTGTTTAGTTTGTTTTTATTTTCATTCTTTGACTATGAATAATTTTATTACCTTTTATTTGTGCAAAAGGTTTTTTTTCTATTTTAATGTATATTTTGTTAAGACATTAATGTACTACACAAAATACAATAATAATAAATTTTGATGTTTGACAGAACTTTTTTTTGGTGGTGAGTGCATATAAAAGACAAAAAAGCAAAAATTTAAATTATCTACAAAAGTTATCTACTTGTAACACGTAAACGTCGCATATGGGTACATTTTTTGTATGTATGTATGTAGGTAAATATTTATGAAGATTAACTTTTTTAAATCAAAATTTAGTAGTAAACGGTAATCATTTTTGTGACATTTTTATTTGCATTTTTTTTACTTTTCTCTTCCTGGAAGCACCCGACCTGCAAAATCTCATATGTGCAGAGTTGGTGTGATAAAAGTAGCTGGCTGATTGTGATTTTATGTTGAGTAGAGTACTTTTTTATGATATCAGTTAATGTCATTTTTTTTTGTATCTGCATGCAAATAACTCAACTTTTTTTCTTCAACATATTTTTTTTTATAACTTGGAACATTAATTTTGTGCACTCAACTAGCTGCTATTTCATGAGAAAATTAAAACTTTCCTCATTTGTGGGATAATCGGAACAGAGTTGTTATTGAATGAGCGTCTAACAAAAGTTCGATAAGTAAAAACAAAAAATATATATATAAAATAAACGAAATTGTAATTGTGAGCTTGAGGCCAAGAAATAATGAATTTGGTTTTTCTTCAAATTTGAAAAATGCTACTTTAGAAATTCCTTGGTTTGATGACCAGTAAAGGTGATGAAAAATTTCTAAGCAACAATACAAAGCGGTTTGACAAGATCTTTCAACATGATCGAAATTGCAATCATCGTAGTTGGTATTGTATGTAGCATTTTTGATAAAAAATTAATCGACTGGTCAAAAGTCTACAAAATTTTCAAAAAATTAAAAAAGTCTAAATAAAGAAACTGCTTTTGAGAAAAAATATTTGAAAATCTGTTCAACTTCAGTTCGTCCCAAATGGGCTCAAATAATAGTTTTCCAGATAACAGTTTTTAAAGATGGCATCATGATTAGCATACCCGGAAATTATCTATAAATAACTGACTCTTTAATGACGGAAATAAAGTTAGTCGATTATAAAATGTTATGAGAAAATTGTGCTCGAATAAAGTGCTTTTAAACCAGGCGCAGGCAGCTAGCGAGACAATTGTCCGCGTGAGAGCCCAATTCACAGAGGCTATTACGCTCTTTGCTTGGCCTCTTGAACAATGGAATTGTTGTAACCCTTGTGAGAGCGCTATGATCGCACTGACCAATCAATGGATGTCGGCTATTAACGTTCAGTTGCAAAAAAAACAACGTACGCTGCTATCTCGTTGTGCCAGTGAGTGAGGGAGCAAAGACATTCATTGGTGCGATGACCGCTCTTTCAGTAATAGATACACCCGCACTTTCAAATCCACCGGGCCCTGTTTTAAGAGCTCAAGGAATTCAGAGAGAAGAAACACCTCGAAAATTAACTTTTTAGGTGTAGTCTCCTGCTAGCTTTTGCCTTAACAATCCGTTTAAAAGTGTTTTCCAGTATCCCGTTGACTTGACACTTTCACGCTTCATTCACTCACATCCACTACACAGATAGTACTTTTACTGATAAAATATATTTTGCATAATTTCCATGAAATATTCAAATTAACTACAAAGTACTCTCTTACAAAAGCAGCAAAGTGAATTATAACAGAAATTAATGGAAAATACCGTAGGGAGAATGCTTTGTAAGGACAAAGCAAAAAGCTTTTTAGAAAGACCCACACCTTCAAGAGATGCGAGATGCGCGGGTATATCACATAAAAGTAGGTAAAGTTAAGAAAATCGAAAAGGGAATCTAAATGGCGCATGAAAAAAAAAAAAAACACAAACAGACATAGAGAAAACAGGAGTAGAGATTTGCCTATCAGTTACAAATAACAGGCAGGCACAAAAGAATCATGAAACACACAAAGCAACGGCACCTTTTTAGTTAGGTTAAGGTGATTGAAGTTGGTTCTGCGTATGCGAATTTACATAATTTAAATCAATATATGCATGGAAATGTATGAAAATGTGCTTGAAGGCACCGAAATGAGATTCACGTGGAATTCGTGTGAAATCAGGTGCAAATAAGATATTAAGTAGCTTTGATATGCAGCAAGGAACAACAAGCACTCGAAGAGCAAGGGCAAGGACAATGGCAACAAAGCAATCAAGCTTGGCAGTTATTGAGGAAAGGTAAGTGAGCGCAAGCAAATTGGCAAGCAAAGTTGATGACAAAAATTTGTTATCTACAATCGTATGTGTGAATGGTATACTCTATATAAAGTCATATCTCGTTGGTGTTGGCAACGATTTATGCTATCTGTTGTTTTGTTGTACATACATAGAGATTCAACTTCATAAAACAAAAAGAAGAAAAAAACAAATATATATAGCAAAAGTGAATTTGAAAGTAATTTTCAAGAACAAAATGAAATGAATTATTATTCATGAAAATAATTTGAAAGCAATAATGAAACCAAAAAACAAAAAAAAAATCTATCCTGCACAGCAATAAATTGCCAAGCAACTGCATTGATGGAGGGACCAACAGATAAAAAAAAAACGGAAAAAAGTTCGATTAGATGTCATCAGTGTCTGTACAATAATGTGCATTAGGGTGACCCAACATCTGAAGAGATCACAAAAAAAGGTATTGTTTATACCAGGAATTGCTACAAAAAACTCCAAAAAAATGACGATAGTAATATCAAAATTTTAGTCTATAAGTGGATATTTTTCTACTAAAATATCGATAGATAGACTTTAATAAAAAAATTTAAAAAAAAAAAAAAACTAGACTATCGATAGAACGATCGTTCCAAAACAATACTCCAACTAAAACAGATATAACTTTCCTCGGCGCTCCGTTGGGTTATATAATGACGTTTACAACCTTACCTTATTTCACAGCACCCTAATGCAGATATCAAATATACCATACTCACTCGTTAAAAAAATGATGTGTAGAAAATGCAAGCGAAGACAAAAAGCAGACACTACACAAATAAAATAAAATATCAACTTCAAGTATTCAATAACAGCGCTGACAGATCGATCAGCGAACGACAACTGTGCGCTACACCAGGGAAAAAAACAAACCAAGGACACCCACAGTGCCACAATGCTATGGAATCCTGGGAAGCGCGCATAGCCACAGACGCTGTAGAGAGTTTAGAAGCAGCAGCAGATAGCAAAAAAGGCATGGTGTTGTTATTTTTTTTTTGTGGCTGTCAACATGTGCGCCCATTATTCAAAGCATAGAGAGAATTGTTTTATTATTATCGGTGTTTGTTGGTTTTATTTTTTTGTAGAATTTTTTTGTCATTTGAGCTGGAAAAAATGCGTTCTGCACAAACAAATAAATATACATTATAAATGCAGCTTAAGAAAAAAAAAAAAATAAACAAGAAAAAAACTGAGGATATTCAAATGAAATGTGCTAGTTAAAGTGAGCTGTGTTTTGTGTTTTGGGGGACACTTTCTTTTTTTTTGCTTAGAATTTTTAGTTTACTCGAGGACATAAATATTTGAAGTTAAACATTGGGCGTTGACAAGATACATCAATCATGGAAATTATATGTACCTGTGTATGTGTGTGTTTACTTTTGGAAAATAAGAAATTTTTCATGTAATAAGCATTTGCCAAACTCAGATTGTGCATATTAGTTGACGACAGGTTAAAGACATCTGCCGACATTTGTTTTAAGTATATCTGCATATTACGCTCCTAATCATATACTTAAGCCTACAAGAATAAGCCACATCAGTACCGGAGACGTTATTCCGATCAAGGAATTGAATAAAATAAAATAATTTATTTAAATAAATTTATTTTTTTATTTGTCTTTATTTTGCTTTATTTTATTTTATTTTATTTTATTTTATTTTATTTTATTTTATTTTATTTTATTTTATTTTATTTTATTTTATTTTATTTTATTTTATTTTATTTTATTTTATTTTAATTTATTTTATTTTATTTTATTTTATTTTATTTTATTTTATTTTATTTTATTTTATTTTATTTTATTTTATTTTATTTTATTTTATTTTATTTTATTTTATTTTATTTTATTTTGCTTTATTTTATTTTATTTTATTTTATTTTATTTTATTTTATTTTCCTTTGCACTATTATATTATTATTTCTTTTTTATTTTCATTTAATTAAATTTTTTTTTTATTTTATTTTTTATTTTTTTCTTTTACTGTATTTATTTTTTAAATTTTGTTTTAAGTTTTTGTAATACCTTCTTTTATTTTATATAATTTTTTATTTTTTAAATAAAAAAGAAGTAAAATAAACAAATCAGGCAATGCCAAACACTTAAAAAAAATTTCCTACAGGGTTGCCATCACGCACATCAATAAAAATCTCTTTCATCCACAACGCAACCATTCAGCGCGCTAGTAATAAAAATAAATTCCTGTCGCGCTAGTCGACAATACGCACCACAAATATTGTATGTACCCCTGGGCGTGGTAGTGGAGTAAAGATGTTCAAAAATGTGTAATCCCCCCACTTGGTGAGTCGTATCTAGCTACTACTGGCACTCTACTTTTAAGACGACAAACAAACAAACACCCGCAGACAGACAAACAATGATCTAATGCGGCTAATGTGCGCTTCAACACTCGCATTCACACTCAAATACACCATACAATGACGAACACACACACACATTTACAGTTGATTTTGCTATTTTGGGGCGGGGCAGATTCCCAAGGGTTTTATGGGCGGAGGGAATTGTACAAAGCAATTTACTTTACTTTATATGCAGTTATATTGACAATAAGCTATCGGCGGTAACATCAACAATAAAAGAGACAACAACAAAAATAGCAGCAAAAGCAACAATAACAAAGCCAGCAGCAACAACAAAATCATCATCAATTCTAATAGTTCCGCAAGCTATGTACAATGGACCATAACAAAAATAGAGCACACTCACATGGCAACATACATATGTATGTATGCATCTAAATATTTTTGTGATTTTCTAGCTAAAACTTAAAATCGTTTTTAATACTTTAACAGTAGCAGCAGTTTCAGTATTGTCAACAAAATTCGCTTTTAAACCCCTTTTACCCCACTCTTCTCTTCTTGTGTTCCCAAAAGCGCGCTACATCCAGCTTAATGTTTTTGTTCTCTGCTGACTGCTCATGAACATTAGATTTTCGCAGGAAATTGGAATTTTTAAGTTTAGTCGTAACAATTTTACAGCTATTAACATCGTAAATTTTGGGTTTGTAAACGATTAAAGGACCAGCGGGCATACGCGCATGCGTGCTCTGCCTACTTGAAAATTGTTGACGCTATTCGGTTTAAGGGCAAATACGTTTAATGGTTTGGGAAATTTTGCGTTGCTAAAACTGTGAGCAACAGAAAATTGCATTTAATAGTTTGATATTTAAACTTCACTGATTTTTATACCCAGCGTACTAGTACTAGTACAAGGGTATAATAATTTTGTCCATATAACGGTACAACGTAACAGCACAAAATAATCGAGATAGGTGTAGAGTTTCATATATGAAGGTTGGGATAAGTATACAGGATATTAACTGGCCAAGGTAGGTTGCTATAGAAAATGGGTGAAATGAGCTTTTTCGATATCGAAAATTTCGAAAATCACATAAATTGACATAACTTAAGTAGAAATTGAGATATTTGCATGAAATTTGGTATAATGGTTAATTTCTGGACAAAGTAGATTGCTTGAGCAAATGTGTGAAATAGGATGATAACCACGCCCCGCTTTTTCGATATCGAAAATTTCGAAAATCACATCAATTTACATATCTCGGTAGCCGAAATGGCTTAAATGATGTAATTTTATAGGTAAATCCCACTTTCAAACTGATTAAGGTTGAATCATACCCGATGAAGTTGTACCAAATCGCTTTTCGGCCACGCCCACTTTCGATATTGAAAATTTCCAAAAACACATAAATTGACAAAATTCGGTAAGTTAAACAACTAAAATAGTATAAATTTCTGTTAAACTTTAAAAGCTGGCGTGGCACCGTGAATTTTTAAGGGGGGAGGGGCATTTTTGAAAATTCGTCTGGTCATAACTTTAGGTAAGCAGGTTTCATGGTGGTATAGCAAATATTCCTTATGTAACTGGTAGAAATCGCTGGGTATTTTTTGTTCGGTTTACCCGAACTGCAAAATGACTATCAGAGATAAATATTTAGCGATACCAAATTCACGAGTGCGCACAGAAATTAAAGACAACCGGCTTACTTTTGCTCTTCTTATTGAATGTCTTTATTCTTCTTTTTTCTTTTGTCAAAATGGTTTCACAAAAATAAGTCTACACGAACAGTGCTTACAATCTAATGTTTTGATTGCTACTTTACTTTCTACCACTTTACATGTGGTAGCACTAGCCTTAACCCTTAGTATAATACTACAGCTCGGCCATCCTGACAATATAGAATCTCCCGATTCTATGCCGAGTTACAAATACAGTACAGATGTATTTAGCGATATAACATCACGAGCGATTTAAAATTTATAACCATATACATGCACTTATGTTACATAACAATCAATTTTAATAAACATGGACATAAAAAAAAATTATTCGCTAGCATTAACCCTTAGAATACAACCGCACCTCGGCCGTCCTGACAATATAGGATCTCCCGATTCTATGCCGAGTTGAAAAAGATTCATTACAGCTGTGTTTAGTAAGATAATAGCACAAGCGATTTTAAAATGATAACGCTTTACACGAACTTATGTTACATTACAGTTAGTTTTAATCGACATGTACATAAGGAAAAAAAAATATATTTACATACATATTTAAAACGAAATCTTTTTTTTTTTTTTTTAGACTTTTAAATTTTACAATTCAACCACGGTTTTAGATTTTCTACTGACCAAACTCCTTTATACGGAATTTGTGATTGCTGAAAGCCTTCTACGTCTTCGACCAGATAGCGGTCGTTTTCTAGAACTTTGGTTATTCTATATGGTCCCTTAAACTTGGGTATGAGTTTGCTAGAGACACCTATCTGTGAGTTTATATTGGAGATAACTACATAGTCTCCTACATTGAAGGCACGTGGACTTTGACGTTTGGAATCTGAATATTCTTTGTTGTAAACCTGGGCTCTTTTTTGTACTGCTTCCGCTTGCGCCCTGACGCTTTCCATGTCCCTGGGCACTGAAGACTGTGTTGCTTCTACCACATTTTCTTTCAGACTATCAACAATTTTACCTCTTTGGGTTACTCCAAACAGTAGTACGCTGGGGTGTTCTTTAGTCGCTTTGTGTACCATATTATTCATTGAATATTCGATGGAGTCCAGCACTTTTTCCCAACCTATATCGTTACCAGAGTTTGTCATTTTCGCTATCATAGGCCCAAGGGTTTTATTCACGATTTCTACCTGGCCATTAGCCTGGGGTGAATTTGTGGCCACTTTTATATGTTCAATATTGTTTTCTTCTAAAAACTGTTCAAATTCGTTTGATGTGAAACAGGTGCCCCGGTCTGAAACTATGATTTTGGGCCTGCTATACGCCCTGAAATAGTCTTTTAGTGCTATAACGGCCTCTTTCGACGCAGTTGTCTTTGCGGGGTATAAACGAACAAATTTTGTGAAAGCATCTATTATTACGAGCACATGCTTCTTTTTGGTTTTTTCACTGTGGATCGGCCCACAGTGGTCTATATGTACCATTTCGAACGGCTTATTTCCTTTTGGTATCATATGCAAGAACCCCTCTTTTCTACCGCTTTTGTTGTTGAAAGCTATACATTTCAAACAGTTTTCTATGTGGTTAGTTGCCTTTCTTCTTATGTTCGGAAACCAGTAGCTTTTACTTATGGTTTCGACTACTTTCTCTATACCCATATGACCCATTTCGTCATGATATTTGTATAGGACGTGTTGTTCCATGGTTTCGGGTACATAAAATAGCAGTTCTGCGTCTTTCTTTTTATAGACTATTCCATTTCTCATCTCATAGTAATGGTTTTCTCTCCTTTCCAGTTCTTTTTTTATTTGCGCTATACGTTCGTCTCTATTTTGGCATATTATAAGATTATCCTCAAAGGTATTTGTGTGAACTACTAAGATACTATTTGCTCTGCTCAGAGCATCCACATGCTGCATTTTTTTCCCTTCTCTGTGTTCCAGCTCGTAGTCATAGTTTTGCAGGTCCAAAGCCCACCTTGCTATTCTTGGGTTCATATCCTTTTTATTAAGAGTAAGCGTAAGTGAATTGCAATCAGTTACGATTTTAAACTTTATTCCCTGCAGGTACACTCTAAACCTTTTTAGTGCATATATAATGGCTAAGGTTTCTAGCTCGAAGCTATGGTACCTGGACTCTACTTCTGTAGTTCTTTTCGAAAAGTAGAAGATTGGGTGTAGCTTTTTGTCTAACTTCTTTTGGAGAAGTATTGCTCCAAACCCTAGAGAGCTAGCGTCACAATGGAGTTCCGTCAAATCGTTTGGGTTATATATTGCCAAAATAGGGGCGGCTATTAGTTTTTCCTTAAGCGTTTCGAAAGTTTCCATCTCCCGCTGACCAAATTGAAATTTAGCTTCTTTCTTTAGTAAATCATACAGCGGCTTTGCTATGGTCGAGAATCCTTGGATAAACCTACGAAAATACGAACACAGTCCGAGAAAGCTATGTACTTGGTGCACTTTGGTCGGCACTGGAAAACTTTCGACAGCCTTTAACCCTTTCTTGTCGGCTCTTATACCTTCGCCTGTAATTGAATAACCCAAATAAGAAACTTCCGATTGCAGAAATTCGCACTTATCTAAGCGCAACTCTAACTTATTTTGAACCAATCGCTGAAAGACTTTTTGTAGAATGCTAAGGTGCTGGTTTACCGTTTCCGTGGCTATCATAATATCGTCGAGGTAGACAATTACCTCGCCGTCGCGTATCATTTCAGAAAAAATTTTATTGATGAACTTTTGGAAAGTCGCGGGGGCGTTTCTTAACCCGAAAGGCATTCGTAAAAACTCAAACTGACCCAGTGGCGTTGTAAATGATGTATACTTTATTGAGGTTTCCTCAACGAAAACGTGAAAAAATCCGTTCTTTAGATCTAGTTTAGTGAAAAATTTTTTGTTCACCAACCTGTCTAACAGGTCATCGATCAAAGGTATGGGGTAGTTGTCTTTTGCGGTAACTTTGTTCAACTTCCTATAGTCGATGCACATCCGAAGCTCGCCTGTCTTTTTCTTGACTAGCACTATTGGCGAAACAAACTCTGACTCGCTAGGGCGAATGTATCCTTTCAACAAATACTCATCCAAAATTTTTTGTAGCTCTTCTTTTTCTTTGTAAGAAAGTCTTCTGGGTGAGCAGTTAAAAGGTTTATCGCTTTCCAGAATTAATTTGATTTCCTTTCTGATTTTGGGTTTATCTGGCCTACTAGCGTTCAAGTATTGATTACGGAACAAGGCTTGAAAGGATTTATTATCTATGTGGTTTACACCATCACCTACCTCCAACACAGTATCATTTATATCTTGGGTATTTATGGCTAGAATTTCTTCTATGGCCTCACACATATTTTCTTTCCCGGTATCTCTGTCAATCTCAACACCCTCGTTACCATCGTTAACTTTTGATACCTGGCTTTCAACAACCTCAACCGTATTTATTTGTGACAACTCGACACCTTTTATCATGAGTTTGGCTTCGCTGTCAATTATAAAATTCCTGCCTAAAATTACCGGAAAGCTAATCGATTCATCAGGAACAACAATAAGTTCGGATACTATGCTTTTATTAAATACTTTAATATAACATTTAATTTTTCCAATAGTCTTTAAAACTGACTTGTTCAAACCAAAATATAATTCATTAACTTCATGTTTCTGTATTTTTAGCGGCACCAAACTATTCTTTATCAGACTCACTGGGCTCCCTGAATCGATTAGGCACTCTATAATAATATTAATGTTAGGTTCAGCTATAAAATCTATACTAAAATAACTTACGAAATTATTCTTTGACGTCTTCTTGTTCGAATTGCATGAGGCGGCAAAGTGGCCTCGCTCTCCACAGGTGAAACAGGTTCCAAGATCACGCCTCGGTTTTGTACAGTCTTTTGACAAATGTCCCATATAGTTGCAATTGAAGCACTTGAGTCTGTTGTCTGGCAATTTTCGTTCGCGAAGTTCTACCCTGCGGAACGCAGCTATCAACTCGTTGGCCGTTTTACAATTTTGTATCTTAGCTTGCACTTGAAGCTGCCAGTCTGGAATGCCGTCAATTAAATATTCGACAAACTCCAATTCAGTGAGGTTAAGGGCGTTACTCAGCAGTCGTTTTTCATTTGCATAGTTTGCAAACGTTTCCCCGGCTTTCCATGACCTCTTCTCGAATTTACGTCTAATGTCTAATGTTGTTGCTCTGTTTGCAAACGTTGCTGACATTTCGTCCAGTATTACATGTATATTTTTATCGAACATTTTATTCGAGTTATACCAGGTCAAAGCCGGTCCTTTCAGCTTTAGACGCACAACGACCCCTAATACTTCATCGCTCACTTTTAATGCAGTCTGTGAATGTATCAGTTGGCATCTCCACATTTCGAAACCTTCGCCACCGTCGTAATCTGCTACAAGCTCTTTTAAAGTTTCGAATGGTACTTGTGGTGCTACGCTATGCGTTGTTGTAGCGGACATTGCTGTTTTCTGCTTTTCTAGGCTCAACTTTAGCTTTAGTAATTCAATTTCTTTTTCAAGAATTTTTAGTCTAAGGTGTTCGCTTTCGTTAGATGATATGGTGGATGCGCTTTCAATGTTTTCTGCTTGCTGTACCTCATTGGATACCACGCGTCGTCCAAATGCACCGTTGTCAACACATAAAACGTTAGAGCTTATTTCATTACGACTGTTGTTGTTTTGTGCGCTGTTACATTCTTGCATGTTATTGCCGTTGTCGGGTTCGTTTCTATTATGTGCGTCGTTGCCACCGTCTGCGCCGTTTTCACTATGTGCGCCGTCTGCGTCGTTGCCGCCGTCTGCGTCGTTGCCGCCGTCTGCGCCGTTGCTGTCGTCCACGCTGTCATCGCCATCGCCAACGTTGGTATCATTTTTTTCACCGTTACCGCTATTCGACTTTGTACTGACCTCGGTGATATTTTGTGTACCTGGGCACAAACCGCGTGCCTCGGCTGACAACTCGCTCAATCTTGCTGCTAGGGACGCTTTTGCTCCACTAGCGTTAATTCCCACAGCCGTGCACCATGCCTTCAGCTGCATCAGAGAATATCTCTCTGCGCTAATGGCCTCTTTGTTCATTTTTTTTTTGCAATTGGTACTTAACACGTTCAAATTTAATTTATTTTTTAGGATGGTGGATCCGAAGACCACTTCTGATGCAAAATGACTATCAGAGATAAATATTTAGCGATACCAAATTCACGAGTGCGCACAGAAATTAAAGACAACCGGCTTACTTTTGCTCTTCTTATTGAATGTCTTTATTCTTCTTTTTTCTTTTGTCAAAATGGTTTCACAAAAATAAGTCTACACGAACAGTGCTTACAATCTAATGTTTTGATTGCTACTTTACTTTCTACCACTTTACATGTGGTAGCACTAGCCTTAACCCTTAGTATAATACTACAGAACTTAGACTTCCTTACCTGTTTGTATTGAAATGTTTATTGAGCGTGGAAATTGTAACAAACAAATTGAACTTCAGAAGAGGTAAGCCGGTCAATTTGTTTGTTTAGATTAGCTTAAGCGGAAATGATGCAACAATGTCTCTAACTGATATTTGAAATGATTGAGCAAAGCTATCAGCTATGGAAAAGAAGAATCTCACTGAGTGGATTAAGCCTCGACTAGATTTTTAACAACAGAACTGGCTGTTGTAGGTTTTTATGGAGTTGGTGATGGAGAAGATTTTTTATTGAAGTAAGTTAAAGCACACTTCTCTTTCCTTTGTCAGAATAAAAAAAATAATAATAATAACAAAAAGCCAGAACTTCAAAATTAATATTAATGAGATTCATTTATTTCGTTCTAACCCAAAATGAAACAAAAAAATTTATATTAATTGCGTTTTTTTAGGCTTGACTAAAACACATTTTTTTTTTAATCCAAAACGTGCAAAAATGTGCGGCCTACATGTGTTCAAATATATAATGGTACATATACCTTTGCCAGTATATTCTATGAGATTTAAGTAGAACAGATGTAGGTTCATTTTGCTGTCGGTAGCCAAAAAATATTTCTTGCTGACCTCCACTCTTCAACTCAATTAAACCTAAAATTTAACCTTCAACACAGGGCGAAAGATAAAGCTAAAATGAGGAATACGAATTCACAAACATACCTCTTTTGGTACACAAAACTTTACTCAGAGTGTTTACAGTGCGATTCCAAAAAAAAAATGTGTTTCAAACTTTTAGTATTAGCAAAACAAAAAAATAATAACAGAAAACAAGAAATTAAAGAAATAGCAAGTTAAGTTGTCGGACGCAATCAACTTAACTGCCAAACATATTAACTTTACGCCCAAAATAATTTCAAACAATTTTCACTGCCTAAAAATGCGGTCACATCAATACCTGTGAAATGAAGACAACAGATACTAACTACAACAACAATTATGTGAGGCAACCTTTGATATACAAACACAACTACTTAGTAGCACAACAACAATTGCATGAACTAAAACGGCACTAACCCAAAAAATTGGTTGCCTTTTCGGTGTTTAGGATATATCTACATAAGTTTTCGTTTGTGCTATTGTTGTTGTTGCAGAGAAAACATATTTTTTTTTTTGCTATTCTCGTCTTCACTCTTTTGGAACTAACGGCCGTAGCATTAGATTTTACTGCTGATAATCAAAGGTTTGTTTTTGTTTAGCAGCCAGTTTTTGCTTGTTTTTGTTTTCGGGCCTCATCCTAATGTCTTATTATTATGGCGCGTTTTTTCGGATCTTTTAAAGGTTTTTTTTTTTAATGTCTCTTTCAAATGTTGTTTTGTGTTTATTATTTTAAAGAAAAAAGTGAAAAGGCGACCGCTTAGGAAACCTGTTCGGGTAACGATTCAAGAGATTTTCTTTTATGGGGAGGCAACAATTATAACAGCTAACATAATAATAATGAAAACAATGAAACAAAAAAAAACAACAACAAAATTTAAACGACATACGCTGCGCCCATACCAACTGATAAATATGTATATATGAGGCATTCCTTGTTGAAGTTCCGGAAAAGGTGTCTCAATTCAAAGGAAATAAATTGTCCAGGAGTGTGCTCAAATCTATATAACAATGGGTCCGCGCAAGAGGCTTTGCTTTGAGTAAAACATTGAATACACTTAAAAATGAATAATCAGAGTTCCGGTCACTGATTACGAACCTGGTCTCATTTTGAAGGTTTAAAACTCAAGGAATTTAAATTTTTTTGTATTTAACTTTACTTTTTTTTTTGCTTTTTTAATTCTTTTTTGTTAATTTAATTTTATTTATTATATTTTATTTTATTTTGTATTCATTTACCTATTTGATTTGAATTTTTTTATGTAATTTTGTAGAATTTTTTAAATTTTATTTTGTTATTGTTTTTTTTTTATTTTTAATTAATTTTAGTTTTTAATTTAATTACTTCAATTTTTTTATTTTTTTTATATATTTTTTTTTTGCTATTTTTTATTTCTTTTAATTTTTTTTCTTTTTTACTTTTTTTCTTATTATATTTTTTTTATAATTTTTTTTTTTTCATTTTTTTTCTTTTTTTATTTTTTTTCTTTTTTATTTTATTTTATTTTATTTTTATTTTTTTTATTTGTCGTTTCCTGTGCTTTATTTTGTTTTATTTTATTTCATTTTGTTGTTGTTTTCTTTTAATTTTAGATAGATGATATCTTATTTTACTTGTTTTATTTTATTTTTTTATGTAATTTTTTTAAATTTTATTTTAAATTTTTATTTTATTTCATTTTTAATTTTTATTGTTTATTTTTTCATTTTTTTCGGTTACGATTTTTTTATGTATTTTTTTTTTGTTTTTAATTTTTTTATTTGTTTTTTCTTATTTTATTTTTTTTTTTTCTTTTTTTATTTTATTTTTGATTTATATTTTTTTTTTTCTTTTTTATCTATTTTTTATTTTTTTTTTTTGTTCTTTTTTTCTCTATTATTTATTTTTTTTTTATTTTTCTTTTCTTTGTTATATTTTTTTTTCGGCCTTTAAATTTGCAAATTAGATAACTTGTTGAGCTCTAGGCTACTCAAATATTGGTCTTATATTGAATTAAAACAATTGTTTTATTTTTCTATCACACAATATTTAGTTGTATTTTATTTTGTCGATATTTCGAACTCAGTTTGAAGTCATCATCAGGAAACTCTTTTTGACAAAGAATGCCCCTATTTGCTTATGTTTATCTAGACACCATACTATAAAGCACTCATTCGTGTTTACGTTATTTTTTTAACAGCAAAAAACCAACAGCTGTTGCAGATAGCTAACGTTTTCTACAGGTTCTTTGTTAGCGAGGCACTAAAAAACTTAAAACTAATTAGTAGTCATCAACTTTAGACACACACAGACATTTGTATATAGAAGACCCCGTCCCATACAGATGTGTGGATGATGTTGTTAGATGTGTATTTACAATGGGCGATAGCAACAAAAAATGGTAACAGCCGCTTGAACAGCTTTAATATTAGTAGCAACATTAAGTTGCAAGCATCAGCCCAAGCAATAACAATAAAACCAAGAAAATAGCTAATATCTAACACGATTACCTTAATAAGAGTAGGTAAGTTTATATATACGACCACTACATACTTAAAAACCAAATCGATGGCGTTTCCACTCAAATAGAGGAGTTTGGATACAAAAAAGTTTGCAAGTTTCTTTTCTCTATATTAAAGTTTCTCTATAAAACTTTTTGGAAACTCCCTCTTCTTAAAACTTAAGTAACTGTTTGTTTGTTTGATATTTGTCAAAATCTTATATTGAAATTTTCACACAATCCGGTTTTTAGATTTAGGGGCCAAAGACCCCTTTTGCTTATACTGAAGTACATATATATTATAGAAAAAGCCATACTTCAAAAGTTGTATGCTAACTCAAATGCTAGGGCATTGATGTAGAAAGCCCTACTTTAACCCATTCACAGCCATCCCTAATGTTAAAAGTTTTTGATTTTTTTATCTAAAAAAACGCCTTAGCATTTGAATATAACTAAAAACTAATGGCGGCGATATACCAACAGGTTATCATAACCTCTAACGATATTTTTAGCCGAGCTTCTCTTTCCAACTTGTGGTGTGTTGCTTTTTGAGTTTTCCTACAAGTTGGCGGGATCTACAGTTTTTTGCCGACTCCGAACGGCACTTGCAAAGCAAATGAATTTTTTGCTGAGAAGCTTCTCATGGCAGAAATACGCCCGGAGAGTTTGCCAAGCTACTGCCGAGGGGCGACCCCGTTTAGAAAAATTCTTTTTCTAAAGAATTTTTGATGTTACTTTTGCCGGGCATCGAACGTCCACGACTTGGTGTAGAAGGCCGAACACTTAACCGCTACACCACGGCGGCCGCCATATAACTATTTCCCTTAAAAATATCAATCTAGCAAACATTTTCTGATGCTTGAGACACTGGTAGTCCTCTTTTGAGAACTGAGATAAATTATTTTAAAAACTTTGGAAACAAAAAATGTCACTGAAGATGACACAAAACCAGTTTTCCCTGGAAAATGAAAATCGTTTAAAAATTAATAAATTTTATTCTAAAAACGGACTTTAACTTAAAAGTAGGTATATCCACACAAAATGTTTACTGGGTATTTTGTTTGTGTTTATGATGCTTTAAAGGCTTGCCACTCGAGACTCAACTGTGAAAGTCGGCAAAAAAAATGTTTGCTAGCTACAGAAACTGGGTGCTGCAGGGTGCTAGTGTGCTTCTAACCCAAGTTTTTAGGCGCGCATATTGTTGCTCATGCATATGGATAAGGCCTGTATAATCTATAGATCTATGTATAGAGTGGTATATACTAGTTGCTTTGCTGCCTTGTCTGTCTCTTTTGCTGCATTTGGCCCACGGTAGTTAAGTTCTACTTAATACAGACATCTTACAGATAAAAGCTTTTTCATGTCTTTCGCAGTTCTCGTGCCTGTTTTTGGCGGTGTTTTTTTTTTGTACTAGCCGTACACTTTTTTACTTATATCAAAGTATAGTGGACGAATCTTTATTGTTTTGGGATTTATACATTTTCTTATTTTTTTTTGGTGTTGTGTCTATTTCAGCTGTTGGTGGTAACTACACAGTGGCACTATGCGATGCTTAAAAACGCAGCCACAGTTAACATTTTTGGTAAATTGTATTATTTAATATTTATACAACCGAACTCAATTGTAAAATTAAAAGTGTTTTATCGAATTTATATACCACTCAGACATTTTATTTTAATAGTTATGTAGTTTATGTGTATCTTAATGTATTATTCTTCTGCTTGTTCTTATTTTTCATATAACTAAGTGAGTACATTCTTTTCCGCCTTTAGCATGTCACACAACATTAGCATTAATTTCTTTTTGAATGCCATTAAAAATTAAAATTCCAGACTGATTTAATTACTAGCGTGACACATTAGCAAATGGCAAGTGGCATGTTGCAAGTAGCAAATGGTGTACGGTGAGTGAGTGAATGGCAAGTGTGTGTGTGCGTGTGATGTGGCTCCTGCAAGTGAGTCATGCAATGCTCAAACGCGCAGAGTGGCAAACAAACCAAAAATGATACTTGCTAATTTGTTTGTCGTTACTGCAGTTAAACGAACTAGTTGCGAACTACTCCAAAACTAGTATAAATAAAATAAAATAAAATAAAATAAAATAAAATAAAATAAAATAAAATAAAATAAAATAAAATAAAGTAAAATAAAATAAAATAAAATAATATAAAATAAAATAAAATAAAATAAAATAAAATAAAATAAAATAAAATAAAATAAAATAAAATAAAATAAAATAAAATAAAATAAAATAAAATAAAATAAAATAAAGTAAACTAAAATAAAATAAAATAAAATAAAATAAAATAAAATAAAATAAAATAAAATAAAATAAAATAAAATAAAATAAAATAAAATAAAATAAAATAAAATAAAATAAAATAAAATAAAATAAAATAAAATAAAATAAAATAAAATAAAATAAAATAAAATAAAATAAAATAAAATAAAATAAAATAAAATAAAATAAAATAAAATAAAATAAAATAAAATAAAATAAAATAAAATAAAATAAAATAAAATAAAATAAAATAAAGTAAACTAAAATAAATAAAATAAAATAAAAAAAAAATAAAATAAAATAAAGTAAAATAAAATAAAATTAAAAAAAATAAAATTAAAAAAAATAAAATAAAAAAATAAAATAAAATAAAATAATATAAAATAAAATAAAATAAAATAAAATAAAATAAAATAAAATAAAGTAAAATAAAATAAAGTAAAGTAAAATAAATAAAATAAAATAAAAAAAATAAAATAAAATAAAGTAAAAAAAAATAAAATTAAAAAAAAAAAAATAAAATAAAATAAAAAAAATACAATAAAATAAAATAATATAAAATAAAATAAAATAAAATAAAATAAAATAAAATAAAATAAAATAAAATAAAATAAAATAAAATAAAATAAAATAAAATAAAATAAAATAAAATAAAATAAAATAAAATAAAATAAAATAAAATAAAATAAAATAAAATAAAATAAAACAAAATAAAATAAAATAAAACTTATACCAAATTATTCTTTTGAGTTGTTGTCGAAAACAAGTTGAAAAACGCTACATGCAATACCTAATACGATGATTGCAATTTCGAACTTGTTGAAGGATCTTGTCAAACCGCTTTGTATTGTTGCTTAGACATTTTTTCATCACCTTTACTGGTCATCGAACCAAGGGGAGGGATTAGAAATTTCTAAACCGCAATGTGTAAGCATTACACCAAACACTGCTTAGTGCGCCTGCAGGCAAATTGCAACTATATCTTCGCCTATTTTGTAAGATATAGTTTTACTGTCGGGTTATGCCCCTTAATTTCTCTGTTTATCTCACGAGACAACGCAGTTCGCGAAGTGGTCATGCTGCACACTAATATCAACTTTAATAAAAACACACTCCCAGTTTTCTGCAAACAACAACAAAAGCGAGAATAAATAAAATTTGGAGCAAAATACAGAAAAAAGTAAATTGCTAAAAAAAATTATGCGCACTTTTTTGGCATTCACAAAAACCCTTGCGCGCTATTTAACTACTCAGGTGTGTATAACTTTGTGTGTGCGTTTGTGTGGCACACCGCATGCGCCATTGCAGTGCCAAACAGTAGAGTCCATTGCGGTTACTTTGGCTACATTTCGTTATGCTGCCAGCGTCCATTAGGCGCGGCATACTTCACCTGCCAGCAAGTCTAACATTTCTATCTAAAGCGTCCAGTCGAAGCATTGAGCGCCACATCAGCAACAACCAAACAACAAAATTTTACAACAAACATCTAGGTTCCATAGTTGTACAGAATTAGCAAGCAACAGCTAGTAGTAAAACCTCTGATGCTGTTGCAAGTGGCATGTGGCAAGTGGCAAGAGGCATGTGTGGTATGATGTCTGTGTAGTACATGCTTAATTGCAATTTTTTTTTTTTTTTTGGTATACCAGTGTAATGCTGTTGCTGCTCACCTTGCTGCCTAAAATTGATATGCATAGTAGCCGCAGAGTTGCAGCATTGGCCAGTGTGGAGTGTGTGTTTGCATACCTATGTATGTGCTATCTATGCGTACCTACATATGTATATGTTTGTTTGTGTAACTGTTACGCATGGAGTGCGTATTGTTAAGTTAGTTAAAAAATGAAAAAAAAAAAGAAAATTCGCTTCTAACTATTGGTCATGTCGCCTTTTTCCAATGCATCTTAATTTTAAATGAACTTGGACATACTAGACTTCTCTCAGCTTACATTCAAACTGCATTTTCCATTGGAATCATGGCCTCAGTAAAATAGAAATCAAAGCCGAGACTTAGTAGGGCCACTCGCACACAAATTCTTTTTTACGCGATTGATTTACAGTTACAAACGAGGTGGCCATATGGGCTACGAAACCAGCTAAATTATCAACTTGGAAATCGGAGTTAAGAAATTTTCTTTTTTATCCTTTCGGAGTTGATCCTTTCGGAATTTATCTTTTCAGAAAGAGAGTTTTCCTTTTTATCCCCTTGCACACGAATTATTTTTGACTCGTTTGATTTACAATTAAAATCGAGGTGACCATATGGGCTACGAAATCGGATAAATTATCAACTTGGAGATCGGAGTTAAGAAGTTTTATTTTTTACCCTTTCGGAGTTTTTCCTTTCAGAATAAAAAAGTTTACCTTTTTATCCTTTCGGAGTAAAGAAATTTTCTTTTTTATCCTTCCGGAGTAAAGAAGTTTTCTTTCTTATCCTTTTGGATTAAAAAAGTTTTCTTGTTTATATTCTTTCGAAGTAAATATGTTTTCTTTTCTATACTTTCGGATTGAAGAAATTTTCTTTTTTATACTTTCGGAGTAAAGAAGTTTCATTTTTATCCTTTCGGAGTGGAGAAGTTTTCTTTTTCATCCTTTCGGAGTAAAGAAGTTTTCTTTTTATCCTTTCGTAGTAAAGAGGTCTTCTTTTAATCCTTTGGAGATCGAAGCTAAGAATTTTCTTTTTCATCCCTTCGAAGTAAAGAAGTTTCTTTTTTTATCCTTTCGGAGTAAAGATGTTTTTTCATTTATCCTTTCGGAGTAAACAAGTTTTCTTTTTTATTTTTTCGGAGTAAAGAAGTTTTCTTTTTGTCCATTCGGAGTAAGGAAGATTTCTTTTTTATCCTCTCGGACTAAAATTTTTTTCTTATTTATCATTTCGGAGCAAAGAAGTTTTTTGTTTATCCTTTCGGAGTGAAGAAGTTTTCTCTTTTATTCTTTCGGGGTAAAGAAGTTTTCTTTTTTATACTTTCAGAGTAAAGAATTTTTCTTTTTTATCCTTTTGAAGAAAAGAAGTTTTCTTTTTTATCCTTCCGGAGTAAAGAAGTTTTTTTATCCTTTCGGGGTAAGGAAGTTTTCTCTTTTAACCTTTCGGAGTAAAGAAATTTTCTTTTTTCTCCTTTCGCAGTAAAGAATTTTTCCTTTCATCCTTTCGGAGTAAAGAAGTTTTCTTTTTTAACCTTTCGGAGTGAAGAAATTTTGTTTTTTCTCCTTTCGGTGTAAAGAATGGTTTTCGTATCCTCTCGGAGTAAACCGTTTTAACTCTCCATCGCTATAAATAAAAAAAAGTTTGATTCTTAAAAAAATGAAATTTTTTTGCTCTGTCATTTCGAGCTTTACTTTGTGAAATATCTCGCAAATTCATTATACAGCACATTTGTGAGTGGTTTTTTGAACTTTAAACTTCCAAATCTTAACATACGTCTCTCACACACAACACCACTAGCACTTTCTACCAACTATTAGCGACACCAAGCTTAAGCGCCTAAAAGCATACTAATAAAAGTTTTCATTCAACATGCAGATGTTCTCAAAGTTTTGAAAACTTGAAAACCCGATTTGCAGCTGCTTTAGGCATACATTTCTGACGCATTTATAATTGTTATTTCCAAACAATGCGTAGTTATAATTCGATATGCAAAGACAAAAACATATAAAAGACAAACAATCCTAAGTAATGTGTAGCATAACGAGGCGCAATGAGACAAAAGCAAATGATATGTGTGAAATATGTGTGTTATTGTATTTGTATGTGAATATGTAAATTATATGAAGGCATGTTTGTTTTTGTTGTTTTTTGGTTTTTAGTGCGCGTATTGTCTTACAGACAAATTTGTATGTTTTTTTTTTTTGTGAGGTTTCAAATTCATTGGAATATAATTTTCACACTTCTCACACCAGCCAAACAAACATGTGTCAACATACTACATAGCATACATAGAGACATACAAAGGCTTATGAATTGTTGGTAGTATTTAAGTAAATCCATATGCACATTTGGGCTACACAATTAAGATGACTAAAGTTTTTGGCGCACTCACACCCCTTTTTCAGAGTTTTGTATTACTTTATGAATTTTAGTTTTGTTCTAGTTGTTTTTGTATTTTAAGGTTTTTTGGTGTTTGATATGAGCTGGCAGTTAGTGTAGTATAGTTGAAAGCAAGTGTTGACAAGCCTGAAACCTGATACCACCACATGTGACCAACAAAAAAAAAAACTTGTGCGAGTTCTACAAAAGTTGTTATTTTTGTTGTAGTTGTTCTTCTTATTATCGTTGTCTGTTATACTGCTGTTTCGTTGTTGGTTTTTTCGCTAAACTATGAACTTTGCATATAATCTGAGAACAAGAAATATGTATAGTAAGACAACCAAAACGAAATGAAGAATTTTCATTAAGGCGTGTGTCAAGGAGCATCAGGAACTTGAGAAAAAAATGTATAAACTAAAAACCGCACAAGCGAAACGTAAAACGAATCGGAAAACAGCAAACAAAAACACACACACACATATATTTTAGTTCACATAGACGCATTTATTGTCTTAAGTGTGGCATGTCACTTTGGTTAGTTGCCTGATTGGATATTGTGAAAGGATGATGTGGTGGATGAATTTAGCTTGGAACATGTCTGTCTCGCTCAACTGACCGCCAATAGATCGTACAGGGTTAAACTGGTATTACTGCTTTGCATCTGCATAGTTAGTGTAAAGCTACGGTAATAAGGAAATAGCATGCAGCTAGCTAAAAAGCAATTTATTTGTCGAATACGAGGGGTGGCCATTGCATTTAAAGGAATTGGGCTTTTTAAACTAGATTTTTGGGTTTGGAGTAAAGGAGTATTGTGTTTTTAATTCCTTCGGTCTCTCGAGGTCTCTTTTTATCCTTTCGTAGTAAAGGAGTTTTCTGTTTTATACTTTCAGACTAAAATAATTTCCTTTTTTATACTTTTGCAGTGATGTAGTTTTTTTAAAATTTCGGAATAAAAGAGTCTGATTGTTACCTTTCGGAGTAAAGGAGTTTACTTTTTTATTCTTTCTGAGTAAATAATAATTTTGTTTTTTAGTCTTTCCGAATAAAAGGGTTTACTTTTTTCCCTTTCGAAGTAAATGCGTTTCCTTTATTATACTTTCGTAGTAAGGGCTATCTTTATTCTTCTGTCGGGGTAATGGATTTTTATTTTTATAGTTTCGGAGTAAAGGAGTTTTCTTTTTTATCTTTTCGGAGTAAAGGAGCCAACCTTTTTATATTTTCAGAGTAAAGGAGCTTTATTTTTTATCTCTTCGGAGTAAAGGAGTTTTTTATACTTTCGGAGTAAAGGAGCTTTATTTTTTATTCCTTCGGAGTAAAGGAGTTTTTTATACCTTCCGAGTAAAGGAGTTTTTTATACCTTCGCAGTAAAGGAGTTTTTTATACTTTCGAAGTAAATTAGTTTTATTTTATTTTAATTTTAATAATGTAACATTTCAGAGTAAACGATTTTAATTTTTTATACTTTCGGTATAAAAGAGTCTGAGTTTTACCTTTCGGCATTTCGGGGGAAAGAAAGTTTTTTTTATCTTTTCGGAGTAAAGGAGCCTTTTTTTATACTTTCGGAGTAAAGGAGCTTTATTTTGTATACATATTTTCGGAGTGAAGTAGATTTTTTTATCTCTTTGGAGCAAAGGAGTTTTTATAGGTATTTTCGGAGTAAATTATTTCGGAGTAAGGAAGTTTTCTTTTTATACTTTCAGAGATTTAAACTTTTTATACTCTTGGGATTGGGGTTCAATTTCGGAGTAGGTAAATGAGTTTTCTTTTCATCCTCTCGGAGTGTAGAGTTTGCTTTAATATACTTTCGGAGTAAGGGAACTAACTTTTTTCTTCTGTAGGCGTAATGAATTTTTATTTTATAGTTTCGGAGTAAATGAGTTTTCTTTTTTATCTTTTCGGAGTAAAGCAGTTTTCTTTCTCTATGCTTGCGGAGTGAAAGAGTTATTTATCTCTTCGGAGTAAAGGAGTTTTTTATACTTTTGGAGCACCAAAGTTTTCTTTAAACAGAAATTCCCAAAAACTTAGCAGCCACACCTAGCATTTAACAGCAGACGAAAAAGTGCGAACAAACAAAAATGAAAAATTAAAAGTGGAAGCGACCATAACGAAAGCGAAAGCCTATAAGATTAGTGCACAACAATGTCTACACGCGTCCATTTGCTACCCGCAAGGATAAGCAATTTAGGGTTTATTTTAAATTGAGTTAAATGCGTACGTTCATAAGTACACACACGCATGCCACATAATGTGGCAAGAACGAAAAACTTGAATGTAAGTAATGTGAGCAACGAAATATTTCACTGAGCAACGCATGTTTGTTTTTGGCGTACCTTTCCCTACCGACAAATGAATATAAATATGTTTGTTTGTATGAAGTTTTGTACAAAAAAAGGTATTTTCATATTTACGAGGGTTTAATTTTTTGTTTTTGTTTTTGCTGTTGGACGCTTTATGTCTCAGCCGCAACGTGTGCGTGTCAGATCAAATAACACTCAGCGCTTATGTTTGTATATATGTATACATATGAATAAATTAGTATATATGTAAGTATTTGTATATATTTACATGAGCATGTTAAAGTTATTTTTATTAAGAAAGCGTTTAAATTTATTTACGTTTATAAAGTCGCGCGCATGACGTATGTTCATACATATAAATGTTCTTCCTCAGGCTTATACATATGTCACATGCCCTTATTTCTATCATAAGTCAAAGTGTGTGTGTGTTGTTGCTCCACTCCTGACATTCCATTTCCGTATGTTTTACACACTCATACACATCCGCCTACAGCCAGTATTTCATAATGGTAGTATATAATAGTCGTACTTTTGTTGCTGTAAGAGGATATGCCTGTCATTTGCATTTTAAAAATTTACTTTGGCTGTTGTTTATGATCATCCTTTGTCAGGTGTGTGTGCTATGGGTGTGAGAAGGCGTATAATGTACACGTGTGTGTTTGTGCGTGTGTTTGAATGTCAGCACCACATTTTACCATATAGCCTACTATTAAATTACGTTGACTCGCATTCTTTGAATTTAATGCGTTTTTAACAACAAACATATTATTATAATTCAGTAAGAGAATAAAACCTTCTTATATATGGATCTTAATTTAATTAAATGCAAATAGCATTAATAGCAAGAAACAAAATGACATTTTTTAAGGGTCATAAATTTTTGTTTCAAATATTATTTTAGACCCTTCTTACAGCGTTATTAAGAGAGTTACTACAAATGTGATTTATGTAGCTGGCACGCTTTAGTAATTTTGGGCTTATTAAACTATGAATAAAAAATTTTTGTGGCGAAGGAGTTCCAAATCAGCATGACAGATTCACACCCTTGCAGGATAACCTAAAAATATTTTTACAATCTCTGGACGAAACTGTTTTTTTTTTTTTCATGAGTGCTTTAAGAATAAGTAAAAAATGATTTACATGTAGAAGTGAAAGCACATTTTTAAATTTTCCAGTAGTCATTTTGTATATCTCTTCAAAACTCTTACGAAAAAGGTAACTCAGCGCCTTATAGTATGCAACAATTTTTAAGTTTTCTTAACTTGGCACCTAAAAGTTTGCAACAATATTTAAGTTTTCTTGAAGTAGCATATTCTGTGATAGAACGAACATTGGTCGTGCCTGTGCTTTGCAAGGTATACTCTAACATAAACTATTTATACAAGGCAGAAACATACTAGAGAGAATAAAAAAGTACCTTGGTGTCTATAAGTATGCAACAATTTGTATGCTTTCTTGAACTAGAATTTTCTGTGAGAACAAGCATTAGGTGGGCGGGTGTTTCACCAAAGCTACCCTCGGTTAAAATATTTATACACCTCAGACTAGAAAGGCATAAAAATGTTACTTGACCCCTTGAAGTATGCAACTATTTTTAAGCGTTCTCGAATTTTTAATTTAATCTTTAATAATCCTTCGTATCAAAAATATTTGGTTGGAAGTAGGCCCATGATGTATTAGAAGGTAATTTAGTTAAAGAAAAAATGTTTTCTGCTACTTCTATGCGAATATACCAGAGACACTCTGTACCCGCCAATCAAAAAAATGTATATATGTATGTAAATTTTTTCAAATGCTCGAATCCCTCTACGCAGTTTCACACCCATGTTGCCTACTGTGTGGAACCAAATTTCTTCTACAAATATATTCATTATTAATGCTTTTGATTTGCGTGACGAAATTAGTGTAATTTATATAATTGCTACGAAGTGAAGATTACCTGGCTTAAGGTTAAGTATGGGAGTGAAACTTTTTTCTAACTCGTGGCATACACGCAGGCGCTTAAATAATAAAGGGAATGCGGGTAGCGTGAAATTGAATTGGTATTTGCGATAAATCTAGGCAAAGGTAAAGTTTATTGACTAACTTGAGCCCGATAGCTATGAATTTTTATGAGACGGTTCAATAGTAGCTTTGAGAGTAATGAAGAGTGAGTAGCAAACACTTTTGAATGGACCTTTGATTCGATGTTTTATGAAAGAGGTGATCTTATAGCTAAAGAGCTTTGGGATTGGAAAAAGCTCTTAAAAGCTTAGGATTATAGTTTTAGCTGAGAAAATGGTTTCTAAAAAAAATTTGAGAGTGAGTGTTTTTGCAAAATTATTTAGAACGACCGTTCTGTAAAAATATCCTGAGTTAAGACGTTTTACAACTGTCTATAGCCAGGCATCTGATTTGACAAAGCAGCTTGTGGGTGCTGTTTCCCAAGAAAGAGAAAAACAATAGTTAAGAAAGTATGATGCGTTCACAAAACCCAAAAATTAGTAAACTTTCCATAGAATTTCTAAGAAAAATGGAAAAATAACATGTCCGGCACAAACAAATGAAAACTCTTAAGGATTCTACAATGCATGCAAGTTTATGTAAATAAATATGTCGGTATGTCCGTAGGTGTTACGAGGAAAAGTAATCATTGTTTGTTCAACAATGAAACGCCCACTCTATGGTAGGTAATGAAAAAGATTTAGGCATGAGAATAACTAAAATATTGCAAATAAACCAAACTCAACTTAAGTAGAATAAGTGTGAGTGGTTGAGAGGAGGTGGGGTCGGAAGCTGGGTGGTTGATCAGTGGCCAACAAACTTAGTTACCATATTCTTTACTCAATGTTTACCACATAAAACGAATGAATTGCTAAGGAGAAATATGTTTATGTGTGTAAGACCCCAAAGGTGCTATGCCGCAAGTACCGATGTGCATTCAAGACGAGCAAACGTTTTTTTTTTTTTTGTTATTATTACTTTTACAACTTGGATTTGTTTGTAGTGTGCTGTGTGTTGTGGGTAGTTGGGATGAAATTGTGTACTAAATTTACGATTATGTTTATTACAACTCAGCGTCGAAGCAGCAGCAAGAGAATGCCTTGGAGATACAACATTTGTAATGGAAGGAAGCAAGTGGTTGATGCAACACTCACTCACTCGTATACATACTTATGTTTGTAGGTGTTTTATGAAAATATTTGTAGTATCACTTGCAAGGATATTAAGAAGAAAATGTATTTTAACGCTTCTTTGACAAGAGGTCGTGACATCCATAAACGGCAACGAACCAAAAGATGTGTATGAAAATGAGAAGAGTTCAAAAAAAGTATGAATAGATAAGATTGGACGAAAGTGAATATTGTATAGCCAGCTGTGGGATTTTTTAAAATAAAATGAAATTATATAACATAAAATTAAATTAAATAAAATTAAAAAAATAAAATAAAATAAAATTAAATAAAAATTAAAATTAAAAAAAATGAAACTAAATAAAAAAAATTCAAATAGAATAATATAAAATTAAATTAAATTTAATAAGATAGAATACAATAAAATAAAATAAAGTAAAATAAAATAAAATAAAATAAAATAAAATAAAATAAAATATTAAATTAAACAAAATAAAACAAAAAAAAATAAATAAAAGAAAATTAAATAAAAAAAATAAAAACATAAAAAAAACAAAATAAAATAAAACTAAATAAAAAAATTAAAGAAAATAAAATAAAAATGAAAAAATAAAACAAAATAAAAAAAATTCATAAACATCTACATTATTAAAAAAAATAGAATAAAATAAAATAAAATAAAATAAAGTAAAATAAAATAAAATAAAATAAAATAAAATAAAATAAAATAAAATAAAATAAAATAAAATAAAATAAAATAAAATAAAATAAAAAAAAATAAAATAAAATAAAATAAAATAAAATAAAATAAAATAAAATAAAATAAAATAAAATAAAATAAAAAAATAAAAAAAAAATAAAAAAAATAAATAAAATAAAAAAAAAAAAAAATAAAATTAAAAAAAAATAAAATAAAATAAAATAACATAAAACAAAATAAAATAAAATAAAATAAAATAAAATAAAATAAAATAAAATAAAATAAAATAAAATAAAATAAAATAAAATAAAATAAAATAAAATAAAATAAAATAAAATAAAATAAAATAAAATAAAATATAATAAAATAAAATAAAATAAAATATAATAAAATAAAATAAAATAAAATAAAATAATACCCCGTGCCATAGCACAACTGGCTATAAAGAAAACTCCCAACAAACTGCATTCAATAAGAAAAGTAAAATGAATATAAAACTTTGTCAAAAGAAAAGTGCCAGTGGCGTTAGGGATGCGATAAACCAAGCAGGAACTAGTAAATTTATGGCAAATATCACTGTACGTTAGTTGCTACGTTTATACTTTGACATAGCTAAAAAAAATTGTTTCAAGACAAATTTTTATAAGCAACAAAAACAACAATAACAAAATTTTCGTGAATGACACGCTGGGGATACCCAAAGCGAATTAGTATGAGTATTTACACTGCCCTTCGGCTTTTTCTTTGGCGAAGTAACAAAAGTAAGCTTAACATAGATATACATAAATTACTTGGGAGTGTTTGTGTGTGTGTGTGTATGTTTCGTGTGTACGCTTGTAATTTTCAATTTAATATCAGGTTTTTCTGGCGTTTTTCTTTCAACATATTAAGGACGAAATTTACGGTACAATAAATCCTCTAAGACTACACGCACAGCGGCGTATTTTGCGGTTCAAGGTAAGTCCACTTTTATTTAACAATTTTGGGGAGCAAAAATTATTGTACTTAATTGTGTAATAGAAATGTCTTGAAAGCGGACGGTGGACGACATAAAGGAATACCCGATGTGTGAGGAAGCACATGCTGACTCGCACGATACCAAAGGTGGCAAATATGTAATGGTCAAAAGATTATGCTACAAAGGACATTTCGGGGAGAGTTTTTGTGTTGAGTGACAGTTTATAGCTTGACGGTTGCCTTTAATACAAGATTTTTTAAAGGTGGAACTAAAGTTTTTTATTGGCTGTTGAACCGCTGGTAGCTTTCACATCTTTAAAATTATTGGCCGTTGCCTGATATTACCCACGTTTGAACAGGTTATTTGTTGTGCCTTTTTGAATCAAGAACCAATTTAAATCACGAATCAAAGTAGCTTTGAGTTGGTTCATGATTCAAAACAGAAAACAAAAGTGTCTTTGAATTGCCTTAGGATTCAAATCACGAATCAAAGATATCTTTGAATTTGTTCATGATTCAAATCACAAAACAAAAGAATCTTTGAAATCAGAAATCAGAAGTATCTTTGAGTTGGTTCATGATTCAATCATAAATCAGAAGTATTTTTGAATTGGTTCATGATTCAAATCACAAGTCAAAAGTATCTCTGTATTGCCTTGTGATTCAAATCACGAATCAAAGAAAGCTTTCAATTAGTTCATGATTCAAATCACAAATCAAAAATATCTTTGAATTGGTTCATGATTCGAATCACGAATCAAAATTGTCTTTGAATTTGTTTATGATTCATCAAAAGTAATTTTGAATTGGTTTATGACTCAAATCACGTATCAAAAGTAATTCTGAATTGGTTCATGATTCAAATCAGGAATCATAAGTATCTTTGAACTGGTTCATGATTCAAATCACGAATCAAAAGTGTCTTTGAATCGCTTCATGACTCAAATCACAAATAAAAAGTGATTCAACCCATTCAAAATCACGCAACCCTAGTTTTTCCCTTCCCCATCCATTGTTTCCTTTTTCATGTCCTTTTCTTACTCAATTGCTTCTCTGCTTATACCTACCTATTCACTTTGCAATTACAATTCTTCTTCTTCTAATACTAAAAAATCCTGAGATAGGATGTTTTTGGTAAATATTCTGAAACATGTCGATTTTCCAGTAGAGTTAATTTTAGAGATAAGGTTTTCTTGAAGAAAAAAAAAAATGCTGAAATAGGGCTATCTTCCTCTCAGGCTTCGAGATAATGTTGGAATCACACTGTACAGTGTAGATTTTTATAAATTTAAGTTTTCCCACTTTCAATACAAAAACAAAACTTTCATTTCTGCAACGCAATTATCAAAACTGTCTTCACCATATCTCTTCACCCAATGAAAATTGCTTTGAGCGCAAATAACCAACTACGCCAACATCTCCAAAAAGCTTCAAGTTTATCTAATTGTTTTCAAGATATGCGCAGCAGAAAAGCATTCAAAACTTTCTTTAGCATTATATCTAAGAAGAAAATGCCATTTGTGGATTTGTTTGGCTGCCAAAAAAACACTTCCACAAAAGCTTCAACTACCAGATATATATATACTAACATATGTAACTAAAATGACGCTAAGATAACTAACACGCTATATGGAGATTTGGAATTTTGTGTTGTTTTTTTTTTTTTTTGCAGTCGTCATCTTCTTCAATTCATTAAAGCCAAAAGTTTTTGGGAGACAAATTCTTTGGCTTTTTGTTTTTGTGCTTTACGTTGAACTTAAAAGTTGGCTTTTCACTTTTTCAACTGTTTAAGCAATGACAAACAAACAAAGTTGCATAAGTAAATAGATAAGTTTGCATATATGTATGTATGTATGTATATGCCGGCCGACATATTTACTTGCTTATTTACATTTAACTTTGTTTACTTTTGTTATTTATTGTTAGTGTTTTGCTGAAATGTGGCATGTGGCAAGTGCTCATCAAAGTTACAAATTAGTAATGCAAACACCGCAGCATATACATATTTTGGGTCTGCGTTGGGTAGGCATACAAATGATAGTATGTATGGTATGGTATGTATGTACATGTCTGTCTGCTACTTTTTAATTTAACATCACCCTTCAACTTAAACGCCTATTTACGTCACACTCTATTTTACCACACCGAAAACTGCTTTTGTAATGATTGCATTGAATTTGCTTTGAATACAATTTTTTCAGCTTTAAGCTGGGAAATGGGCAGATGAATGCAAACGCTTGTTGGTGTTACTCGCATTCACATTTGTATTTTTGTTTGCCTGTAGTAATCTCTTAAGCCTTCCCACGGGCAGGTTAGCACTCTGAAAATTTTACACTTGGTTTAATACTTATTGGAAATTGATTTAACACCAATTAAGCTCTTTGAAATGCCATTTTATATTCGTGAAGGGTAGAATCAAGATAAATTGGATTGCGTTTAAGGCCAATATGTATGAACCTTTTTCAAATTGGGCGCACAGAAATTGTTGTGTCTGCTTTTGAGGTAACTTAATTGTATGAAGATAGTTCACCCTTAATTAATTTTAGGGCTATAGGTAGTAGGGTAGCTGAGCTTGTTATCGTGTTTTGTATGTTACGCCGAGATAATTAGAGTTAATCAATCAATTAGTTGGAGGGTTGGTAAAATCCAATTTCAATTTCCAAAAACTATTTACTTTGAGGCTCGTAGTTTATCGTGGGTTGATTGGCAGTTGCTGCTGAGAAGGTGAAGCTTAATTGGAACCTAAAAGCTTGGTTATGCTAGGAGATTACCCAAAATGGCCCAAAAAGTATCCCAAAATGACCCTAAAATGATCCAAAAATGATGCCAAAATTACCCAAACAAAAAACCCTTAAATGAACCCAAATGATCCGAAAATGACCCCAAAATTATCCAAAAATCCGAAAATAACCCTAAAATAATCCCAAAATAGTCCCAAAACGACCGCAAAAAGACTCTCAAATGTTCCCAAAATGATCTAAAATTGAACCCAAAATGATCTCAAAATGACTCCAAAATTATACGAAAATGACCCCCAAATTGTCCCAAATTAATCAAAAATTGAACCCAAAATAATCTCTAAATAGCCCCAAAATTATCACAAAGTGACCCCTAAATGATCCCAAAATAATCCAAATATGATCCTAAAAAAAATATGCAATACAAATACAATACGATAAAATGGTAACCCTAGGCGGCAACCCAATTATTTTAGTTGGTATGTCGGCAAAAATATCTTTCATTTGATACCCATATTGGCATATCTAGCTTCATTATTTAAAAAAAAAAATAGATGGCAACCCTGTATACCGCTCCAAGTGGATACTTTGATAATCAATCATCCCATCTTTATGCCAAATTTCATCCAAATCGGTGAAGCTGTTCCCGAGATAGTAGTTACCGGATATACTTCGGTAAACCCTAGGTGGCAACCCTACTTGAAAATATTGTAGTTAGTATGTTGCTGAAAATACCTTTCATTTCGTACCCATACTGGCATATCTTGCTACAAAATTAAAAAAAAAAAAATTGAGATAGGTGGCACCCTGTAAACCGCCACAGATGGCAACCCTCAAGTGGACAGTCTTAGAATCAATCCAGCTATCTATATTCAAAATTTTATCCAAATAGGTCAAGCGTTTCCCGACATACTCTGGATATACAAATATACAAGTTTAGCTCGTTTAAAGTTATAAGATTAGTTATAAATAGTCACGTAACATGGCTAAGGAACTCAACTTTTGTTAAGAATGCCTCAAGTATTCGCCCAGACCTTCCGTTGAAGTGATTCCCACATGAAATAGATGTTTCATGCACATTCTTTTTTTAACCGATATCGTTTAGCTGCGAAAGACGTTCAATAGGTCGTGGGCAGATAGGTAATGCCAGGTTACAGACTAGATTAGTTAGTTCAGAATAAAGTTTTTCCTAGTAGACAGGTCGACAAATTTCCTCATTCTGTTAAAGTCTATAGCATGTCTCGAGAGCATATGATGTTTTGATTCTTTTCAAAAAAGAGACGACTTTGTAGCGCAATATGACCAAAATCAAAATTTATAGGCTAGGACTCCAAACATATTTCTATATTTCATAGTTTTCCTTAAGGAGACTAATATCTAAGATACACATGATCTACAAATACATACAATGACTATATACAACATAATGCTCTTTCATATAATAAAAATGTTTCACAGACATTACAGATACCGACGTGTACTACGCGTATTAGATACAAATTCAACTGATAAGTGATGAAGCTTCTGTAAAGAATACCTAAGAGATACCAATGGCGATGCCACATATATGGAGTTATGATGGATATATGAAGAATCTATATATGAAATACATAACAGTATGTTCAGACTTACGCATTCTCATATATATATATGCAACTAAACTATGTGGCATGTGTAATATTTTACTTTAAAATGCCAAAGTAACTATGTATGTATGTTGGTCGTATCTACTCTACAGTTTGATGTACTATACAAAATGACTGTTGATACTCAGATACTCGTAGTACTTAGTGTGGTTTGTGGTGCTCTCTATTCTAGTATGATATGGCAGAGATTCGAGCTGGATATGAGCTATGGTACACATAAGATGTGTGTGTGTGTGATGTGATCAACTAAGGGCAGGCAGAAAAACGAGATGCTTTGAGATGAAATGATTTCAAACAAGTATCGATATGTGCAACATTATGCGCATATTTGTATGTGGAAAGTGATGCTGAAAAGCGCAAAGCACTGCATAGAGTACTTGAATAACAAAAAAAAAAAAAATATAATGTTGAGAGTATGTGGGGAGGCAAAAAGTATGTAGTTGCAGCTACTTTAAAAGTCAGTACGGAGGAAGACTTATGTTGCAACAGTGGTGGTAAGAAAAGTGTTTAATTTAAAAAAAATTATAATAATTGACGAAAGTCTAAAACAATGATTCGAGCCGAGAACGAAAGTGAAGCCTATGAAGGTCCCTCTGTGATATGGTAGAAGTGTGACTGCAGGGCGTCCACAAAATCAAGCCATACTATGAAAAGGATTAAGAAAACACTGGTCTAAAGGATACATTTTTAAAAAGTAGTCGTACTCTCGATAACATCCCAACTTAACCGAGGGAGATTTTTTTTATTCCGTCGGACCATGAGATTTTAAATTTACGTAGATGAGACCTATCCTGTTTTATATTTCCAATTTAGCTCTTTTAATTGTTTAGTTGCTCATATTTTGCCAAAACCCATAAAATTTTACGAAGTGAAAGTTTTTCCCGGGATTTAATCGAGTTTTCTGTTTCCTACTTGATATATGTATGTATATCACTTTATTTTCATTCTATAGTCTTTTGCTTGCAGTTTTTTCTAACTTTTTTGTCGTTAATCACAACGTCCTGTTATATTTATTTTGCCCGGTTCCTAAGTTTTTGGGTTTCTGATTCTCATTTTAGGCTATTTCGATAGTCATTATGTCATCTTTGTTTTTTTTTTTTTTTGTTATGCCATTTGTAATCTGGTTTTCATTATTTTATGTTGGTGTCACCATAAAGTTAGTTTTTTCTTCTCGCCTATTTTTACTTAGTCTGACTTCATCTTTGGTTCCTTGTTTTGCTTTGTCACTATTAATTTGTCTTTGTTATGGAAGGTTTTCTTGTTTAGCTTTGCATTTTCATCCTTTGCTTCTTGATGTTGTCGGTGTCCTTTTACATATGTTCCTCTTTGTACTATTTCGTTTTTTCAGCATTTGTTTGTTATTTTGTATCGTGTAGTTGTTTTTATAATTTTCTTATGAATTTCTTGTCTTTGTTCTTTGTTCTATCGCCCTTTATCATTTGGGTTCAATATTGGGATATTGTTCTTTTATTGTTGTTATTTCATTAACTATCAGCCTTTCCGTTTTGTTTCTAGCATGTCTATTCTTGGAACTTTTTCGGACCATTTCATCGTGCGACCTAGCCATTTTTAAGAAGTTTTCGTTTTTTCGTAACTTAATATTTTAGAAAATGACTCTGAATGCGTCTAAATATGTACATATATTCATTTCATTAAGCTTTCCTTCCCAGTTCTCAAGTATGATGTGTGGTTTGTGATCTTTGATGAGCAACTTTTGTTCTTTGGTACGTTCTTTCTCTACTTCAACTTTTTATATCTAGCTTTTGTTCATTATGTTGGCTTTGGATCCATAACTTCTTTCTGTTTTTTTATTTCTATAACTTAAAGCCTCTTGTCTTACGTATATGTTCTTTATTTTAGTGAACGTCCACGAATGCTCGACGTCTGTCCTTTCGTTTTGTTTTCTCTTAAGGTGACAAGTGGTGTTCCCAAGTTTTTACTGATTCCAGAACATCGTACACCCTTTTATATATTTTTGAGTTAAAATAACAGTATTTATCAGGTGCTTAATATACCTAGGATGTGAGTCTGAAATTATATATGTATGTCACGGCAATCTGACCAAGAATTGATTTTACTTAAAAACACTTCCAATATCTTGGACACCACAGTATAGACACTCGCACTATGAGTGCAGCAGCCTTACTCTTGCCAAGCAAACATAATCATATCCAAAATGCAGTCAGTCAGCCAACTAGCAGCAAGCCACCGCACAGATTGTGCTTCAACCCGTTGGGGCGGCAATCAGTTGAGCCAATTTTCAGATCGATATCTTTGGGACAGAACAAGAATGTACAAACATAGCATGTACAACAAACTTATATACATACCACCATATATATCTTCGTGCCACACAATACAATACCTACTTGCAACAATGTGCCGACCGACCGACCGACTAGTATGAAATTTAAGTCAAACAAATTTAATACAAAATCATAATAAATAACTACGTACAAAATGTAAGGGTAGACATAACAAATTTGTTCAGTAACAAAGCTACTCAAAGCTAATAGTACATACATACATATGTACCAATGCACATTCATGAAGGATAAAGGAAGAAGGATATATAACAGTCGTGGAAAAAAACCCGCAAAACAATGTATGAATTTTTGATAAGAACAGCAGGAAATAAAAGAATTGGAGTATTGAAAGTAAAATAAAACAAACTACAACGCAACCAATATTGCAAAAAAACTTCACAAGAAATCGAAAGCTTATTTCAATTTTGGTTGAAGTCACAAAAAAAGCTTTGGGCATGATATTAATAAACATAAACAAATGACGGTATGCACATGAATACGTGAAAATTTTTTATAGCTCAAACTTTTTTGTTGGCAGCAACAATATTTCTTAACGTTTTCATTTCATTTGTGCAGCGTTTTTGTTTTGGCTGCTTGAGCTCATAACTAAGAAGTGATTAATGAATTGTAGGCGAGAGCTGAATAAAGGAGCAGTAGTTATGCCATAGAAACAGCAACGGAAGTATGTAGAAAAACATTGAGTTGGATTTTGAACAATTCATTCATATGTGTACGAACTTCATTTGTTGCATTGGTTATACATGAAAAGCGTAAATAAGTGAGAGCATGAAGGTATAGTTACACGAAGGAGAAAATGGATAGGTGTCGAAATTTTTTAATTTTTTTTTTTTTTCAAATTTTAGTTTTTAATAATTTTGGCTCAATTCACTTATATATACCATTCGATTTTTCTTCGGAAGTAAAATAGAAGTTCGAGCAACAGCCACGATGGTCATTAGATATTTAAAGTTTCACGAGTTATTGGCGATTTTGTTTTCGACATTTACAAAAAGTAACTACAAATACATTTTTACGTGTAACTATCTCGACTCCAATGCCTTCTAGCGGCTTTCTTTTTATTATACAATGAAACTAAACTAAACGGATCGAGAACTACAGCCTTTACAAAACTGTAAATTTTTATTGTCGATGGGGAACTTCGAGACAAAATAAAGGGCAAAAGAAAATTTTTCTATGCATATTAAAGTTTTCGACAAAAATCCTGAAAGGCCCATACGTGACATATATATGCATAGAATTTCCAGAGCTAATTTTACAGTCCCGATATCTCAGAAGTGGTAACTTTTCGAGAAAAAATACTAGGACCATATTGGTAAAGAACTTCCAGGACTACAACTCAGTCTTAGTTATTTTTTGAAAAAACTTACGGTTTTCGAAAAATGTCCAAAAATTCTAAAATTTTGGCCTTTGACCCCGAATAAATTTGTATGCAGAAATTTGGCTCTGTGAGAATTATTGTTGTTTCAAATGTCTATATTGACCGGACTATAATGTCTTATATCAACGTTACTTTTTTTCTTTCTTAGCTTAGACTGGCGGTTTTTTTATAAAATAAAGAATGCTTCAACTAATAGGGTGATTTAAAACAAAAAAAAAGTTGATAACCTGTTTTCTGCGATTATCGTCGTAAAATAGCTACACCCTAAAAACGGTCCCATTTTGATTTTTACACACTGTAGGTTTTCAAAAACTTAAACCTCCATAACAAAGCAATCGAAATTTCTAACACTTGATTAAGGTTGAATGTGAAATATATGTGTTCACTCCCCGCCGATTTTTAGCTGTATCCCATGCAGCTTCCCACCCATTCAGATAGCTTCTGCTGCTGCTGCCACTTTGACTGCTGTGCTTGGTTACTACTCCCCAAGCAGGCGCTGGGGCGAGCTGACGCAATCCAAATTTTTTATTTATGCAACTAAATTTGTTTACCAAACTCACTCCTACTGCATCATCCTATATACATATGTACATACAAATATTCAAATATCCATCGTCTCCTTTAATATTAAACCAATGCCACCTTCATTCATTGGCGCTACACAACTATTCACACATCAATCGTTCATTTGACTTTTCAAGATTTTTCCTTCATTGTTTATTGACTGACTGGCTGCTGAGATGCTGCTGACTGCTTGACTGGCTGATTGCTTGATTACTCAACTGCTCGAATGCTCCCAACTTCTTACTTCAGTTTGGTTGTTGTTGATTTGTGATTTTTTTTTTTCACTTTTACACTTTCGAAAGTGCGTCATTTTTCATGTCATGCATCGTTTGGAAAAAATTCTTTTTGTTTCGTTTGTCGTTTGTTGTTGTTGTATTTTGTTTTTGTAATGCACAAAATTGATTGCGATTAAATACTTTGATATATGTATTTGTTTACTTTATACTTGAAAATCTTTTATTTTGTTATATTTTTTTGTTTATTTGATTTTTCCTTTCATGGATTTTTCTTTTAAGCTGATCAACAGTAGGTAGAGGTATAGGTACACGTGCGTACATAACTTTATAATCAAAAAAAAAAAAAAAATTGTTGGTAACACGCATGTTACTTTTCGGTTCGCACGAGAAAATCAAATCATTTTTCATGGTGTAAGGGATGTTAAATTTCAATGACGATGAAATAAGTTCATAAATATTTGAGTACATCGTCTCGCACATGCTGGAGAGCCTGGGTATGAGTATACATAAGTATGTACAAAGCTACTTGTAAGTAACTTCCTCATTCTCTTCACATTTTCCATTGAAATTTGATTATGAAATTCATTTGTTTTTTATGGGGAATAAAAATTTGCGCAGTCATGAAATCAATCGAAGTTTTTTTTTTTAATAGTAATAAGCTTATGTTACTATAGCTACTTGGCGCATTTGTGACTTTTAAAGAATTTAAGACTGCGGTTTGTCTTTGATTTTGAATTGTTGTATAGTTCCAGTTTCTTTACTTTTCATAAATACTGCCGATTTAATGACATCTTACCACAGTATATCCGTCATTAGGTAGAATATCACCCTAGGTACTTCGAAATACTTTTGAAAAACGTTCTATCTCAAAATTGTTTTCAAAAAGGTTCCTACATACCTACTTAGAATAACTTCGTCTTCAGGGCTCTCCCTGCTAACCAAAGCTAGCCATGGTGAAAACAAAGCAGAGTTTAGAGCTATGCAATACCAAAAATGAGAAGGTATAGACAAAAGTGTGCAACTCAATACCAACGCATAATTCGATATACATAAATCGATAGTTCGAAAACTTTCAACACTAACTAGTACTTCAACATGGATAGAAAAGGCGCCTCGCTATACAAAACTACCCACTTTTTTATCTTAAAGGCACTTAAGCTTCAATGAAGAATGATAATATCACCACCTTCCCTATCAATCCCATTTGTGCTAAAAAAATTATTTGGGTACAAAAATCGAGAAAAAATTCAAATTTTTTTAAGGTTTTTTTTTTGGATTCTCTCGACGAGGTGGTGAACCTAAGCTCACGACAAAAAAAAATTGGCTCTTTGGGAATACTTATTATAAAATATAAACTAAATTTACCGGACTAGTATTTTTTGATATCATGCATGGGGAAAAGGTAGCCCTAGCTCGAAAACTTGTTATAGGCCTTACAAAAATAACTATTTTTTATCGTCGATGGGGAAGTTCGTGACAAATTAACGGTAAAAGAAAATTTTTCGACGCCTACTAAAGTTTTCGAGAAAAATCTTCGTTGCTGTTGTTGTTGTAACGAGGTGTAGCCCTGCCTAAATGTCAGACAGGGTCACCTCGAGTGTATTGCTCTTGGCCGGGTCGATATAAGAAAACGGCCCGGGTCGTTTCGGCACGATGGGTACAGCACAAGTACTGGTACCGTTCTCGTAGATCCGGCAATACAAGAAACTAGCCGTGTAGGCTATGTAGGTCATTTAGCGTTACCCAGGGTGCACCATATAGCTTCCAGAGCTAATTTTACAACCGCGATATCTCAGAACTGGTTACTGTTAGAGAAAAAAATGCATGGACCATTTTTATAGAGAATTTCCAGGTCTACAACTTAGTCTCAGGTGATTTTTCGAAAAAACTTACCGTTTTCGAGAAAAGTCCCAAAAACCTAAAATTTTTACCTTTGACCACGAATAACTTTTTTAGCACACATGGGACTTTTTTTTGGGGTTTTCTTTCTGAAGCTGAACCTAAGCTGTATGCAAAAATTTTTCTCTGTAGGAACTTTTGTTCTTTCAAATGTCTACATTGACGGGACTACAATACAATTATGAAATTTTTCAAATCCAGCCTCTTTACTGTTTGACATATTTAATGAAATAAACTGGGTTTTCTTCCAACACGAAATTTCACAAAGGCAAAAAAATAAGGCAATTAAGAGATTTACTCTACTATAAAAGCATATTTACATAAAAATTCAATTTACTGCATAAAACTCACCTGTAACAGAAGAAAAAATGTTAACACGAATGTTGTAGTTGTTGTTGTTGTTATTGTCCACAATATACAATTAGCAGCTGTGGCATGGCATTTAAAATGCTTCAAATCCAATTAACAATAAAAAAATAGGTGGCACGTAAATAATCCAATTCGATTGTGATTTGCTAAGCACAAATAGCGCATAAAGCAGCTAAAAGCGAAAACAATTATTTTTATTTTCTTATATTTTTTTTTATTATTTCTTGTTTTCAGTATTTGCTTCGTTTTTTTAGCCTGAGGGTATATGGATGTGTGCTTGCATTGGAAAATATGCTGAGGATGACACTTTTTTTTTTGCTAAAATGTTATTTAGCTATTGACAGCAGCACACAAATCACAGACGACACAGAAAATGTTCATTACACAGAAAATAAATTTATTTAGCTTAGCAAATTTTCACAAATATGTACGTGATATGCTGATTGCATATGAATTTGTGCGTATGTTTTGTAGTTGTTGTTGCACGTTGTATTTATGTGTGGGAGTCGATTGTAAATCTGAAACAAAATAAATTTACTTGAGTAAAAGATTTTTTGAATTTTTTTAAATTGTATTTTTATTTTTAATTTGTACTTTGTATATATGGGGCGAATTCAGTAGAATTTGTTAGTATAATCACAACAACAATTTTTATCATATACTGTCATATCAGAAATATGGAGAAATTATCGATTCGCCTTGCCCTGAACACTACAAGGACACAGCACTGCCCTAGATATTACTATATATCTCACTACATACTTAGTTTTCCGTCAAGTAGAGCCGTTGGGATATGCCGAATTAGAAGAGTTACTACTAACTTTTTAGATCCTCAAACGCCGAGAACATATTTGTTGATAGAGATGTAACATTGCTATCGAAAGAAAATACTTCTGTGCGATATTTCTCATATCTGCAGTTGGCTGTGAAGGCGTTAACCCATATGAAAATTGAGTGCCGAGTTTCATAAAAGCCGGTTAAATCAGATGGGTGGTTAATTTGACAGCTACCCTTATAAAATAGGTCAATTATAAAGCGATTATCGTCAATCGGCCTTTATGAAACTGACGGCTATACTGATAGAGTAAGAGTCCAGAACCGCCAGACTCATTTAATTTTTAAAGAACCTCCGTTCAGGCAAATGGTGACAATTGCCACCAAATGGGCGGTTGAACTAGTGTCAATGGACCCGCTACTAGAACGACCTATTGCGATGCAGAGGGTGTGAATTTCCACCACCTGCCTTACTCAGAGTCATCCTAGTAGTAGTTAGGTCCGTATTCACCACTTCAACTGGCCTGAGGGGACCATTGGTCATTTTGAAATGTGTCGGTTTTCGTGGATAAATTTGTTCGTGCATGTTAGGTAGTGAGCTGGGCCTTTCAACCAATTACCAAGGCTTTCTTCTTTTTTCAACCAATCAGGAGTCTTCCTTCCAACCCATTATATTTTCGCCCCAAAAGCCTATATAAGGCGGCAATTGGTCCCCTGCATGATCCTGAACTGTGAACCTACAAGATTTTCCAATTTCTTTTGGTTTGGATTTTAGACCGAGATACCTGAAAAAGCAGTCTAAAATGTTTTATTTCGTTTTTTTTTTGAAGATTTTTATCTGTGCGTCATAGCTGAGCGGTAGAACAGGCGGCTGTGATTTAGAGGGCCTTGGCTCGAGTGCTGCCAACTCACACAATTTTATATTTATATTTTATTTTTAAAAGTTTTCGCTTTTTAATAAAAAGATTTAATATTAAGATTAAGGGCCTCATTATGTATGACGAACGATAGCTCAGATGAACGATTCGTCTGCTCACAATATCGCCTACCCATCGCATTTTCTTTCATTTTTGTTTTTTATGTCAAATAAAAGTCGAAAATTAAAAAAAAAATGAAAATGATAGATAGAGCGATGGCTAGGCGATTTTGTGAGCAGACGAATCGTTCGTCTGAGCTATCGTTAATCATACATAATGAGGTCCTAAAAACTTTTCGGCTTAAAGCTGAAAGTTTTCGGTTTAAAATTAAAACTTTTCGGTTTAAAATTTTTGTTTCGTTTTAATACTTTTTTTTTGGAAAGCTCTTTCAAGTCATTTTTGTTTTGCTCATCACATTACAGTAAAAAGTTTATGTTGAGTATACATGTAAGTACATATGTATTAGGTACGAGTCCACGGGGGTAGTTTTAACTAAAATAACACAAACATTATAGTAAAAATTAGGTCAAAAATATAGTAGAAAATTACCCCAAAAAACATGATAAAAATGACGCATAAAATTATAGAAAAAATGAGGCCAAAAATATAGTAAAAATTTACCCAAATAAATTGGTACAATCTACGCCAAAAATATTGTAACAATTACACAGAAAATAATAAAAATTAAGCAAAAAACATACAAAAAGTTACGCAAAAAATATAGTAAAAATAACACAAAAATTATAGTAAAAATTAGGCCAAAAATATAGTAAAAAATTACCAAAAAAAAAAACATGATAAAATTTACGCAAAAAATATAGTAAAAGCTACACAAAAAGACAGTAAAAATTACCCAAAAAAATGCAGTAAAATTTACGTAAAAAAATAAGCAAAAATTGCACAAAAAAGTGGTAAAAATTAATGTAACTACTAAAAATTACATAAAAAATAGAGTAAAAATTAAACAAAATATAAAGTAAAAATTACACAAAAATATAGTAAAACTGCCAACTAATATTTTTGCTTTTACGCAATCCATATTCGGTAACTTTTTGAACGATTTACATAAGTGATATCTTGAATTTGAGCAAATGTAGGTAGGTATATATTTTTTTGAAAAACAAGCATAAAAAGCCAACTTTAAGAAACTGTGGATGATGATGTCATCGAAATAAAAAAAAAAAAAATTTAAACCACTCTCTTCCCAAAATTCTGGATCCGCTAGCCACATTGTCGCCATAACTAGAGCTACCAAAACTTAAGTCAGAAACACAGGTGAGCCCATTCACGAACCACAACTTTGTTGCCTAAAAGTATTTGCAGCAAAGTATTTAATTTTCCTTTGCATCCGAAATTAAACTCCCTTACTATTTTTTTTTTTTCTATTTTTTTTGCAAGAAGGAAATGTTGCAATTTGCAGTAAAATAGAATTTTATTTATTTTCGTTCATATGTGTGGATTGTTTATTTTATATTTTTATGCGCTTTTATTTTTATTTTTCTTCCTCTTATTTTTTTTGCCTATTCATTTTCATTAGTTGTAGCTCTTCAATTGCTATTTTGCTTTTAGCACATTTGTACACTTGCAACAACAGCAGGTTTGCAATCGTTTTTTTTTTTGTCGAGTTTTCTGCAATTGCCACTTCGCTATGCTTAGTTGCTTGGGCAAAAAAAAAGCCGGTTGCTAGAGCTCTATTGGCATGTTGTTGTTGTTATTGCTATTGCTGCACTAGCTCCACTAGCCAAGTATGCAATTGATTGCCGTGTTGCAGCGTTGTTGAGGCAGCAAGTTTTGTGCTAGGTATTGTTTTTGTTGTGTGCTGGAAAATTAGCGGGGCGTAAGCACACAAGCAGCACATATGATGAGGCCTTAAGAAGCGCACAAACATACCTACATGTTGTATGTAGAGTAAGTAAAAATTTGCAGTAGAACTTAACAAGTTGCAGAAATATGCAATAGTTCTTGTTGTTGTTGTTGTCGTTTTCATTGTAAACCGAGATTAAGTTTTTTAACTGTTGTTGTTGCTTGATACTAACTTATTTTCTTCTCTTTTTTTCTGCCGCTTCTTCTTTTTCCTCATCTACCCACTGCACTGCTGCCCAACCACAAGCAACCGTTGCTTGAATCAACGAAGCAAATCGCGAATTGTTTGCAGTTGATGACCGCGTCCGACGCGGCAACATCCGCGTTGTGAACTACAACGACGACGATGGAGATGGCGATGACAACAACAACATAACATACATAGCTGCCTGCGACAACAAGCACAACAACCAACAACAACAATGCATAATAATAAGCAATAAAAGCAAAAATTGCAAATCAAGTGCTGGAAGTGGTCTTCTTATAGCCGGTCGGTCGGTCGTATGTGCTGATGTCGTGTACACTTGACAATACCTACACTAAAAAACAACCACAACAACAACAACAAAGATTCCAAGTATAGGCGGCTGCTCAGCACAATAAAGTCAACAACGTCAACAATAATTTAGAAATTTTTCAACTACCAACAACATATGTATGCAGATGCAGTTCGAAGAATCTTTTGGTCTGCAGGAAGGAGTAAAAGTTTACATATCTAACAACGATGCATGTGCAAAAGCGCGTTACTCGCATTTGAGGCAAAGATTTAGGCTGAATCACTTATGCCTTGAGAGTTCATCTGACCATCATTCGATCTGAAGGCTGCCAAGTCGAGAACTCTGATCTATGAAGCTATGTACGTAGACAGCCGGGTTTAATTTTGACCTCATGCATATCATTGGTTTCTCACATCATATTTTTATACCTTTCATGAAGATGAAATGGTATTATAACCTTGGTCCGATGTTTGTAAGTATGAGAAGAAGAAGAGTTGGACCCATCAATAAGTATACCGAAATGATCAGGATGACGAGGTGAGTTGATTTAGCCATGTCTGTCAGTCTGTCTGTTTCAACGCAAACTAGTCCCTCAGTTTTTGAGATATTTGGCTGAAATTTGGTTTGCGGTCACCATTTTCTATTGTAGAAATCATTTGTCGGAACCATGTAGCTCCCATACAATCGATTGTTCCGATAAACGGATTTTGGTAGATAACTGATGTAATTAGATAGGTAGGAACGAATAGTTATTCTTCAAAGCTTTTGGAACGATTTTGTATTGATTTAAAGCAGAAACAACTACATACGTTTAGCTCACAAAAATGTTGTTCCGATGTAACACCTCAGAACGGCACACGTAGGTTATCAACATGGCAAGAATTCATAAATTGGGTTACGAACTCCTATCTCTAGAAGTGTTCCACTATTTCTCTTGTCCAAAACGGTTGTGGTCCTAATGCCTGTATTACGCTATGTATTTTTCTGTTTTTTCCTGTTTTTTTTTTTTTGTATTTATCTATTTCTATGAAAAATACAAGAAAAATACATAGGTAGGACGTAAAATCATTCGTTTTGGACTCTTTAAGTAGCTCATACTGAACCTAAGCCTGCGATTTTGGACTCTTTTACAACTCTTATATAACTCAATGAACTGGAAGGCCTGTTGAAGTTACGATAACTACGAAAGTTCTTATAAAATAATAGGGGGATTCATTAAACCTTATAAGTTTACGAAATGGGTAAATTTATACATTTATCAGCTCATTTAGATGAACGCCCTAGATAAATTTCTTTGTACTGATGTGAAACAAAAAAATTTTTTTTCGAAATTCTCATTAAAATGTAATTTTCGACCCATTTTCAGAATATTCTTCTATTTTTGTGCAATGTGCATTGAATGCATTAAAAAAATTACATGTCGTCATTGAATTGGATAAATTTACGAACTCTTTTACACACAAAAATCGACGCGGAAATTTATCAAATTTGTGTAAACTTCGTTCCATGCAAATTTTGACAGTTGATTTACACGCTTGATAAATTTATATGTTTACGCGCTTTATAAGGTGTTTATTAGGTTTGATGAATCCCCATAACAACAACTTTTCAATTCACAGGAAATATTATTTCCAGTACTGCGTTTCTGTAACTCAAATCGATCGATCGTCTCGACTGAAATAGTCGATTTGACGTCACACTCATTTTTTTTTTTTTAATTTTATTTTGTCGATTTATTTTCTCACTTGCTCTGAGGCAGTGACAAATTTTTATTTTTTTTTTTTTTTCAATTTTGAATCGAGTCGATTTTGACGATATCATCATACCGAACCAATATTCCTATAGGTACGCTATGGTGATGCAAAAAATTTTAATCGATTAAGGAAAGTATGCGATAATCCGAGCGCAGTCCAGTGCAGCTTGTAACCTTAAAATGAGATGCAAGCGCACTGACTTCAGTTAGCTCTTCTGATGGAGAATTGAGCAAATGTCACATCACTGTCACTCACTTTTGTTTAACTCTGTTTCTGTTGAGTGAGCTCCGATTATATGTAAATTAGCACCAAAAAAATTGTTTCATATTATCAGTAATGGTTTAAAATTTCATTCAACCAAATATCTACTACGTTAGCTTAAAATTAAAAAAAAAAAAATCAAAATATCACATCTTTCCCAAAAACTATATCAGACGCTGTCTAGAAGAGGAACTTTTAAACAAAATAAATATTTTTGAATTGCTTATTACCATTTATTAGCCGATTATAATTAGCCAAAAGTTAGTTAAAATTTTTGTTTACTTTTTTTTTTTGCTTATTTTTCGCTTTGTCTTTTCAAAACACTGGAACACTTATTCACAATCCAAAATTCTTGGCTAATTTTTTGGTTTGGTTTTGAGTATTTTTTTTTTTTTTTTTTTTTTTTTTCAATTAATCCTTGATTTTTTTAGCAAACTAGTTCACATTAACATATGCAAGTATATTTTCATTATCTAAAAATTTCTCTTTGTCGCAAGCTTTTCCAATTAATTTCACTTCACTGCATTTCCTTTGAAAAATTCAAGCATTTGTAATTGTTATCTGTTTTTTTTTTATGCGTAAACATTTACATAGCTCACTGCTTCAATTTATTTTACCCGGATTGCTTCCGTTTTTTATTTGCTCTCAGATTTTATCAATCAAATACACATCGCCCGTCCCGTTCGTTTTTTTTTTTTGTTTAGTTTGACGAATCCAACCGTATTCGCACAAAATAACTGTGTAACGCCCGCACATATGCTACTATCGATTTGAACCGGTCTCAAGCACTGAATCGCACTCAACGGGAACAGGTCCGTTGAAGCTAATATTTTCTGGTGCTGCACGACGACGACGACGCCAATAACGAACGAACGATGCCTCAAATACTTATCAAAATAGCATTGAGCCGAGCAATGAGCTGAAATGTTTCAAGAGGGCCGCCGCACAAAATATCTACCAAATATGTTCATCAACCACTGTGGCGTGTTGTAGATACTACACTCAATTTTCGAGCTGTGAGTAGCGGAACAGTGTTTGTGAGTATGCGAGTGTTATTCACGCGTGTGAGTTTTTTCTGGCTTATTGTTTGTTTGTTTTCATTTCACTGCATTCGCTTTTGATAAATGTTTAACGCATCCGTCAGATACTTTTGCTCTCTGCTGTAGCTCACGTTTATTGAGCACAAGCAAGAAAAATCACTCAAAACTAACTCTTTTAGCCGGGTGAGAGATTTGATGTGCTCTTTCGGGTTTTCGCGATAGGAATGCGCCGAATTTTTGAAACACTCAATAGCTGTAACTACTCTTCCTAACTTGAGTACTTTCAATGAGTGCTTATTCTGAGTTTTTCTCATTAAGTACTGTTAATTGAGTAGTTCTTATTGAGCGTGTTTCAAATTGAGTTTCTCTTTGAATGAGTAAAGTATCTTTTAGCTGTCTCTCGTAATCGTCTTGAAGTAAAAAGTTTAATTTGTGGTTTTGTGCGCTTACAAATTGAGTTGTTGAGTGTGGGAACGGTATAAATATGAAACATGTTATTAAAGCAGATACTTTCAAACAAACACCAGCACACACACACATCTGTATCTAGGTAGCTGCAATTGTCTATAAAAAAAAATAACTCACGCATTTCGAATTTAATAAGCCTGTTTTGTATGAATTTCTAACTGGCGGCTAGCATTTGTTGGCTTGATTGTGTATGTGTGTGTGTTCATAATGTTAATGCATATGTAAATCCATCGAAAACACAAAGGTAATAAATACTTTCCTCACTTCAATCGCTCGAGGACTTGCATTTCTTCGCTTTTTTATGACTTTGTGAGCGTTTTTTATTGCTTCATTGTGGGTGATGATTAGACGCACACATACACATACCCATATGCATGCCCCTGTGGGAAATTTCATAGCAGACTCCTTAAAAAAGCAAGCTTAGGTATTACTCTTTGATTTACTGAGTTCCATTTGGTTGTCTTTTGCCACCAACGAAGAGGTCATCACTAAACCAACTGCCGCCAATTAGACACCACGAAATCGTAAATCTGTCTCCGCTTCCTCTGCTTCCACCGGCGGGTGCCGATATGAATACCTCTCGGTCCTGAGCATCTTCATTCACTTGCACACGATGGCCTAGCCTGCGAAGCCGCAGTGTTAAATACGCTAATCGGTACTCCCCTTCACCATTTATTCAATTTAGTTTCCGGTTGATTGAGAAAAGTCTCATTTCATTTAAGTTTTTAAAATACTAGATAGAAGAACCGACAAACTGCATCCTGTTCCAAAAATTTACTTTGCAGCATTTACGGAATAGTCCATTATGCCGTTCAGCTTTAGATTCTTTATTTTCAGGCTCTTTACTTTTCTTATACCCTACTCTTTCATTTATCGCATCGCTTTCTCGTGTTGGGGCTCTTCCTCTAACGTTTTACCTTTCACCTTTTGCCTTTTCTTTTACCTATCAGGTAAAGTTCCCTTTCCCTTACCGGTACACTTTTCCCTTCTATTTATATTACCTCTTTTTCCCTTCTGTTCAATATTTCCATTCAAATACTTTCCAGGAGATGAAAATATGCATTCTCGCTCCTCCTATGTCTATCCTTTTTTCTCTTCCAGAGTTTTTTCCTTTTTCGACGTCTCTCTATTCCTCCATCTCCATCTATAAAATCGCCTTTTCTATCTCTGTCTTTACTTCTTCACCTTTTCCTCTAATCAATTCTATCTCAAAACCATCTTAAGCTTTATATACCCATATCTAAAACAATATTTTGCAAAAAAAGGTATACTGAAGTGAAAACTCTCATTTGATTTCCAAAACTCATTTTATTACTACCCGGTTCCACATTTTGGTGTATATCCCTGAAGCGGTTTGAGATATCGTATCCCCATATCGAGGCCCATATCAATAGCTTTAATTTGATAGAGCTACCCAGATCCACAGTTCGATCGATACCTCAAGACTCGCGCAGTTTTCTTAACTTTTTGGAATCTTAAGAACCCTCTCCTGCTAAGGTTTAAGGTACAGTTCATAAAATTTCATTCCTAGGAGAACTCCAACGGGGCCAGCCTCTTGTCAACGGACAAAGAGATATCACCTCATATAAAACCAAACAAAACCCTCTTCTAGACGGCGCGAAGACCTTATAAGTTAAATGAAGTGTTCTTAGTGAAATATGTTGAGTGATAGACATATGTATGTGCGAAATATCTTGAACGGACACATCAGACATTTTCTGGCGTTAAAAGTTCTCCCAGGGTAGGTTTCCCTGTATGTATATAGATTTGTTTATTTCTTCAAATTCCATACCTAGTTCATCTTATAAACGTTGCCTTTATTTGACCTTTCAAGGCCTTTAGAAGCGTCTTCATCGGTTATATGGTGTTATTGCCGTGAAAAAATTATCATACCTTTTCCTATTCACATTGTGGCTCTAAAGATTTAGGATTAATAACTTGCCCACACATTACTAAGTTTCCACACATTACTGAGTTCCCTACAGGGTATTTAGAGACATATGTAGGTACGTAGGCATGCCTACATATACACATCTCTACATTGACATTTTAATATTGACCATAGATCCGAAACATTAATTTACTTGTACCTTCATTTTAAAATGCATTCATACATTTTAAGGTTTATTTGTTCCAATAATTTCGACCTACATATCTTATCATTGCCTCAATTCATTATACAATAATTTTCCCTACACATTTCAGTTTCTTTTTATATAAATTTCCTAAAAAGGTAGATCATTTCAAAGGACATGATCAAAGGAAATTTATGTAGGTAGGTACATGTGTACCCGAATAGTGTGGCTTTGTTTAGCAAACTACATATTGCCTGTTGTAACAATCATCAATTGCAGCTGCCACACCCAGGTAAGCGAATTTTTGTGGTAGACTATATCAGTTACCGCCTCGTGTCTCAAAAGACGTCTCAATTATGCTTATTGTTACTATTTTTTTTTGTTTTTTTTTTGTTTTTGGTTGTTTTTTTTTTTTTTTTTGCGCAGCTACTTTAACAATACTAGAGGGTGACTTTTGCTACGGATATGATCTAAAATGTCCTTTCAGTAAGCCAAATAAGACGTGAGCTCGGTGACAGAACATGAATCAAAATTAAAGGCGGAAAAAAGAAAAAAAAAAGATTCGGTGAATGCTTGAAGACATTTCATATTGTAAGGAACTAAAAATCAATACATTTTTTGTAAATTTAATTCCCTCTGGATTCCTCTTAATATGTAGTTGCTGTCAACTAGGAAACCCCAATGCCTCAAATCTTTCTCCACTTCATCTTACAGTGAAAAATATAGGCTTGCGGTAGTCCGGACCCCGTAAGGCGGTTTGCCGCACCTGGCTGATAGTTTTGTCAGCTTTAGCCATGTATTCATAGCTCTCTTTATTAGGTCTTGATATTATATGAGTATGAGGAAGTTATGCTTGCTGTTGGCTCACTTTAATAGGCCACACATCAAGTAGGCCCAGCATCGAAATATCATTTATTGGCATGTGAATTTTAGCTGTCCACCAAAGCAACTCCAAAGCATATTTTTTACTACAGTATCTCATATTCTGGCACTACCTGATTGGGACCTTCCTCCATGCTTAACATATCTAAATCTATAAACGGATATCGTCGAATATTTTCAACTTGTAAATTCACAAAGTCATCTCGAATTGAATTTAAACAATGTGCAAGGACACTTAGCAATGGTTACGTGTTGCCAATAGTTGTTGTTGCATTGCATTACCTACAGCTTCCGTGGAATATTATAAATACTCGCACCAAAACGATTTCGTAGGTATATTTCGAGCTATTTTTTCGCCCTTTTCTGCTGCTGAGCTAGACTTTGGGAGCAGAAACTTCTCGCAACTGGTTGTAAACAAAATGCACAAAAGTATCGATCATGGGCGCAGCTAAAACGGATGGGGCAAAAATTTAAAAAAAATAAACACAAAATAAAAAAAAAAATATCTAATTAAAATTAAATAAACCAAAAAATTAACAAAAAAACATTAATAGAATTAGCTAAAATAAACTAAAACAAAATAAAAATATGAAATAAAACAAAATAAAAAAAATATAATAATATAAAATAAAATTAAAACAAACTAGAATAAAATTAAAAAAAATTTAACAAAATATAAAAATATAAAAATAATAAAATTAAAAAGAAAAATTAAATAAAAAACAATAAGAAAAAAAAATTTAACAAAAATAAGAAAAATTAAATAAACTAAAAAATATAAAAAGAAATAAAAGAAATATATAAAATAAAAAATAAATAAAAAAAAAATTTTTTTAAATTAAAAACATAAAATAAATTAAAAAAAAATAGAAAAAAATTAAAAAAAATTATAAATAAAATAAAGTAAAATAAGAAAGTTAAATATAATAACATTAAATTAATTTAAAATAAAATTAAATAAACTATAATAAACTAAAATAGAATTAAAAGAAAGATTCAAAAAATAAAAAAAATAAAAATATAATAATTGAAAAAACAATATGAAAAAAAATAAAAATAAAATAAAAATAAATTAATTAAATTAAAAATAAAATAAATTAAATTAAAAAAATAAAATAAATTTAAAAAGGAAAAGAAAATAAAATTATATTAAAAAATATATTAAAATAAAATAAAAATAATTTAAAAAATTAAATTAAATAAAATTAAAAAAAAAAAAAAAAATATAAAAAAAATAAATAAAATAATAAAATAAATAATAAAAAAGGTATAAAAAAAAAAATTAAAAAAAAAATATAAAACAATATGAAGAAAAATAGAACAAAAAAAAATAAAATAAAAATAATAATAAAATAAGAAAGAAATTATTATAAAATATAAAAAAAATTAAAAAAGGGAAAATAAAATTATATTAAACATAAAATTATATTAAAGAAGTCTAAGTTCGAGTAAACCGAACATTAAATACCCAGCGGTAGTTTTCATATGATTTTCGAAATTTTCCATTTCGGAAGTGGGCGTGGTTGGGAAGCGATTTCGTCCAATTACATCAGGTATACTCCCTATTATGCTAGTATACCTTGTACCAAATTTCGTTCTACGATAATCAGTTTAAAAGTTATGGCCCGTGAAATTTTTAAATATGCCTCCCTGAAAAGTAGGAACCACGCCTACTTTAAAAATTTATCAAAAAAATCATAATATAATGACTAGGGGTTCATCCTAACAAACTATGTCATTGTAGCCATTTTCGTAACCGAATTATATCAATTTAGGTGATTTTCGAATCTTTCTATATCGAAAGTGGGCGTGGTTGGCGAACGACTTTATCCATTTTCATCAGGTATAAGTTACGACCAGTCGAATTCTCAAAAATTCCTCCCTTAAAAGTGGGAGGTACCGCGCCCACTATAAAAATTTTATGGAAAAATCATGAGAGAATGACCAGGGGGTTCACCTATATCATTTTGGCCATTTCAGCTACCGAGATATGTCAATTTATGTGATTTTCGAAATTTTCGATATCGAAAAAGGGGGCGTGGTTATCATCCGATTTCGCTCATTTTCAATAGCAACTTACCTTGGCCAGAAAGTAACCTGTACACAAAATTTCATGCAACAATCTCAATTTTTACTTAAGTTATAGTGTACACGAAGTACCGTTATAATATAATACCCGTGTACTAGGAATGGTACGCTCGGGTATAAAATTAAATTAAAATAAAATAAAAATAAAAAACTTAGAAAAATTAAAAAAATTAAATTAAATAAATTAAAAAAAATTAAATTGAATAAAAAAAAAAAATAAATAAAAAAAATAGTAAAAAAAAATAAATTGAAAAAAATAAAAAAGATATAAAAGAAAATAAAAAAAATAAAAGAAAAAATTTTAAAGGAATTAAAAAAAATAAAATTAAATAAAATAAAACTAAACTAAATAAACTAAAAAAATAAAAACAAATAAAAAAATTAAATTAAATAAATTTAAAATAAAATACCTAAAATAAAAAAAAAAATATAGAAAAAAAAAAAAATAAAAATTAATTAAGTAAAACCACAAGCATTTCTTGACTTTGACTTGGGACGGAGTGCCCCACAGAAATCCCCTCTATAGCCCATATAATGACAGCCCAACGCCCATTATTGCAACTATCTATACCCTCTACAGTTGCACCCTTTGCAGCAGCAACAACAACAGGTGCAGCAAAAGCAACAGAAAAAATAAAACAAATAATAAAATAGGGTTACAAGGCAGGGCAGCAGCCACAAAGAAATCTTGAAATCAAAAGAATTTCAATAACTTTAGTTGGGCTAGGAGCACGCCATAGCGACATACTCTTGAGCATTACAACAACAGACGACAGCACCAATAGCAGCGAGTGTCATCCAGTCGCATTGCTTTGCTTTTGCCTTTGAATTTTGTTGTTGTTGCAACCCATGCTGATGGTGCTAGCTGCAGCTGTGCGCCACAACTTTAGCGAAGGTAAAAATCTCAGCGTTGGTAACTATGAACTTTTAGAATTGGAAGTTCCTCTACGTTACGAATACAACAGGGTCTGTGTTATATGTTGTTGTATATGCAATTGCATTTGTTGTTGTTGTTGCGCTTTTTCTGTGTTCTTATCGTATAGAAAAAATTGTCACTTAATTGCAAAGCGAACGTGATCAAAGTATTTGCCAACATTGCAACATGAGCAATTGCCAATTGAACTTTTACTTTTACATGCAACAAATATTGGCGGTTAAGCGACGTCGCGACGCCGGGACGTTTGCACAGCGCTCGCTGACTGGCTGCTTTATTTTCGTATGGCCATAGCAAGGCACAACAAGCTCGTTGTACCCATTGAGGGCTCGCTCATGTTAAATTGGTAGCTGTTTTGTGTTTTTTGGTTTTCTATTTTTGTTGTTGGTATTTTTTTACCTTGTAAGTCATCGTACACAATTGTGGTTTTAATCAATTGGAATTTATGATTCGAACGCAAAACTATTGAAAGGCATGAGAAAGGGACTAATAAGGCTAGGTTATTCGAAACTTTGCTAGTAAAGTGGTACTCTCACGTACATGAGTACACAGCACCCTTTAGTTCAATAACTAGAACCTTTTTAAAGCAAGCGGTTCTTTCGTATTTTCTTTGTAATTGGCACTTAACCGTCTGAGTGCTATTGACTGAGTCTAAAAAATCAATCTTTTTTTAACTAAATGCTTATTTTTCGATACCTTCGACTTTTTTCTACCTCTTACTTTTCTTGATATCCTTTAGTACTATACTAATTACCAGGCCCAGAGCATACATATTTTTAGAAATATTCGGTCTTGAAATTAAGTATATATATATATGAGGTGCCACGCCCCTTTTCCTATAATCCCTTGTTTTTGTTGCGTATGGTGCTGTTATTGTATAGCTTCAACAATTTCAGACATATTCAGTTTAAAAATTCAGTTTGTATGGCGGTGCCACGCCTCTTTTTTTAGTTTTTTCTTTTCTAAATCTTCCTTGATTTATATTGAAAAAAAATATTATCATAATTAGTCAACCCGTTTTTACCGTTAGTGCAGGCTAAAAACACTCCACTATTTTATATAATATTAAAATATACTTTAGTTGAGTTTATTTTTTTTTTAATTTTTTTATTTCATTATATTTTATTTTATTTTATTTTATTTTATTTTATTTTATTTTATTTTATTTTATTTTATTTTATTTTATTTTATTTTATTTTATTTTATTTTATTTTATTTTATTTTATTTTATTTTATTTTATTTTATTTTATTTTATTTTATTTTATTTTATTTTATTTTATTTTATTTTATTTTATTTTATTTTATTTTATTTTATTTTATTTTATTTTATTTTATTTTATTTTATTTTATTTTATTTTATTTTATTTTATTTTATTTTATTTTATTTTATTTTATTTTATTTTATTTTATTTTATTTTATTTTATTTTATTTTATTTTATTTTATTTTATTTTATTTTATTTTATTTTATTTTATTTTATTTTATTTTATTTTATTTTATTTTATTTTATTTTATTTTATTTTATTTTATTTTATTTTATTTTATTTTATTTTATTTTATTTTATTTTATTTTATTTTATTTTATTTTATTTTATTTTATTTTATTTTATTTTATTTTATTTTATTTTATTTTATTTTATTTTATTTTATTTTATTTTATTTTATTTTATTTTATTTTATTTTATTTTATTTTATTTTATTTTGTTTAAACTTTATTTTTTGATTAATTTGATTTCATTCGCGTCATATATAGATATGTAGTTTTATCGGTGGAATTTCAGGCTACCGTACAAAAGAAGCAAAGTTTCAAAATTTAGTACTTCCAGATGTGTACCTACGTATATTAGGTGTGCGTGTACTTATGACATTGATCGATGTTAATTAGCTAGCTCAAAAAAAAATCCACCAAATTGAAAACAACAAAAAATCAAAGCGAAAGACCTACATCTGTCGATTTTAAAAAGGCGTTACGCCCTCTTCTCACCACAAATCAAACACACACAATCTATTTATCTATTACACAAACACCCAACCAAGCAAACATACATACACACTTCCACAGTACAAGTAGACATAATTAAAAATCTAACATTGACTTAAACTACTGTAAAAACTCACTGTCACGACGTGAAGCCTCACCAGGCTGTGTGATTGTTCATAAACGCATGACTCGCGGTCAAGATAGCAAACGACGGCTTTGTGCCAGCTGTGCGCTTGCGCTTTTTGACTTGATTGAACTTTATAGCTATTTAAACACCAAAAAATCAGCAAAAAGCACAATGTAAGACATGTGTTTGTGGGGAGTGTTGAGTTAAGAGATCGTGAGTACGCAAGTTTATCCTCAAGTACATAGTGATGCATGCGAGTGCGGAATGTGGAGTATGAGTAGATAAGTGAGTGCGCAACAATCAAATGGTTAAGCGGCAAATTTTTGATGTTCAATTTTTTTCCTAGCACAACACGCTTGTGATTTGTGGCAACATCATATCGAACATAGTACCAACAAATATTAGAAAATACATACATTTATATATATCTAAATACATATGTGAACATGTGTCCATACATATGTCGAGGTATGCTTTCTGTACTTCCAATAATAATATTGCTATGCCCTCGACCGCTGGAGATGGCAATGGCAACGAACGGCTGGGGTGTTTGGGGTATTGCGGCTGCTTGGTGTTTTTTAAAGCTTCTCAAGCAGCTGATTAATTACACCGCCTGCTGGGCGAAATCAATAATGCGATAGTAATCAGGGAAAATACTTGTTTTCAAGTTATTAAAAGCTGGTGTTGAGGTTTATAACTCTGTTTTAGTTGTCGTTGTTGTTCAAAACGCTTTGTTAGTTGATAATTTAACACTTTGTACAAGTAAAAAAAAAATTTGTTTCGGATTTTTATTAGGAGTGTTTTTAACTTAAGTCGGACAATTATGGGAATTGGCAGTTTTAGATCGTTATTGAACTTGATGAGAAGATATGTGAGCGTAACTGTGATACGAAGAGGAAGATTGAGCTGGAAAATTGTTCCGAATTAGATAATATTTTTAATCTATTTATCTTATAACTTTAAACGAACTCAACTTGTATATTTGTATATCCAGACTATCTCGAGAGCCGCTTGACCGATTTGGTGAAATTTTGAATATAGATAGTAGGATTGATTCTAAGATTATCCACTTGGGGGTTGCCACCTGGGGCGGTTTACGGGGTTGTCAGCTATTTCAATTTTTTTTTTAATATTGTAGCAAAATATGCCAAAATGGATATCAAATGAAAGGTTTTTTCACGATATGTCAGCTAAAATATTTTCAAGTAGGGTTGCCACCTTACCGCAGTATATTTGTATATCCGGACTATTTCGGGAACCGCTTGACCGATTTGGATGAAATTAGGCATATAGATAGTATGCCCCTTTAGGGGTAGGTAGGTAGGTAGGTAGGTAGAAGTGGCTGCCGCAAAGGCACACCTAGGCCAGTAATAAAAGACCCGTTGTGATACCACCAAACACTAGGAAAGTCAGTCCCGGGGCCCGGCCATATGGAAAATCCCAGTGCTGTTGGGACTCTCCATATAGCCGAAACCCGGGACTGACACTCCTAACCGACACCGCTACCCCTCCTCGAACCATTTTGATAACTTGATGAAGGCCATCAAGTCCTTTATGTCTAGCTCCGCGACCTGGCTTAAGCTAACCAGGAAGGGAACTCCCAGAGAGCGCCTTCTCGCTCCGCTTAAGGCCGGGCAGTTGCAGATGAGGTGCTCCACCGTTTCCTCTTCCTCATCATCTTTGCAACTCCTGCAGCATCGTCGGTAGGGAACGCCTAGCCTTGCTGCGTGCCTACCAATAAGGCAGTGCCCGGTTAAAACACCTATTAATATGGAGATTTCCTTCCTTTTTAGGGCGTATATGTGTCTAGATCTTTTAAGATCGCATTTTGGCCAGGTTTGCTTGGATATCCGGCACCCTGGGGCTTGTAGCCATCTTTCGTTGGCTTCGCGGAGTGTATGCTCCTTCAGCATTAGCTTGCATTTAGGGGTAACTTTGGAATAATTTTAGGGCTATTTTAGGAGCATTTTGGGTTCAATTTTGGATTAATTTGGACGTAATTTTCGGATCATTTTGGAGTGATTTTGGGATAATTTTTGGATCATTTTGGGTCATTTTGGAAACAATTGAGGGTCTTTTTGGGTAAGTAAAGTTAGCGCTAAATTGATACCACCGAGCAAGCTCAGTCACCCAGGTACTATATTTAAAATTGCTTATGTTTATTGAATAACATTTTTCAATTGCCTACTCAGCTCTAAATGAAGCTTATTTGCAAAACATCGAATATGATTAATCATATAGAAAAAATATCACGCTTAAGATATAATTCCCTTTACTTAAGAACTTTTAGAAAGTATTATTCATTAAATGCTTAATCAATCAGCAATTTTTCATGGTCCCACATATTGACTACTTACATAACTACTAATAAAAAAAAAGCTTCATTACGTGCTTGTGTGATGTCTGCGGTAAAGGTGCTGGCAGCATCAAAACTCTTCTCGTTGTTGTTTTAACTCAATAAATTGTATCTTTATTAAACTATCGAAATCGCAAAGCACAGCTGCCTATTGAAAATTAATGAGCTTCATTTACTGCCACAACTAAGTACATACATCAACTCGGCATATTATACAGAGCCAACAAAAAGTAACGAGACAGATGGTAGGAAGTTAAAATAAGGTCAAATATTCTTCTCATTATAGATACGAAAACAATTAAAATAGCTCGAGCTATTGAAAAAAAATTAAGATGCCCTCGGGACCTGGGCAAAAGGCATGACACCTCTGTTGTTCCACTCATCACGAACAGAAGAGCTTTGCCTTATAAATAAAATTGTAAAACATATTTCGTCGGCACTTTTGTCACAACCTGTAAATGCGTAAAGTTATGCTTGAGAATTTAATGTAAAATTATTGTTACAACCAATTAAAAAATTAAACTAGTAAGGAATTTCGAATCAAAATAACAACAAAGACATAAAAATACGAATAATAATAAAAGAGCAATCAGAAAATGGGGCTTTTTTCAATTAAGAATTCGTTACACCTAAAGTAAAGAAGCTACAAAAAGCTTAAGACACATAATAGCTTAGGAAGGCGGACACAAGTTGGACTAAAAAATATGAAAAAAAAAAATTTTATTAAACAACACAACTTTTAGTAAAATAAAATAAAAAGTACCTTTGTGACCGAGCTTGCTCGGTGCTATCAATTTAGCGTTAACTTTACTTTCTTGTATTGCCGGTTCTACGAGAACGGTGCCAGTACTTGTGCTGCACCCATCGTGACGAAGCGACCAGGGCCGTTTTCTTATATCGACCCGGCCAAGAGCAATACACTCGGGGTGGCCGTGTCTGACATTTAGGCAGGGCTACACCTCGCTACAACAACAACAACAACAACAACAACAACAACAACAACAACAACAACAACAACAACAACCCAACAATTACCCCAACATGAACCCTTAAATGTTCCCAAAATGATACGAAATTTAACCTAAGACGACCGAAAAATGATCCGAAAATGATTCCCAAATGACCCTAAAAACACCCTTATAAAATGATTTCAAAATTATTCAAAAATGTTCCCAAAATAATCCTAAAATAATTCCAAAACGACCCCAAAAATACCCTCAAATGAAGTATAACTTTTGCCAAAGTAGTTATGTAACCATTCATATCTTACTATTCATATTTACATTTTCACAGACAACATTCTCACATATGTAGGAAGTAAATTGTACAGTCCTTTACATATTCATAACAACAAGTCAAATTGCCTGAATGAAATTCACATTTAAACGCCCATGTCACAGAAAATTTTACAAGTTATTTAAAAACGAATTCTACAACACAGTAAAACTTTTTATTTTATTACATACAAAATGTTGTATTTGTTGTTGTTTTTTTTTTTTTTTATTATGCAAACGAGTGTATAGTCAAGGCTGAAGACAGCAAAATGAACAGCAGCAGTAAAATGGGCAACTATATATTCGTTACGATCCGTTTTCCATATGTAGATGTGTACCCCTGTGGCGAGCGAATGCCGTAAATTATGAATATGACACCTTGCAACATTGCTGGACGCGAAAAGTTGTATGCAGATATGCAGACTATTTATGACACACATATACATATATTTATTCAGATATACATATGTATGCATGCACAACTGTTCATATAATATATGTATGCAAATTTTTATAAATGCTTGTATGCAGCTGTGTATGTGTATGTGGAGGTTATACAAAGTTTGAGTTCCAGCACAGGCACCGAAGTCCAGCGGCAATTGTGAACTCCTCTGCAATCAAGGTGTACCAAACCACCGATGCCACTGTCCTCTAAAGTGCCGCTTCGTAATTTAGTTGGCAACCCATGCTGGGCAGTAGTGGACAGAAGAAAAAGAAGCAGCACAACAAAAGTGAAAACTAAAATGCTGCACAACAATTTAAAATATTATACATTTTACAGAGAGAAGCTTCATAAACTGTTGTGGACATAGTAGCACTTACGTACGTGCATATGTATGTATGTAGGTGGGTAGTTTCATCTCAAATTGGTAATGATGATTTTATAATTTATTTTTAAGTTTATTTTTTTAAATTAATTTAATTAAATTAATTTTTTTTAGGTTAACTTTTAATACTTTAAATTAATAAATTTATTTTAATTTTACTTTATGATAGCTATTTTATTTTGGTTAATTTCTTTAATTTTATTTTGTTTTATTTTTTTAAATAAATTAAATTTTTTTACCTTAGTTCGGGTTTGTTTTATTTTTTGACTTAATTTAATTTTGTTTTATTTTATTTTTTTACATTTTGTTTTATTTTATTTTTTGTATATTTTTCAATTTATCTTATTTATATTATTTTGGAATTTTATTTGGTTTTTATATTGTTTTTATTTTTTTTATTTACGCATTTCATAGTTGTGTTTTTGTTTTATTTTTTCATCGAAATATAGCGCTATACAAATCGTTACGGAATAACTCAGTTAGACACAATAGTTGAGTGGTTGCAAATATTTTTTTTTTCCATTTTCCTCCTATTTACTTAGTTGCTTTAGAGTTGATTTATTTTATTTAAAATCACAGTGAGTGAAAATGATTTAATGTTAAATAGCCTCAAGTGCGAAAATGACAGTTGAGCCTTGGCATAGTTGACTCATTAGTTTTGTACGAGAAGTTTTGTTTTATGGTTTGAATCAGGCGGAATATTTCAATATATGGCCATATTCACTTACATATATTCATACATATTGTAAACTAACACAGGTGAGTAAGAGTTATTTTCATGTGATTGGGCGTTGCCCGAATGCCAATTTTAATGAGCGAAGATTTATTGATGGCTAATAATTTCATCTTGTGCTTGATAAGTGAGATATATATAAACGAAAGGGTATCGATAAACTCATAGATATGTAGCTCTTAAGCTTAATTAGCCAAGGGCGAATTTGCAGAATCAAGGCCTGATTTGGCTATTAATTAAATTCACAAAAATAACTTTATTAAAACACCTCATGGCTTTGGCTCAGTGACGATTGTTGATATAAATAGTAATATAAAAATATATATAAAAAAAAAAGAAAAAAAGCATAAAATGAAATAATAAAAAACAAAAACAAAAGAAAAAAAATTAAAGCAAAATAAAATAAATTTAAAAAATAAAATAAAATTAAATAAAATAAAATAAAATAAAATAAAATAAAATAAAATAAAATAAAACAAAATAAAATAAAATAAAATAAAATAAAATAAAATAAAATAAAATAAAATAAAATAAAATAAAATAAAATAAAATAAAATAAAATAAAATAAAATAAAATAAAATAAAATAAAATAAAATAAAATAAAATAAAATAAAATAAAATAAAATAAAATAAAATAAAATAAAATAAAATAAAATAAAATAAAATAAAATAAAATAAAATAAAATAAAATAAAATAAAATAAAATAAAATAAAATAAAATAAAATAAAATAAAATAAAATAAAATAAAATAAAATAAAATAAAATAAAATAAAATAAAATAAAATAAAAAATGAAACGAAATAAAATAAATAAAATTAAATAACAAAAAGTTAAGTAAATGAAATACAAATTTAAAAAAAAAATTAATATAACTAAATAGAAGAAAAAAACATTAAAAAAATATAAAAAAGAAATGAAATAATGAGATAGTTCCACTACTTCTATAAGTGTTCTCTTATCTGTTGGAGAGCGAATTATAAATTTAATATCTATAAAAAATTTTGTTCCCATACTCAATTTCCAGCATAATTCCGGTCTATATGAACATACTTACAAACAAATGTGAGAAGTAAAACCTTTAATTTAATACAATATGTAGCAACATTAAAATGTACTTAAAATTTGAAACTCACAAATAAGTGGCACTTGGTGAATCTCCAACCGTTTCGCTTACCTTTACAGGCGATAAATATATTTTTTTAGTATCGCAATCAATTGATATACATACTCGGTTTACAAGTGCTCTCTGTAGAATGTGTCTAGCAGCAAAGCTCATCATGCAGCCTAGAACCTGGTAGGCGCACAGCTTGACTTGACATTAGCACAATCCGCACAAATCGCTTACCTTAAATGGCAAAACAGCATGGCATTTCCGAAAAAAAAGAAAAAAAATTTATAAAAATGCAATAAAGGTGACACCAGCCTCAGAGCAGAGTCTTTGTCAACCAAAAACACGGAAAATCGAAAAGAAAACGAAGGTGTAGATGTTCTTAAAATGATCGCACAATAAGTGCCACACTGCCACTGCGACGTTGTGTTGCCACTTCAAAAAACTCTGGCAATGATATGAAAAATATCCAATCTACGCCTTGCGACAACCGCAGCGTCACCGCATCGCAACACCAATTTAGCCGCCAGTCAGCGCTGCGGGAGAGCCGTTGGATGTCTCAAACTGTTGGTGGTTGGCTGCCATCGCGCGCCGGTTGCATGTCAAACGCCTTAAGTTTCTAGCCCCAAAAATGGAGGCGACGACGAGCGGTGGGCAACTAGCAAAAGGCGGTTGATAGCGAGCGGTCTCTATTCCTGGCGTCTACTGCAGTTGTTGTCTAAGCCTACAAGTGATCAGCACATGAAAAGCAGCCTGTCGGCGGCATTCTATGTCAAGTTGAACTATGTAAACAGAGTATCTTTAGTATAAAAGCAAAAACTACGCGAGTATATGTATATTGGTTTTGTTGGCACTTTCATGTATTTACTTATTTGTGTGTAGGTATGTGTGGAAGTATTTATGGTGCGCAGGCGCAACAACATTTAATGATAAATGCATTTTTATGCCATGATAAATGTTGTGAAACGCTGAAAGGTATAAATCAATATTATTGTGTGCGCGCCCAACTTTGGCAAGCGTTCATATGCCGGAATAAATACCAAAACACTTCCAAGATTTGTAAATATGTATGTAGGCGTTTTCTTACAGTTCGGACAGGTTTAAATGGTACAGTCAATTTTTATGTGTCCGAATACGGAAAAGGAGCTTAAGGGTCAAATACATAAAGCTTTGTTAACCTCGTTTGGCATTTTCAACCTCAAAAATTTGCGCTCAACTTCAGAGGTATGCTGCAATGAACGCTTTAGCACTTCTCTGTTATACATTTGTTTTCGTTATTTATTTCTGCGTGTTTTGGTTAATTTATTAATTTAATAGAGAAAAAATGAATTAATTATTACTTCCTCCAACTTTTTATTCTTAAATTAAAGCAAAGTCATCAACATCTGATTGTCAAAGCAAGCAAAATTTGAGAGTTTGCCAAATTTTAACCTTGCTTCAACTTTGAGGTCTTCTATTTGCCATGCTTCGTTTAAATACGTATACTGAACTTTTCTGTCAAAGTCAAAGTTCGAGGTAAAGTCAAAATAAAGCTTTATGTAATTCACCCTTAAGACTAAATCTCCTTAGATATGAAGTGGCATCAATTTTTCTTAAAGATAATTGATACAAAAACCGTTTGAGATTGAGCTTTTCAAGCTTGTACCTTTTAAACTTTTTGGACTAAAGCTTTTTTAAGATTTTTCGGAATGAATAAAACCTTTTTTAGAGTAAACTAACCCTTTTTCATTTTTCTCTCAATCTTCTAAAATTTTACTTTTGGAATAAAATTTTACTTTTTCTGATAGAGCTTTTTGGATAAGATGTTTTCAATTGTGAAAGCTTTTTCAGATTGAACGGAAAAATTCTTTGAGTTAACTGAAACTATTTTGCATTAATACTCTTTAATTTGAAGTTTAACTTTGAAAAGAGCTTTTTTCGGAATGAACGCAAGCTTTTTAACACTGCACAAACTCTGAATCAGAATTAAAGAAACCTTTTAAAAATGTATCTCTTTTACATCGAGCTTCTGTGGTTTAAAGCTTTATTAAGAGAAAATTACTCAGATTGAAAAACTTTTATTTCGCATTGACTTTTCAGCTTATATCATTTTATTTTAAATTTAAAAAAGCTTTTTACAGAGTGAGGAAATCTTTTTTCGAATTCCACTAACCATTTCTCAGATCAAAAGAAATCTTATCTTTAACCCTTATCTTTTTAATATGAGCTTTTTTGATTAAAGCTTTCTGATTTTGAAAGCTTTTCTAGATAGAACGATATATTTCCTGAATTACTTACAACAAACGAAAACAGATTAAAAGAAATCTTTTCTTTTTCACCTAGATGAAAGTATTAAGATCTAAAAAAAGCTCTTCGAAATGAACGAAACGTTTGTAGATTAAACGAAATCTTTTACACATTTTCTTACTCAATTGTAAATTGTAGTTTTTGATATTGGCCTTTTCGAACTTTTAAGAACATTTTTTTTTCAAAATGAGCTTTCCGAGCTTTTTAGATTGCTTGGTGGTAAACCAACCGGTTGAACGGAAAGGAGTCTAGGAGTAGGTCACCTCCCCGTTGGTGCACTCTGGGTAACTCTTAATGACCTACATGGCCTACACGGATAGTTTCTACGCATTGCCGGTTCCGTGAGAATGGTACCAGTACTTGTGCTGTACCCATCGTACCGAAAAGTCCAGAGCCCTTTTTTATATCGACCTGGCCAAGAGCAATACACGCGGGGTGACCCTGTCTGACATTTGGGCAGGGCTACACCTCGTTACTACAACAACAACGGACATTTTTCACCTTGAGCACTGAAGAAGTAAATTTTTCAGTCTAAAGAAAAGCTTTTTCAGATGGGGATTAATCCTTTCGAGACTGAGCTGAACTATTTCACATTGAAGCATCTTTCAGACTGAACGAACAAAGTTTTATACTTAGCGAAAGCTCTTTCAGATGAACCCTTTAAAATTGAAACATCTTTCGTACTGGACCAATATAACTTTAATCTTTTGGGAGAACTGTTTCAGATAAAAACGTCTTTCGGACCGAAACAACAATATAAACCAAGACCAAATAAAAGTGCTTTTAGAACGAACAAATATTTTCTTGAGGCATAACGAAAGTTCTGTATGATATAAAAATAAAAATGATTATCCCATTTTGTTTGTAAGTGACTGTACTTTATAAAGACAAACTTGCATATCATCAATATCAGCCACTTAATGCAACCAAAGCATCCCGAGAGGTGAATGCGCAAGCAACAGAGGCCAAGTGTAATGCGATAGTTTCAAAGTGTTGCGCTTAAGTAATTCATATGCATCGAGGTTGGAATTTCGAAGCCAAAGCTTGACACCAGGTGGCTTGAGCGTTTGATGCAGTCCAGAATTTTCGCGCTTTTATTAGCTATTTAATTTACATACAAGAAAAAGAGGTGAGATTCTAGGACGTGTGATGCGTCCAAACGATGCGTTCTAGTATGGAGTTTTTGCTTAACTGCTTGTTTTAGCTGTTTTCATAGTCATATAATATATAGACACTTATTTTGATTCACACGTGCTTATACATAAGCACATAAATCTTCACTTGCTTACTAACAAGGATTATGATTGTACGGTCTTTACCTTTTCTCTATTACAGATACTTTACCTGTAATAATCGTATTTATATGAGGTGATATATTCGTTCTTCGGAATGATCTTTTATGGCTGCAAGCTCCGGAAAAAATAGTCAATTGTTTGTAAAATAACAATTTATAATAATAATAATAATAAGAATCATATGTTTTATCATATCACATCAGGCGATAGCTGTTCAAAACATGTGATATTATATCTTATCGGCGGCAGATTGGAATATCAGCTTAGTTTTTTCCAAAAGCCCCATTTCAGAGTTTCGTTTCATAACATGTGATATCTTATCATATCATGCGATGGCACTAGATATTATATCATATCGAGGGCTAATTCAAAAGTCAGAAAAAATAAAAAAAAAACATATCTCTGAATTCGAAACGACCTATTTTAGAATTTCATCTGTGATATAGTATATCATATGATATTAACAGCTCAGTGTAAGATCACATTATTTCGAAATATTTTTAAAGGCGGCCCAGGTAGTCTTTTTGGAAACGCCTTATTTTAAAATTTCATGTGATATTGTATCATATCATTCCTTATCATTTTCAAAAAAGCTTATTTAATATCAAGAATAACTCCATCAAATACATGTGATATGATATCATATCATATTCTGTGATATCACACTGTCATTTCACTTGATTGTTTAATTTCCCAAAAAATGTTAACTTTGACCCATTCACACTTATGTCTAGAGGGTGACGATATCACATCATCATGATAAAGATAATTATTATCTTGTATCATATGATAATAAATAAATAAGAAATCATTTTGGGTGACATCTGCCACCCGATGTCGAATAAAAACATTTTTATATTTTTTAAGAAAATTCTCACAAACTACGGATCTATCACACCCTTCTCGTTTCTTACACATAAATGAAACAATCAGTAGATATGTGCGCATTGCTGTTGTCTTCGTCGATCTTTTGTCTCCTTTAGGGACGCCCTTTTCAACTTTAGCGCCAACATCTTGCACCCTACGCTAACCAAACAAGCTTGCGTGCGTCCCACTGCACCACCTTCTGCGTAACCCTTTTTCTTGTTGTTGTGCTTCCACAATGCTTGTCTTACCATACAATTGTCTTTCCACTTGCCTTCATTTCCCTTAAAAAGCTGAATTTTTTTTTTTGTACAAAACAAAGTTTCCCGTTTTGCAAATTCGTTTCGTTTGTTGAGATTTCATTTGCTTGTTGTGCTGTTTATTTGTTAAACACCTTCGTGAACAAAACGCGTAAACATCCTTTGTCATCTTTGGCCTTTTGCAGATTTCTTTACTTTTAGAACGCACTTACAAGCAGACACACAAAACTTCAAGTATTATTTTTTATAGTGATGTGCGGTTCTGAAAATTTTTAGGGACCGATTTACAATAAGCAAAAAAGATTTTCAGTGAATACAAGACGAATTAAATTTTTCTGAGAATTGATTCGCGAATCCGAATTACATGTTACATGTTTAGCCATTAGAACATTTTCTACTTTTTTTTGATCCGACAGTCCCGGATCCTCATCGAAACTTTAGCACTTTGATCATTCGAGTTTTTGGGATTGTTGACAGGTTTTTTTCCGGATATGGTACTGCTACTAGCAACTCGCTAAACGTGATATCTTCTAATTTGCTTCAAAGTTGAAACTTGCTCGAAACTAAAACCCATGGAACATATTTCGGGAAATCTCCCTGAACTCGACCATCACCCTTTAATTTTAGTTTACCAACAAATGCTTTATTCCTCCCTAAATAAAAACTTAATACCATGATATTACCTTCTAGAAAAATTACTTTCGTTCCCTCCCACTCCTCTTTTTATACACATTTTTAGGAGTCGGTTTATTGTTCCACCCTATTACCCGACTACGCTTCCTCGCCTTTTTTACATCATTAACATGTATACCTGTTTGATTATGTAAATTTCATTTTTCAGTTGTTCGGTATTTTGCCTTTGTCGTTTCCTTTATTACGAATATTTTAGAATTTATGTCCCTTGTTGTTCTTGCTTTTGTTGTTTACATATATCTTATTGCGCACCTTAAATTCACTTTGCTATTCCTAAAAGAGTTATGCGCTCGTATGAAAAAATGAAAAGAAATTACCTTTGTTATTCGCTCTAATTCGTTTCCAAACCAATGCACATTTCGGGTTGCGAAATCTTACAAAAAAAAAAAAAACATAAAATAAATATACCCGAAAAAGCTTTGTTGTCAAAATCTACATATATTTTAAATAAATAAAAAAAAACGGCGATATTCTTTGAATTTCCGATTGTATAAACCCTTTATAATAAAGTCGTTAAATATTTGTGTTTCACTTGATGTCAGTGCTTATTCAATCATTTTGAGGTTCATTTTGAATGTGTTAAACGAGGGCATGGTGCCCTCAATAGGTGCAAATAAATATCGATTCAGATAGGAATGAGTAACTGGGTTTTCCGCCCAAAAGTATGCAACTATATATTATTCTGATAATTGAATTCATCTGCACAGTGATGCCAGATCGATAGAGTTTTGCAACCGTCCGTCTGTCCGTGTACACGATAAATTGAATGAAAATTTAGATATTTGCATGAAATTTCCTGTACAGGTTACTTTCTGGCCAAGGTAGGTTGCTATTGAAAATGGGCGAAATCGGATGGTAACTACGCCCCATTTTTCGATATTGATATTTTATTTCGAAAATTACATAAATTGCGATAGCTGAAATGGCTAAAATGATATATTTGGAACTGATTACGGTAGAACGATGATGTAATTGTACGAAATCGCTTAACCACCACGCCCAATTCAGAAATGGAAAATTTCGAAAATCATATAAAAACTACCACTGGGTATTTGGTGTTCCGTTTACCCGAACTTAGACTTTCTAACTTCATTTTCTACAAATTGGCGAGTTTGCAGTTTTTTGCGGACTCCGATAGCACCTGCAATGCAGATGAATTTTTTCTGAAAAGCTTTTTATGGCAGAAATATAGGTACTCGGAGAGTTTGCCGAACCAATGCCGAGGGGCGACTCCGTTTAGGAAACACTTTTTTTGGGTTGATTTTACCTAGTTGAGACCCCAGAATGCTTGGCGTAGTAGGCTACCGCCACAACACAGCGGCCGCCCCATACTATTACTATGGATAAAATAGTGACAGAGTCGTTAATCTAGTATTCACAGTCCTAAAATAAATCCCGACAGGAGTTCCAAGCCTTTGTCTTTGATGCAAGAATAAATAGTGACCGAACTGAAAGCCTTGCTTCAAGGTTTCTGTCCAGTCCTTAAATTAATAGGATTTCCATGTTCCTCTCCCGAAAAAATGCTGACAGGGTTCCTAAGGCCTCTCTTTCTAGTTTTGAGAAAAGAACTTGAGCGATTGGTATATCTTCCTTTGTTGTCCTAAAATAAACACTGATAGATATGGTAAGTCTTTCCTCAAAGTCGTGGATAAAAAGGGTAGTAGGACTACCTCTGTATTTCTGAAATAATCGCTGTCAAGATTCCTAAGCCTCTCTTCCCAGTGCTGAACCAAGGAAACCTTATTTCCAAAGCCATGCTATCAGGATTGAGAAGGAGTGGCGGAATTTTTCTTTAAGCAAATAGTGACAGGATTGATAAGCTACTCCGTCCTATTCTGAAATGGCGTATAACAGGATTTGAAACCATATGTAAATGGATAGGAAGTATCTATTTATTAATTAAGCCATAGTCAATAGGCCTTGCCAAAAAGTAACCCATAAAGTCTTACTCGGGAAGTGGGTAAGGTTTGGAATGTATTATCAAATCACTGTCTTATCCAACATCCCTCATATACCCGACTGGGTTCAAAGAACGTCCCATACAAAAGCGTATGGCTGATACTCACATAGTTAACTATCAGATACCATCGCATCAGAGATATTCCGAAGAAGAACAAACGCCCATACAACAAAAACAACACACGAATTTGTGGATTTTTAAACCGAATTACAGTGCGAATATTTGTGTGAACAAGCAGTGATACAAAAGGTATTGAAAACATACAAAGTACACTCCCCATACATACATATTTATTTATGTGTTTAAGCATGAGTTTTGGACAACCGCACAATATCATGCGATAAATATAAAAGGCGCTGCGATGCCAACTGAAAAGCGTTGCGATGCGATACAATAAATTGCAGATTTGCGTTGCCTTTGAAAAGCAGCGAATATAACAAATCAACAAAAGACGCAAACGCAAGTACAAAACATAGCCGCCGACACCACTACCAAATGTAGTCAAAGGACCAAACTAACAAGCTCAATTCGTAAATATCCCAGCTTATGTTTGTTGTTGTTGTAAGGTTGAGCAAATTTTGGTTTTATCAAAATTTTGGATAAAAGATTTTTGTATTATTGTTATTTTTTTAATTTATTAGCTTGCTGTGTTTATTTATTTATTTTTGTTTTTTATGTTTGTTTTTGGAGTTGTGGATTTTTTAGGTTGCTTATATTTTGCCAGGCAATAACTAAGCAACTAAAGTTTTTGAATAAAAGGAGCTCTTCGCTTTGTGTTGGTGCCTCTTTTTCGCATCACATCCCATTGCATAGTTTCGCTTAGTTCAGTTGATTCTGACGCGCCGGCTCGCAATCCAGTATGTTTATTATGTTTTTGTTGGCTTTTGTTTGGATGCCTGAAGGCGTGATTGCAGCTTGTTAACAAGTGTTGGCAGTTTAATTGAGTTGAGGGATCAAAGCAATAGCAACATAAGGCAATATATAAAAGGCAACAGCAACAATTGTTGCTTCCACACCATAAACATTTACAACAGCAGAGTGTTCGCATTTGTGTGTGTGTGTGTGTGTGGCTGTAACATGTCTGATGATATGTAGTGCGTGTGCAACGGAAATCTTCCACTGCCACGCGTAGCTAATACGACACTCAGTGCAGCTTTATACCTCAGGCACCCATCAAAGAGTATTCAACTTATAAAAGGCTTATTTTAATTGTTCAAAATGCTTACAACAAGAAGTCTTTTAGGTATTTTATTTTAATTTATTTTCTTTTATTTTTTTTTTACTTTACTTCAATTTATTTTATTTTTTGAGTGTTCCTTTTTAATTCAGTTTTTTTTCTATTTTGTATTTGTTTTGTTTTAATTTGCTCTATCTTTTTATTTTATTTTATTTTATTCTACTTTATTTATCTGATTTTATTTATTTTTTTATTAGTTTCTTATTTTATTTTATTATTTATTTTATTCAATTTAACTTTATTTTATTTTTTATTTTATTTTATTTAATTTTATTTTATTATTTTGAATTTTTTTTTATTTTATTTTACTCATTTTTGTTTATTTATTTTATCTTAGTTTTTTATTATTTTTATTAGTTTCGATTTTATTTTTTTCTATTTTATTTTTTTTTAATTTTATTTGATTTTATTTTTTTTATATTTAATCTGTATTCTATTTAATTTTATATTATTTTATTTAATTTTTTAGTTTTATTTTTTTATTCCATTTTTTAATAATGTTTTTAGTTATATTTTGTTTAGTTTTTTGTTTCTAATTTAATTTTTTTTTGTATTCTATTTATTTTTTTTTTTAATATATACTTAAATTTTTTTGTATTCTATATAATTTTATCATATTTTATTTAAGTTTCTAGTTTTATTTTTTGTGTTTCATTTTTTTAAATAATTTTTTAGTTATATTTTGTTTAGTTTTTTTTAATTAATTTTTTTTGCATCTGGTTTTATTTTATTTTTGTTTATGTTTTATTTAATTCCTTTCTTTCAATTTTTTTTATTTTTTCCTTTTTTGCTTGTATTTTATTTTATTTTATTTTATTTTATTTTATTTTATTTTATTTTATTTTATTTTATTTTATTTTATTTTATTTTATTTTATTTTATTTTATTTTATTTTATTTTATTTTATTTTATTTTATTTTATCTTATTTTATTTTATTTTATTTTATTTTATTTTATTTTTATTTTATTTTATTTTATTTTATTTTATTTTATTTTATTTTATTTTATTTTATTTTATTTTATTTTATTTTATTTTATTTTATTTTATTTTATTTTATTTTATTTTATTTTATTTTATTTTATTTTATTTTATTTTATTTTATTTTATTTTATTTTATTTTATTTTATTTTATTTTATTTTATTTTATTTTATTTTATTTTATTTTATTTTATTTTATTTTATTTTATTTTATTTTATTTTATTTTATTTTATTTTATTTTATTTTATTTTATTTTATTTTATTTTATTTTTATTTTATTTTATTTTATTTTATTTTATTTTATTTTATTTTATTTTAATTTATTTTATTTTATTTTTATTTATTTTATTTTATTTTATTTTATTTTTATTTATTTTATTTTATTTTATTTTATTTTTTTATTTTATTTTATTTTATTTTAATTTATTTTATTTTATTTTATTTTATTTTATTTTATTTTATTTTATTTTATTTTATTTTATTTTTTTATTTTATTTTAATTTATTTTATTTTATTTTAATTTATTTTATTTTATTTTATTTTATTTTATTTTATTTTATTTTATTTTATTTTATTTTATTTTATTTTATTTTATTTTATTTTATTTTTTATTTTATTTTATTTTATTTTATTTTTTTTTATTTTATTTTATTTTATTTTATTTTATTTTATTTTATTTCATTTTATTTTATTTTATTTTATTTTATTTTATTTTATTTTATTTTATTTTATTTTATTTTATTTTATTTTATTTTATTTTATTTTATTTTATTTTATTTTATTTTATTTTATTTTATTTTATTTTATTTTATTTTATTTTATTTTATTTTATTTTATTTTATTTTATTTTATTTTATTTTATTTTATTTTATTTTATTTTATTTTATTTTATTTTATTTTATTTTATTTTATTTTATTTTATTTTATTTTATTTTATTTTATTTTATTTTATTTTATTTTATTTTATTTTATTTTATTTTATTTTATTTTATTTTATTTTATTTTATTTTATTTTTTTTTATACTTTATTTTATTTCATTTTATTTTATTTTTTACTACATATTTATTATTTAATTAATTTATTATATTCCATTCAATATTATTTTATTTTGTTTTAATTTATTTTATTTTATTTTATAATTTTTTTTGTTTTGTTTTATTTATATTTATGTTTATTTTATTTTATTCTATTTTTTGCCAATAACTTTACTTGTCTTGGAAATACGTATATACATATTTCACCTGCACAAAATTATTTTATAAATTGCTAACTGTGCGCCGTCTACTGCACTACTCCCTGTCACTCAAATGCGTTCAAAACTTCAACGCTCAATACATGCGCCTCCCGAAAAACAGCCAACGGCCATTCCATTCATTCAATTCAATCGCCACCTCGATTCTCCCACTATTTACCCCCACCTTCACAACATACACATATCGTCGGTGTTTATGCAAAACAACGTAACGAGCAAATGCAAAATCACGTAAATGCAGTCACCCAAACTTTACAGGAGAGACAAAAAACTGTTTAACTTTTCTACAAGCCGCTATGTGGTGGGTCAAATTGAAATGTCATTTTTTGGCATTCTTTTGCACAAACCCCTACTTTTTTGTTACTAATGGAACGATCCGGGTACCCAGAAGCCCTGCTAAGCAAATCTCATTTTTGACCAAAGTGTCGCTTACTGGGTTTTGCATTTGGCGCTTACGTCGTTTTTGCATAATCACCGACGATATATGTATGAAGAAGTACCTGGTAGTCGGCTCTGAATAGCCAGACAATTTCATATCACCTCAAACCGCCGTAGCTTGCATGTTGAAATAAATTAAATGCACGTCAGCATCATTGATTGCAACAACCTGTCAACGATGGCAGTGGTGGCATACCACAATGCATACTAGCTGGTGGACTGCGGTTGTCATGATTGTTTTGTTATTACTGTTATTGCTTCTTCCGATGTGTGTTAATGTTTTGATTGTTGCTCTCTTACTTTTTTTTCTCAACGCCTTTCTTTCTTGGCCGCCCATTCAATATTCATTTGCAAAAATGTTTTTGTTGTCAAGTGTCGACAGTCAATTTGTGACAACTCGTGAATTTTATTGGTGTACACTGACTATTTGCACCGAAAAAACCCTGGACCTATCGAACTCTGCTGCGACAGTTCTCACTCACAACAATCAACGAATTTAACCAGAGCCCTTTAGATTACCAAACCTATCGGGTCCCTTTCAATGTCTCCGGGGAGAACGTTGTTCAACGCCCTCTTGATATTCACCCAAGGCACCCAAGAAAAATTGTTTGTGGTCTTAAGAGCCCTCACTTCCTTTTCACAGCGAAGGCAGAGCAGTTTCTGTGATATCTCTGAAATGATTAATCGTAGAATATTGAAAAAAGGATAAAGAATTAAATGAGATTAATCTCAAAGGCCTCCAGAAAAAAACGAAGGTAGGCAGAAGGGCGCATGGCGCATGAAATAATCCAGGCAGAAAAGTTATGGGATGGAGATGGGATAGGGATAGGAAAAGCGGTACAACTTCTGTCGGGCCATCTAGTAAAATCTATCTTTTATACAGACTAGAAGCTTCACCGCACCAAGTTAGATCCTCAGAACAGATGTTCAATTTCCCCACCACAAGCACCAAATTTAGCAATTTCTACACTCAGGAATTTACAATTGTATACTCCACAATTCTATACTCCAAAACAAACGACCGTAAGAATTTAAAACAATAAATAAACGCCAGCTCTGAACTTTATCTACAGCGACATAAGCGTATGTTGTAAATCCTTTTAAAAAAACTGCGCGTGCTTTTAATTTTTATCCTAGACAGCGTGACGTGTGTTCCCAGATTAGGATGTAGCCGACAGTTGGCCATGACCGCGTACGTTGCATAGACGGCTATAGCCAACAACACCAAATCTATGGCGTTGGCAGCGTGGTGGCACTGAGATGCGACATTGGCGGCAATATATAAGGCATGTGGCAGAATGCACATTGCAATAGCAAATTGTGAACTTGTGAACAAAGGCGGATGCTAAGTGTGTGAATTGGCACTTTGGTAGTTTAGCTTCTTTGAGTAGTTTTCTAGAGCGCAAGAGGGACCAAGTAGGAAAGCAATAAAATTTCAAAATATGCCGTTTTTTTTTTTTTGGAAAATAGTAGAGAGTCCGCCCACAAACAAACATTGAAGTGATGCTTTAATTAAAAAAGAGGACTGGTGAAATCTTGACAGTACGTGGAAGAGGGCGACGGAGAACGGCCTTAAACCCAAACAAACCAAAAAATAGTTTGAACCAAGTTCAACGTGAAAAAAATGTTCAAGACCTCAATAAAGTTTTGAATACTGCTGCTGTTGCCACTTGTATCAGCTTCACCGCTACCTGCAACACCTCCAGCTTCCATTACCATAGTTGTGTGGCATGCAATAAAAGTCCATTTTATGAATCCGAATGCCCTCAACCTTGCTGAATATTTTTTTCTTTTTTACTTAACTCATTTCTCCTCGCTCTGTTATGCTTCATCACCTTTGTATGCGCACCTTCATTTAATATCGTTCGTTCCTGTTTGCTTTTGTTGTCCTGGCGCTGAGTTTACTGATTTTTTAAAAGTGTTCCCATGTTTTGATAGCCTCGCTATCAGTGCGCCATGAAAATGAATGTGGACTATTGGCAGATTAAAGCAAATGAAATGAGTGAAAGAGCGTACCAAATGCTGTAATTGCATCAATTGTAAAATAACAGCAACAACAACAATCAGCTAGTTAGCCCATCAGCCCCAATCAAAGGACTATCATTTGCCACACTCTTAGTGAGGCACATACATACATACATAGGTTATGTATGTTGTAATTATGTATATATTAAAACTCATGCATATTTATAAAATTTTTTTTAAAGCTCTTATATTTGATAGGGTGGATAAAGATGTTGAAATTTCCTTAAACCGGGGCTCGAACTGCCAGAAAAACCAGTTCTCTTTTATTTTATTGTGTTTCATTCTATTTCGTTTCATTTAATTTCATACTGTTTTACTTTATTTTTTTTTTTTTTAATTTAATTTCAATTTTTTTATTTTATTTATTTTATTTTATTTTATTTTACTTTATTTTATTTTATTTTATTTTATTTTATTTTATTTTATTTTATTTTATTTTATTATATTTCCTTTATTTTTCTCCTTTAAGGGTTTACATTAAATATCGGTTATAAATAACAAGATACTTAATACTATTGTTCAGGTACTTTGCATAGTTTTAAAATTTCTTTCACAATCACAGACTAAATATATATGTATAAAATACATTTTTCTAACTTAATGTATGCTTAAAAATTTTCTAACAATAGAAGTTGTTGATAAAATAATAGCCTTCTGTATTGCTTTTCGCTTTTCTATGAGTTGAAGCTTCTCAAGGCTAAAGTTTAAAGATTTTGGGATGACTCCTGTTGTAGATATTATAATTGGTATAATGTCGACCTTGTCTAGTTTCCACATCTCTTTTATTTCGTATGCCAGACTCTGGTACTTTCTCATTTTTTCCGCATAGCACACTTGCAAGTTGTGTGTATTCGGTACAGCTATGTCTATTAGGTACCCTTTTAGTTGCTTATCCACAATGGTTAGGTCGGGTCTGTTGTGTGACAAGCTACGATCGCTTATAATAGATCGATCCCAATACATTTTAAAGACACTGTTTTCAAGAATTGTCTCTGGTGCATATATTTATAGTATGGGCACTCCGCTGTTACTAGATTGTGACGCAGCGCTAGTGATTGGTGTATGATTTTAGCCACCTGGTTATGCCTTGTAAGATATTCTGTGGCCGCCAACGTTACACATGCACCGGTGATGTGGTGGATGGTTTTGGGCTTCCTTTGGCATCGCTTACACCTGTCGTTTTCGATGGGAGCCCGCATAACATCTTTGCAGTGGTTTTTTGTTGCAATTACTTGGTCTTGAATAGCGAGCATGAAGCACTCAGTTTCGGCGTATATACTAGAGTGCCTTAACCATTCATTGGATGCGCGTTTATCTATTTCTGTATGTTCCAGAGCATATGCATGTCTTCCGTGGATAGCTTTCATTTTCCATTCTTGTATTAGTGTTTGCATGTGCTCTCCGTCCGTGGGGAGTACTGTTGTCATAACATCTTGCAAGTTCAGCGGAGAATACTTAAAATCAGCTTCGCAAATAGTTTTTAATAGCGAGTTTTTTTGGTTATGAAAGTACAGACGTAGATTATAAATATATTTTGCGTGAAGATGTTTTATATCTACCATTCCATGACCACCTTGACGACGAGGTAGATAAAGACGCTCTATTGCAGATTTCGGATGGTGGGCGCCAAACTTTGTAAGTAGCGTTCTTGTTGACCTTTTTACGTTCTCCAACTCAGTATTAGACCATTTGATTGTGCCGAAAGTGTAGGTAAGAACGGGGACCGCGAATGTGTTTATGGCCTTAAAAAGGTTGTTTCCATTTAGGCAAGATTTTAATAAGCTTTTATCCCTCTGTAGGTACTCATTTGTTGTAGCCATCACTATTTTGCTGTGCTGTGTCCTTCGAGCCTGCAGTAAGCCAAGATATTTATAGGTATCAATCTCGGATATACCGCTTATTATTTGGGAGCTGTTTAGCTGAAAATTCCGCAGAACAGGTCTCCCGTTTTCTACACTTAACCTGCGACACTTATCTATCTCGAATGACATTTTTATATCTTTGGAGAAATCCTCTGTCAGTTCCAGCAATGTGGTTATTTCACGCTCATTCGCGGCATACAGTTTTATGTCATCCATATATAGTAGATGGGAGAGTTTGTGGTAAGACGATTGTGGAGTTTTTATGGTGAAGCCGTAATTGGTTTCATTTAAAATAGTCGACAATGGACTTAACGCGAGGCAAAACCACAGTGGGCTTAAAGTATCACCCTGAAAGATATCTCTCTTAATGGGTATAGGAGTAGATTTTATGACACCATTTCGTTGACTTAAGTTGAGGGTAACTTCCCATGTGGACATTAGGTAACACAGAAGTCGCTGAATTTTCGGGTCTATCTAATAAATTTCAAGAACTTGCCCCAACCACGAAAGCGGAACGCTGTCGAAAGCTTTAGCATATAAATGTATTTTATTTATTTTATTTTATTTTATTTTATTTTATTTTATTTTATTTTATTTTATTTTATTTTATTTTATTTTATTTTATTTTATTTTATTTTATTTTATTTTATTTTATTTTATTTTATTTTATTTTATTTTATTTTATTTTATTTTATTTTATTTTATTTTATTTTATTTTATTTTATTTTATTTTATTTTATTTTTTTATTTTTTTTATTTTATTATATTTTATTTTATTTTATTTTATTTTATTTTATTTTATTTTATTTTGTTTTGTTTTATTTTATTTTATTTTATTTTATTTTATTTTATTTTATTTTATTTTATTTTATTTTATTTTATTTTATTTTATTTTATTTTATTTTATTTTATTTTATTTTATTTTATTTTATTTTATTTTATTTTATTTTATTTTATTTTATTTTATTTTATTTTATTTTATTTTATTTTATTTTATTTTATTTTATTTTATTTTATTTTATTTTATTTTATTTTATTTTATTTTATTTTATTTTATTTTATTTTATTTTATTTTATTTTATTTTATTTTATTTTATTAAAATTAAATTTAATTTAGTTTGATTTATTTTATTTAGATACTTTTTTGTTTCATTTATTTTACCCTATTTTATATTGCGGCTATTTCATCCGAACATGTTCACCCACCCTAATGCACACAGTATACCCATGTCCTATGTGGATATGTGATGTGTTACAAAAAGTGTGAGCTTTGTTGCGTTGCATGCAGCAGTTTATCTGTGGCAGGCACTTTGTTTGCATTTCATATGAATTTTACGAGTATGTCTTCACATTTTGTCTGAGCTCAGCCAAAACTTTGTTTTAAGCTTTTTAGCGCTAGCACGAGTTTTTGTTTTGCATGAGCAAGAGATTGTAGAAAATACAAAAAAAAAATTTTTTTGTTGATATGCCCTAAAATATGACCCAGAAATACCGAAATCGAGCGGTACGTGCATTTTTTAGATTGTCAGGCAGGAACTTTAAATTATTGTATGAATGGTTGATAGGGACAAAGTAAGAATGGGATAAGATTACACATAATTTAAGAGATGAACACAAGAAATTAATGCCTGGTAATGGAAGGAGTAAAGTCGTGTTAAGTTTTTAAAAGGGGGGGCGCATAAAGTTTGTAGGTAATCCTAACGGTTATACTCCACAAAGACTAGAACATGCATCGCGAGACCGTAGAACACACCATTCACCCTCCTTAACAAATGTATATATTTCTAAATCTAATCAATAACCCAGATCCAGCCTTAATAATTTGGCCTATTAGGCTTTCCAAATCCAAAAAAGACAAAGTATTAAATTCCAAACTTAATTTACTGTAAGTGTTTACTTATTATGTTCAAAATAGTCTCTTTAAATAAACATCCCCCAAACGTCCAACATTATCAACTAAACACAGCTTGAAGGCAGACATCCCTTTGAAGCTAATAAATATTTGAGATGTAATTACAAATAATTTGACAAGAATGACAATCATTTTGTTTAAACAACTAAGAATACAAATCGCAAAATGAAGTGAAGCAAATAACTTACTGTATGAGTGCATGTATGTATATCACAATAAAGTTTAATTTGATTCATGCGAAGCATGCCCACAATGAAATATCTATCAAGCAGACTGCTTGTCGGTTTTTAAATTAGCAAATCATTTTCTACCCAGAAAGCAAGAGCAGTTAGGTTACTATAATCCAAATCTGTGTACCCTTCTTTCTTTGCTCACGGTACCAAGCCGGAAATTTCTTTATAAACTCCCAGCAAACATTAAGGATAGAGAGCGATTAGAAGACGATTCGAATTCCAATGACGTTCTCTAGGTTGGAAGGTAAGAGAACGATTTGAGATACTTTCGTCGAGAACTATAGCATTATCGACAAAAATCGAGTTCTAATGTATTTATCTAATGTGATTCAAATATGCTCAAGTTTACGTTAGTTATTTAATCGTAGTTGTGTAGTCGGCTCTTTGTTGAACCAACTGGCGCCAATTAGAGACACCGCGTGTTCTTAGATCTGCCTCCACTTGGTCCTGCCATCGGAGTGATGGCCTCCCTCTTCCTTTACTTCCATCGGCGGGTGCCGATAAAAATACCTTCTGGGCCGGAGCGTCTTCGTTCATTCGCACCACGTGTCCTAGTCAGCGAAGCCGCTGGGTTTTAATCGCTGAACTATGTCGACGTCTGCGTAAAGCTCATCATTATATCTTCTTCGGTACTCGCCGTTGCCAACTTTTAGGGGTCCATAAATCTTTCGAAGAATTTTTCTCTCGAATACTCCCCAAGCCGCCTCGTCAGATGCTGTCAGTGTCCATGCTTCTGCACCATATAGCAGCAAGGGTACGATAAGTGACTCATAGAGTGTTGTTTTTGTTCGTCGAGAGAGGACTTTACTTCTCAATTGCCTACTCAGCCCAAAGTAGCATTTGTTTGCAAGAGTTATCCTTCGATGGATTTCCAGGCTTACATTGTTGTTGGTATTAATACTGCTTCCCAGGTATACAAAGTCCCTTACTATTAAAAAACTTTAAGTCCCGAAGAGTCAACGATTAGTTAAACAGAAGGCTATGGCAAAAGGAACGTGGCTGATTTTTTCCGACTAAGGATGTGCCCATCTCCGTGAGTCTACCTCAAACTTTCAGGGAGTGTTTCCATGTTGTAATTTCTTTTATTAGATTTTTTATCCATGTATCTAAAAAGTTGTTCATATTTTCTTTTTTTTTTCTCCAGTGGAGATAAATAAAAAATTATCAGCTCTACCGTTCAATCTATCAGCTGTAACTATCTTTTGGCAGTGCCTTTCCCGCAAACAACGAGGAAGCACACGGACTACTCTTAAAGAATCCTCTTTCATTAAAAAAGAAAATATTAAATTTACCTGACCACCAAACAGCTACTCTATCTCTCTCTCTCTGCTCAATAGCACTCTATGGAGTATTTTTTTGGAAAGTACTCTAATGTAGGTATTATATCGTGTACCCATAGTCAAAGAGATGGAGTACTGATAGAGGACACTGTGGTATATTAATACTCCTACAGGTATATTCTTCAGAACGAAGTATTTGCTTTTTTTAAGGGTTTGCATAAAGTAAAATCCATAACGAATATTTAACTTCATTTGAGATGGTCCTCATTTCTTTTACATCAATCTCTCCATCTGCCTATTTTTTGTATTACCTTTGTTCATTTCCTAAAGGTTTCATAGGATTCAGAATCTTAGCATTGGCCCACCCGTCCATCTTAGTGGTAATGCTCAAAAATGCGACTAGCTCCTGAAGTGTATTTTCAAGGTGAATACCCGTATGACACTTTGTTTTTTTTTTCATTGTATTTTTTCCTGTATTTTTCATAAAAAAAATCAAGTCATTAAACAATTTACAAAAACTACAAAGAAAAGTAGAGGTAAACACGTGATAAAAACGTGCCAGCTTTGCTGAAAAATTAAAAAATTTTTCTCACTGGGCTAATAACTGTAAATAAGATGGGTACCAACAATAGCAGAGAGAACAATTGTCCTCAATATCTACACTAAAATGTCAAGCAAATCAAACGGAAACGCAAGAAGAAGGAATAGTCAACAAGAAACCATCCATAGTTCAAATAAGTATTTTGGAGCAAGGAAATCAAGGTCGTCACGACTGTCGCCCACAAAAAAGCTGAAAACGCTTTTTCTCCAAAGTAAAGTGTAAAAGAATTGAAAGCGAGAGATTTCAAAACTCAGGCGCGTTCTCTGACAACAATAACAACAACAACAACAATACTTTAAAATATTATGTAATAACAATGAAATTTATACGAAGGCAATTTATTAATAAGAATGTAATTGAAAGTGAAATATATTTATGTTGGAGTCTGCACGTTGATGACAATCAAGCTGATGCTGTTGAAGTTGTGCAATCAAAGGAAAATGGAAATTGAAATCAGAAGTGGCATATCAAATATTTATTTAAATAGAATTTGTAAAGTGAATTTTAAAGGCACTACTAAAGAGCTTCTAATTATATTCAAAAGTTAAATGGAGTATAATAATGGTGCGAGAAATTCTATGATAAAGAAGGACACTTATATTCACAGTAATACTACATATTGTTTAATTAATTTGAATAAGATATAAATATTTGAGTGTTATTGTGAAAGAAATGTCAATCAAAGTTTTGAGCACCTTTCAGAGGCAGACGCTTATATATTTTATATATGAAGAACGATTGGAATGGGATGAAAGGGTTTATATTGGATTTCAACAGAAAATTGAGTTTTTGATGTCATAATTACTAGGAATGTGGACAAGACCATATTTATTCCGAAATCGAGTAAAAGCTTTTAGATATCTTCGAAGGTCTCCAGAGCAATAGAGACTCAGTCGTTGTCCAAAAAACGTCGAAGAACCCAAGTGATTAATATAGAAGTGTTTAGAAGACTATCGGCATGGCAGCCTATCTATTATAAAAGCAGGTCGATAGAAACTGATTTTCACTCGATTTCTCCCTGGTGCTACAAGAACTGCGCCAAACGAAGCTCTTCACAACATTCGTGACGTTCTGCCTTTAGATGTGGCAGGGTACCGAACAGCGGAAACATCGGACTTGCGTGCACTACTGGACACTCCAGTATTCTAAAATATTATAGTTTTTTTTGCCTGGAAGCACAGATTGTTGTGGGACCACAACATCAGAATCGAATAAACATTAAAATAAATGTTCCCCGTAAAGGAGACTAGAAGTGGGCGGTTCGGTGTCTCGGTACTAATGGTAGCACTTGTTTTTGCTGGTACAACAACAACAATAAGAACAACAGCACACACTCCGTCAAGCCAACGAAAGATAGTCCCCAGGGTGCCGCATAGCCGGGCCAAAAAGTGGCGGTTTCGATGCTACCACAACAGGCCTTCTAAGGCTTGCTTAAATGTGCCCTGTGGCCCTGGAGGGCAAGAGTCATGCTTAAACGTCTTTCGGGCTATAGACGGGGCGATCAGCAACTTTTTGACTGAGGCTTATGAAATGACCTTGAGATGTTTTGTGGATATACTCATTACCAAGCTTCGCGCCATAGAAGTGTAGTCGCCCTATTTCGGTACGATCAAGGGAAGGCTATGCCGCGTTCAGGTTACCGCAGGCGACCTGGAATGAGTTTGCGTTGGGCTTACGTGATCTCCTGTAGAGGAGCGCTCTCATTCCCAGCAATGGGTGTGCTTGCGATCTACGGAGCTCATTGGATTCCCTAAAAGGTGTATACAGGGAACAGTTGGACAAGAAGGTGAAATAAGTTGTTATTTGTATCACTAGTTGTCATTTTTTTGGTCCGCACATAGAAGAACCGCCAATTGAATAGCGGTCACAAACTTTCCCCGCTTGAGTGTACTTCTACACACTGCCCATCCTCCAAGTTTCTTGCGACGTGAAATTCCTTTCGTGGGTATAAAAAACCTATAACCTAAGTTCGAACTGGTACTAACGAATCACAGACGCCAAGGAGATTATGCCAGAAGATGCTAGTACCAGAGCATACCGAAATAATATCCGGCATAAAAATATCTAGATACATACTTCAGCAACACTCCCCAAAACCTTCGTGGAATTTGTTTCCTGTTATAACAACAACAAAAACCACTTGCAAGTTGTACTCAACTACTGCTTAACAAGCGAAAAACTTTGAAGTGTTGCAAGCAAATGCCAAAACTAATTTACTCGTGAGGTCATAATACCTTTATGCATAAGTACTATCATAAGTACTTACACAGTGTAAGTATATATATTTTGCTTCTTTCGACTCATATCAAATTAAGTGCATGGCAACCGTGTTTGTGTTTTCATTAATTTTTTTTTGTTTTGTGTATAATTCACACATTCAACACTTTACTTACCTCACTTGAAATTCTCTTTCGTTCATGCGCCATACCAAAAAAGAGCCATACTCATAGGCGATGAAGTCATTAAAAATTATTACAATACGTAATTGCCCATAATTAATAAGCACTCATATCCTGTACAACGGATGTATGAAAGTTGAATGCAAGTGCACAGATACACACAACCATACAATCGCCGTGAGACGGACATTAACTGCAATGCACTGAACAATGGCTTGTAGAAGGCGGTAGAAAGAGCGTTATTATATGCAGAAGTAGATCAATATGTGTGTGAAGTATGATACCGTAAATATGTATATACATATGTGTAAAGGTATAAGTATCTGGACGACAACTCGGCCTTTTGTCGGCATTTTCCATGTAAGCACTTCGATCAAACAATTGTCCATGCAACAAATACAAACACGCCGGCTGGTTAGTAGCCACTTGACCAGAACAACACAATCGAGACTGATTACCAGTAGTAATCAACCAACCAGCAGCCTGTCCGCCAACTATTCATCCGTCCGGCTGCGCTTCGCGTTCGACCCGCTTGGACGTTAGCCGACTGATATGAATGTTTGTTTCATTGCTCTCGTTTTTACCAGCATATGACTTTTGTCTGTTTTTTGCCCTCAGCTCAGACAGCTGCTTTGTATTGTAATGAGTTGTAATTTTTATCAGCTCATTCGGAGGGTAATGTAGCCGACAACAACCGACAAAAATTAAAACAACCAAACCGCCCAACATGCCAGCATATAAGGAAGCTAACCGCCATACCTACATTGAGCGCGCATGAGTTGTGCGTTCGTCCGTTCATACTTATTGTTGGTCATAAAAGAAGTTTTTATTAAAAATCTGTAATGTCATTCGATAAAAATCGGTCACAAATTATATGCTATACGTGCATAGTAGTGATGCACAGGGCAACGGAACCGGATTTCGAGAAGTCGAAAGAGCACATTCTTTGAAGAATCGAACTGCTTGGTCGTGGGCCCAGCTGGGTGTAATAGCAGATATTGCTTTAGAAGATATATCTGCTTTAAGGTTTTTTTTTCTTTAGCAGGGTTATACTCTTAGCCGACGATAATATGTGAGCTAGTTAGGATATACATATTTCAAAAATGGTTGAAATCATTAAACCCCCATGGGTACCTCTCTAGGACCTGCAAACATTTTTAAATCTCTGCTCAAAAAAGCAAGATATATTTATGAAACTTGGGTCATAAGTTAAACTTATGAAAATTGAAAGTGACTTTTCGTCATTAAATGAAGTTTACGTAAAATGGGGCAAATATGGGCAACACGTTTTTTCAGGTGTCGTTATAAAATGCTCCAAGCTTTCATTTTATTATAGTTAGAAGGTAGAGAACGCTATAGCACACAGAATTGGATTACGAAACAAGAAGGTGCTATCTCAAATTTGGGTTATAAATTTGTTTCAGCATCACCTTACACATTACATTTTTTACATTTATTTTTTAATTTCTACCTCAGAATTATATTTCTAAATGGGCCTAGATATCTCAGATTATTTTCTCGAAAAAACCCTACCTACTTCAAAACACCCTACTTATATTTTTTCCAAAAACGCCTGTAAGGTGGAGAACGCAATACCTAAGAAGTTGTTGTGGCGGTTTCTCCAGCGAAAATGTTGAGTGCGGGTTAGCTACGCTTTATGCTTACCAAAGTTATTGTTTATTCCAAATAAATATGAATATTGCGGGTTCGGTACTTTGCCTTTAATCGCTATTAATCCAAGTTACAATTTTTAGAGAAAATCCATGCGGTCAGCGGTTGGTTGAATCGACAAGTGAAGTATTAGAAAAAAAACAACGAATGATATGAAGGAGAATGTCAAATAAGACAAATGATTGATTGCAGGTACGCAATCATGCTTAACCCTTCACATCAGGACTCAACATACCGCCGCCCTTGAACTATCCAGGATACGTTCAATTAAATTACTATTACAATACAATTCAAATTAATATTCCAATACAATTCAAAATACAAGTCAAATAGAAATTATGTTTTAATTAAAGTACTTTAGTAGATACGCCTTCCGAAAAGAGATCTTCACTTGTTGGTAGTAGGCAGAGTTTAATTACTGGCCGAACTAACTCGCCATGCGGAGTCTTTAGCGTCACCACTCTTACCCGCCCATCAGAACCAGGATGGCATTTTATAACCCGACCCAGCATCCATTTCGTAGGTGGAGTGGGCTCCTTGTAGATCGCGACCACGTCACCTTCCTTGATGTTGCGCGACGGTCGAAACCACTTAGCGCGTCGTTGTAGATTTACGAGATATTCATCTCGCCAGCGACGCCAGAAGTGCTCTCTTAAAGCGGAGATTGCGTGCCACCTTTGCCCAAGATTCCCCCAGAACCCTTGACCCTCAGGTTCTGGGATCGATTTGAGAGGTTCACCAATGATAAAGTGGCCCGGTGTCAATACTTCCAAATCTCCGGCGGTTGCAGGGTTGTCACACAGCGGCCGGGAGTTTACGCACGCCTCGATTTCTGTCAGAAGCGTATGGAACTCCTCGTAGGACAGAAGAGTTTCTCCTAAGACCCGCTTCAAATGGTACTTAATTCGTTTAATTCCGGTTTCCCAGTAACCTCCCATGTGGGGAGCCGACGGGGGATTGAAGCGCCATTCGATACGAGAATCGGCGAAAAATTTACTGATGGTGCTGTCTGCGAGGCACTGCTGGAACGCTATTCGAAGATGTTTCTCAGCACCGACAAAATTTGTTCCGTTATCGGAAGACATGATACTGCAGTGACCACGGCGGTTGATAAATCGTTTAAATGCGTTCAGAAACGCAGGTGTAGAAAGGTCGCTTACGAACTCCAGGTGCATCGCACCGGTACACATGCAAACGAACGAACATATATAACCTTTGGTGGCTTTAGCGCCTCTGCCATGAGTGTATTTGTACATGTACGGTCCGCCGAAGTCAACCGCGGAATGTGTAAAACAACGAGCAAAAGTTGTACGAATTTGTGGCAAATTACCCATAGGTTGTGTAGCAATATTTCGGTTGAAACAAGTGCATTTCACGCACTTGTGATAAACGTTGCGAATTAAATTACGTGCGCCGGTTATCCAATAGCGGCGTTGCAAAACCGTTTGCATGATGCGGGGGCCAGCATGTAGTGTGTAGAGATGGATGTCATGAATTATAAGTTTAGAAAGCGGTGATTCTTTTGGCATGATGATAGGGTGTTTTGCATCAAGTGTCAAATCTGCATTTTTCAACCTACCGCCAACTCGCAGAACACCTGTCTCATCCATATACGGCTGTAAGCGCAAAAGAGGGCTGCTAAGCGGAATAGGCTTTTTCGCGTTGCATAGAGAAACTTCGTTAGGGAAATAAAATAATTGTGTGTACCTTATGAGACGCAGTTCGGCTTCCGAGATTTCCGTACAATTAGGCGTGCCAACTTGTTTTGATGCATTTAGTCGAACGGCGGGGCGCGCATTAGCGCAAAACCTTAAAACGTAGGCTACGACGCGGCGCAGCTTGGAGTATGATGAAAACTTCGTGAATAAAGACCAGTGCTCGTTTGGCGTGGTGACATGGACCGCTACCCTTTTTCGTATGCCGATGTCTGTTGAATGTTGCGGTGAAGTGGACTTCCAAAACTCGTTATTGCTTTTCAAAAGATTTGGACCTGCCCACCAAAGCTCGTGTTGTAGTAGTTCGCGTGGAGTTATGCCTCTGGAAACACAGTCGGCTGGATTTAGCTCAGATGGGACATGGTTCCAACGTTCAGGTGGTAAGGTCTCATGAATGTCAGCGCAGCGGTTAGCAATGAAAGACACCCATCTGCTGGGGTGTGCTTGAATCCATGCTAAAGTTATTGTGGAGTCCGTCCAAGCGTATATTGGATATGGATTGCCTTGTAAACTTTGAAGTACGCTTCGGGCCAACTTTGCAGATAAATGCGCTGCGCACAATTCTAGTCGAGGCAGCGTTGTGGTTTTGACGGGTGCCACCTTCGTTTTCGACGAGATTATGGCGACTGAGACCTTTCCATCAGCCCGCACGGTACGCGCGTATATGACAGCTGCGTACGCGCGCTCGGAGGCATCTGCGAATACATGCAGCTCAGTAAGAGATCCAGGGACGCCCAAACCCAGCCAACGATTGACTTTCAAAGTCGACAACAGCTGCAGTTCCGAACGATGCTCTAACCACTTGGCTACTATATCGCTTGGTACGGCTTCGTCCCATCCAACATTGTTACGCCAAATCTCCTGCAGCCACATCTTCGATTTAATCGTTGTAGGCGCGAGAAGTCCTAAAGGGTCAAAAAGCGTGCTAGCGTCCGATAGAAAACTTCTCTTCGTGAGAACCGCTGATATACCACTCAGGTTGACCGTAAACGACAGGTTATCTTCCTCCATATTCCACGTTAATCCCAATGCGTGCACCTCTTCGCCCTCTACAAGATAGTGTGATATAGCTTTAGACGCGTTCACCATATTTTTTGTAAGCTCTGTGCAATTGGAAGCCCATTTTCTGAGTTCAAAGCCGCCTTCTTGCAGTACCTGGGAAACTGCCCGTTGTAGTAATATTAGCTCTTCCTTTGAAGACGCGCCAGTGAGAAGATCATCCATATAGAAATCTTTTAGTATGACAGCCGCGGCTTTTTCGTTAGCGCTAGATGATGATTTAGCGGTTTGCTGTAGTGATTTAACAGCCAAATGCGACGCAGCGGCGACGCCGTAGGTAACTCGTAGCATGCGGTAGTCCTGAATCGGTAACGAGGTATCGCGGCGCCATACAATTCTTTGTAAATCTGTATGCTTGGGTGAAACACAAACTTGGCGGTACATTTTGGCTACGTCGGCGGTCATGGCGAAGCGATGCGTTCTAAAACGCGTTAAAATCGTAAACAGATCCTGCTGCAATTGGGGGCCAATGTATAAGGCGTCGTTGAGCGAGTTTCCACTACTGGTTTTGGCTGAGGCGTTGAACACGACTCTTAACTTGGTTGTGAGGCTCGACTCCTTCAGTACAGGGTGATGCGGCATATAGTACTTTGGATTCGTTGTATCTGGAGCAAGTTCCATATGTTCCATATCAACGAGCTCATCCATGAAAGCGTTGTACTGGTTGCGTAAATCGGTGTCTCGATCCAACCTTTTCTCGATTCGTAACAAGCTACGAACGGCGCAGCTTCGTGATTCCCCCAGTTGCACGCCTGGTTTGAGGGGTAGTTCCACCGTAAATCGCCCGTCAGAACTTCTTTGATGTGTTGCCTCGAACAGTTCCTCGCAATGCTGCTCCTCGGATGTTAGATGTTTCGTCACCGGCGACTCCTCTAGCTCCCAAATTCGGGTCAACGCTCGATCTAAATGAATATCGCAATGGAGCGACTGCAAAGAAATCTCGTTGGTTCTAACTTGGTCGATGTTGCCAAAAAGTGTCCAGCCGAACACCGTTAGTTGCGCCATTGGCGTACCAGATGGCCCTTTACGTAGTTCAGAACAAATGAAGTTTTGCATGATATCCATTCCCACCAGCATATCAATACGACCGGGTTTCATAAACTCGGGGTCAGCGAGGAACAAGCCCTGGACGTGCGGCCAATCTGATATTAGAACATATTGCGTCGGCAACTCGCTCGTAATTTTTGGAAGAATTAATGCGTCGATGTTGAAGCATTGATCAGTACAATATGATGATAAAGAGAGCCTTACTTCCCCTCTTGAGCGACCTCCTTGCGACGAGCCTATCCCTGTAACGACTACTGCGGACGCCTTTCGTGGTAGCTTCAAACGTTGCACACAAGCTTCTGTTATAAATGACGCATGTGACCCAGAGTCGAAGAGCAAGCGTGCGGGTTGCCAGCGGCCGGAATAATCCTGAATTTTGACAAGCGCCGTGGCTAAAAGCACGACTCTCTGCCTTGGATGCGGTGGTATTAAATCGGTGTTTAAATATGATGATACGCCAGCTGTTTGAATATGAGGTTGTGAGGAGGGATAATAAGGGGCAGTGCTAATGGGTGGCTGCGGTAAAGCGTCTGCAGCGAAGTAACCTGGAACGGCTGCAGACGGTTTATTGACTAAGTGAGCGGAGGTTGAGGTATTGGGTGCGGAGAAAACGTTGTGCAGTAACGTGTGGTGGCGCTGATGGCACACCCTACATGCGGATGTACTATTACATTTGGCCCTATAATGGCCTGTGCCTAAGCAGTTCGTGCATAAGCGCGATTCCCTTACGAATTTTGATTTGGCATTTGTGTCTGAATTCTTAAACTTATCGCAGCTATATAACCGATGTGTGCCATGGCAGAAACTACAATTACTTTGATCTTGAAGAGCGTGAAATACGTTTGCGGACTTTGCGAACGAAGCTGCCTTTCCTTTGACTGGTACTGATTTGGCGGAAGATGCAAGTAAAGCGAGTGAGCGGCACCTAATCTCCAAAAATTCGGTTAACTGGTCAAAGGTCGGACAATCATCACTTACCAGCGAAAGCTCCCATTGCTTTCTTGTTTCAAAGGCTAATCTGTTCACCACTTGGTGTACCAGCCAATCGTCCCAAAAATCAACTGTTCGACCCAAAGCTTTAAGTTCCCTTATATGTTGTTGGAACGCGTCTACAACCCCCTTAATTGCATCAGCAGTGTCGTGAGTTGCTACCGGTATGCTAGCCATTGCCCTAAGATGACCTTCGACGATCACCCTTATAACTTTATATCTAGCCTTTAAAAGCTCCCACGCTTCTACATAATTGGCATCGCATACCTTAAATCCGGTTATGATTTTCAATGCATCGCCTTTTAAGCAACCGCGAAGGTAATGCAGTTTTTGTCCATCTGACAACGTAGTGTTTGTATCGATTAAAGATGAAAATGCGTCAAAGAATGATGTCCACTCTGTGGCATCGCCCGAAAAGGTAGGTAAGTCCATTTTAGGGAGACGAATCGCGGCAGCTACTGGGGTTGAGGTAGAGGGACGTTGTATTTGGGTGCGGGTTTTCTGAACGCGTCTGAAATTGGCTAGCGCTTGAGCATACCACCCCTCACATTGAATTCGGGAATTTGCTTCTACCTCCTTAAATTCGTCTCCACAACTTATTTCCACTGCATCCTGAGCAGTATTAAACCTATCCCACTGTTCGTTGAGGAGCTGTATGTAACTGTTGACCATATCCTCGTCCAATGTAAAAGTTTCGTTGGTACTTTTTGCCAAGTAACGCTTTATGGCATTGAGTGCGGAATCACGCGATTTTACTGCGTTGGCCATTTTGATTAAAAATTAAATTAACTGTATGCGGTGTGAGGGTACGTGATGTACTTATGCGCATATGAAGTGCAGTTGAAGGGTAAAATAATAGAATGCGCAAAAAAATTGAAAAATATATGCGGGTGATACTCCAATACCAAATAACATTAAATAAAATCAGTAGTCTTTATTTTATTTGTTCGCAGTTTTAATAATTTCTTAAAGTACCTTGAATTTTGTTGCAACGAAGTTCATACGATTTGCATGTGCTAATGTGCAAGATGAATGAGGTTATGCTTTGCAAATAAATCCGGCTCGTGAGGACCAATAAAATGTTGTGGCGGTTTCTCCAGCGAAAATGTTGAGTGCGGGTTAGCTACGCTTTATGCTTACCAAAGTTATTGTTTATTCCAAATAAATATGAATATTGCGGGTTCGGTACTTTGCCTTTAATCGCTATTAATCCAAGTTACAATTTTTAGAGAAAATCCATGCGGTCAGCGGTTGGTTGAATCGACAAGTGAAGTATTAGAAAAAAAACAACGAATGATATGAAGGAGAATGTCAAATAAGACAAATGATTGATTGCAGGTACGCAATCATGCTTAACCCTTCACATCAGGACTCAACAGAAGTTGTTTCAAAAACGTTCTCCGAATACTTTCGCACACTCCCTGTTTTATGGAGCCCTACATATATCAGAATTAAAAAAAAAATGTCTCGTAGTTATCCCAATTTGGGAGAAGAAAGAACAACTACTACCTCAGAACTTTTTTTAAAAGCCGCCTCAGCGCATGTTTCAAGAGGCCATGTCTAAGACTTTTCTCAAAAAACACCAGGTATCAGAATTTGGGTAAAGAACTTCCTGCCTTGGTTAAGTAACTCCTATTTCAGAATAGTTTCAAAAACTTTTTATTTCTGAACCCATTTCTTTTAAGCTTGTCTTATATCAGAACACCTTACTTCATAGCTAGATTCCAGAAGCCCTATGGAAGAATTTGTTTTTTTAAAAATGAAGTTTATCAAAATTTGCTTGAAGAACGCCCTACCTCAGAATTTGTTTGAAAAACGCCTTATCTCACAATATTTTCAAAACCTTATAACAGAACTTCCTACCTCAGAGCATGCTTCTAATCATTGTTTTAAAAACTATCCTCTATCCCAGAAGATATTTCAAAACCACCCTATCTCAAAATATCAAGTCCTATATCCGAACTCCTTTTTTGGGCTTGTTTCAAGGTATCCGAATTTAGTTGAAAATTGTCCTGAAGTATGTCTTATACATATATGAACAAGCTATTTCAGCTCTTGTTTCAAAACACCCATGAAAAATTGCTTGCAAATCCGCCTTCGGGATTCAAACTAGCCATATCTATGCTGAAGATGGCGGATCGCCGAAACCGGTTTGTTACAAAACTAAAATTGACAAGGGATGGCGAAAAATCGTTCCAATATACATCTGGTTTTAATTTACCTTGAGATATGACTGTTTTGAAATGTGGTGCTTCCAAAAAAAAAAAAAAACCAATCCGTAAACCATCTCGATTAAAATGAAATTACCTAACAGAAGCGAAATACCCACCAAGTAGACAGTTACCTTGAGAACTGTACTTCACAGATCCGAGTTTAAAAAATTCGTACGCTTCTATCACAAATACTGACGTAAGCACATATGCAAATGTATAAAATTAAAGTGCTTTGTTATGCTTCAGCGTTAATAAGCATATGCAACCGAGTGCATTTGCAAAAATTTTATGCGAATTAAAAATATGTATTTTTAACAATGCGAACGGAGGTAGCCGCAAACGAAATGCAATTTATTTAATACATCGTTATAGTTCTTTTGATGATCCATAAAAAGCGCATTGAAATGGAAATTGAAAAGTAATATTTTTAAAAGTCATTGCATTTTTTTTTAATATGAATATTCAAAGAGAGGAAGACGATGAAAAAAATGGTCGAAATGATCGTTATAAATAATATAAATTTACATACATAATACTAGTAGACGACTTGTTTTCATTTATAAAATGTGACTCGCCCTCTTCATGTCAGCTCCACAACCCTCTTCCCGACCATCCCACATTCACACTTTTCATATGCATTTCTCTTTCATATTCTTTTTCTAATTGTCATCCATATCGGAATCCCACACCCAAAATGACTAAAAATGACTCCCCTTTAAAACGCCCATCAACACCTTTCATTTTAAACCAATTTTTCACAAAAGCCTTCTACTTAGCTCCACTCCTGGTCCACGTGTTGATAAATATCTAAAAACCCTGGTCTTATATGGGAAGACCACTAAAACGTGTTAAATTATTTGTCACCGCCTTTCATTTGATAGATACTCATATCGCACTAATACCATCGAGGGCTCCTCCTAGTTGACATTTTAATCAATATCTCTAAAACGAGGTCTCATATTGGACAGAAAACTACACTATTTTAAAACACTTATCAATACATTTCATTTGATGCCCATATTGAACGAACACTTCATAAGGTTAGTCCACATTTTGAGCGATGCTAGCATAGATAGAGCACGGTCCAGATGAAAGCTCTGGTCTTCCCCTTTCATTTGATACCAATTTTGCACGAATACTCCAAAGTTTACGTAAAACTACATTTTGACCGATAACTCTTTTATCGAAAAATATATCGAAATATCATGATGCCTATTCCGTACTCCTAAGAATTAGTGTGCAAAATTTCGTAAGGGCCGAGGCATTAGTTTAGACGTAAAAGATTCCCAAACATCCACAGTCACTCAGAAACTTACGTTTTTATATACCCTGCAGCGAACCCTCAAACTAGTCAGAAAAATACTAATATACAATTAGAATTTTCTGGCTGAACCCATACTAGCCAGGAAATATCCATTTTATACTAGTATCCAACTATATTTCTCTGGATGAAATCTTACCAGTTAAAAATGTAAAATTCATTCGTTTCGTTTGCTTCTTTTCTCTCTTATAATTCATAGATGCTTTTTCGTGATAGGGTAAATACAAATAGTCGCTGATTTCTTAAGAATAAACATGAAAATCAAGGCAAATGATAAAATAAAGGATAAGTCAGGAAAATTTTGGTTGAAATCATACTAGTCCAGGTTGAAATAGTTTTTACAACTAGTACAATTCACTCCTTTTACCAGATCCATCAGGAAACTGTAAGCATGCGGCGGATACTGTCAAAATATCTTGATGACATAAAATTTTGAGAAATCTTCTTTGAAAGTTGATTGCTCTCGCAAAATTTGAAGTTTTAGTTTTTGGCATAATTATATTATTATGTGTAGCACATTCATGTTTTTGGCGCAACGAAAATAATCAAAAATTAAATTTCTATATTTTTAAAATTTTCGTTGAGCCAGAAACACGAATGTGTGGTGGTGTCTGTGGTTCAGTGCAATATATTCCTGTTTCTGGCGCAACGAAAATTAAAAAAAATATAGAAATTTAATGTTTAAATATTTTCGTTCCGCAATAAATGTGTAGCACAGATATTAAACAACACATTCATGAAAATGGCATTGCAAATTTCCGGGGATTCCTTGTACTTTGGAAACCCAGGATTTTCGTGAATCGTAGAGAAATGAGAGATTATTCACATGAGCCTATTAACTCAAGTCTGGAAAATTTTCACATTCATGCCTCTGGCAAGCGAGCGACGATATAATAAATGAATATTTTAGCTGCGCAAAGCTGTTCCCACAACAACATCAAGCCCAACAAAAAATCTACATATACTATTATATTTATCTAGCTACAAAACCATTAATGCAAATCCCATATCCCATCATCATCATCAGTTGATCATATCTGACGAATCTAAATTAATTGACTGCAATAAAGACAAATACCCATTTATAAAAATGAAAGAAAAATTAGCGAAGATCACATAATTTTGTAGAATAATGTAATTGTAAAATCTGTGAATATATCTTCATTTTATGCTGATTAGTTGCCCATTGAAAACCATTTACAGTGCATTATCGCTGAAAGCCACACAAAAAGGATAAAGAATGCGATAATTTAATGTCACACTTAATGTGTGTATGTATGTAAGTACGAATAAATGCAATACGATCTTCTTTGAGTTGGCTAATCCGTCGTATTGGACGTATAGACAAACAGACAGAAATCCATTGCCAGCGTCGACTCAAATAATATGTGCATATATAGAGATCAGTGTTCGTCATATACCTTCCAGGGAGTCGAACTATAAACGGTCTTCACACTCGACCGTACCATCAATGAAAATTGTAGAAAAGCAACAAACATCACTAGACCGCTCTTTTGCCGATCACTGACATAAACTTATGCAAATTCATTGACGTGATCGTTTCACGATGAAACGCTGTTAAGTTAATGTTAATTTGTATTGATCTCACTAATAAAACGTCCTCAGCTAATCGCAAAATAATCTGGATAGCCTTTTTTCAGGTTTTCGCATGTGATTTTGTGCTCAAAGCGCGAGTGTCCTTGAGCGCTTATGCAATAACAACAAAAGTTGACTGCTGCCATCGCTGATCACCAACAGAAAGATGAAACTGAAATGAGTTAAACAAATGTGGCTCCATTAGCGAAAGTGCTATGACTACAACAAAAATAGCAACAGCAAAAGAAACAGCAGCATCAACAACAGTTGCTGCAATTCTCGTTTGTTTAAATACGTGAAAGGTATTATAGGTAGGTAAGTCGTCGTTGTTGTCGTCGTCAAGCTTCCCAGGTTAATGTTGTTGTGTACAACAACAACACATTTATTAGTGGAATCGACCCATCAGTTTGTATCAATAAAACGTTTCATCAATTCTTGGCTCTGCGAGCAGCAATACAACGAATTTCAAGCGTATTAATGAAAGCAGAGTTGCCAGATCGAGTGAATCTTATATCTTCAAACGAGCTAAACTTGTACATTTATATATCCGGACTATCTCGGGAACCGCTTGACCGATTTGGATAAAATTTTGAATAAAGATAGTATAATTGATTCTAAGACTATCCACTTGGGGGTTGCCACCCAGGGCGGTTTACAGGGTTGCCACCTATCTCAATTTTTTTAATTTCGGATACAATTTTGAATATAGATAGTATGATAGATTCTAAGACTATCCACTTGGGGGTTGCCACCGGGGGCGGTTTACAGGGTTGCCACCTATCCCAATTTTTTTAAGTTTGTATAAAAATATGCAAACTCGGGTAACTAATGAAAGGTATTTTCAGCGACATGCCAACTAAAATATTTTCAAGTAGGGTTTCCACGTAGGGTTGCCACCTTACCGCACTATATTTGACTATCTCGGGAACTGCTTGACCGAATTGAATGAAATTTGGCATATAGATAGTATGATTGATTCTAGGACTATCCGCTTGGGGGTTATCCACTTGGGGGTGTACAGGGTTGCCACATATCTCAATTTTTTTTAATTATGGAGCTAGATATGAAAATATGGGTATCAAATGAAAGGTATTTTCGCCGACATTCCAACTAAAATATTTGCAAGTAGTGTTGCCGCCCAGGGTTACCATTTTACCGTATTGTATTTGTATTGTATATTTTTGGGATCATATTTGGATTATTTAAGGATCATTTTCAGATCATTTAGGGGTTACTGTGGGACAATTTTGGGGCTATTTTGATATCATTTTGGGTTCAATTTCGACTAATTTGGGACATTTTTGGGATCATTTTCGGATCATTTCGGCATAATTTTTGCGTAGTTTTGGGAACATTTTAGGATGATTTTGGGATCATTTTTGAATAATTTTGGGATCATTTTGGGTACATTTAAGGGTGTTTTTGGGGTCATTTGAGAATCAATTTCGGTTCATTTTGGTAACATTAGGGGTTTTTTTGGGATCATTTTAAGATTGTTTTGGGATTATTAAAGGGTCGTTTTGGGATCATTTTTGGTAAGTAAAGTTAGTGGAAAATTGATAGCACCGAGGAAGCTCGGTCACGCAAGTACTTATTGATTTAAACCTAAAGAAAAAATTCAGTTTAAAATCAGTTGGAACTTTTTCGAGGGAAAAAAAATTGGGTATCTCTGCAAAGTCACCCTTCTATATAATGATAAAATCTTGTGATATGAATGTACTGATTTTAAAAATTTTCTTGGATAAATTTATGAATTCAACTTTTTAGGCATAGCAATGTTTTTTCGAGACAGAAATGTGAATAGGAACTAAAAAAAGCAGCGGAAATTAAAATATTAGTGTCTATGTATATCTCGGGAACAGCTGAAGCTATTTGGATGAAATTTGTCTTTTAGATAGTATGCTTCATTTTAAGTTTCAAATTCAGGCGGTTTACATGGTTGCCACCTATCTAATTTTTTGTTTAATATTGAGCAAGGCTTGCAAATATAAGTACCAAATGATATTTTCAACATCAACTTAAATGTATTTTTACCTAGGATTGCCATCTAACCCCATTTCATTTATTCCTTCATAGATCAACCACTATTTCGAGAACCTATTGACTGATTAGGATGATATTTGGTATACCGATATTACGCCTCATTATTAGTTATTTTACTTGGGAATTGCCACTTTGCCAAAGATATCCAAATAAGGGTATCAAATGACAGGTATTTTGGGCATCATAACAACTAAGATATTTTCAAGCAGAGTTGCCAGCTAACTGCAATTTATTTATTCCTTCGATATCAATCATCATTTCCATTTTGAAAAAACATTTGAAAATATGGCAACGCTGCCTTTCATACTCGTATATGCATGTTTACGACACAATTCATACAAGGCCAGGTATGCATAGCCTGCGTCCTTATCTACGGAGCTACTAGTATATCTAAAGTGATATTAATTAAAATATCATTTATATCAATGTATATATAAAAATAGCAAAATGATGCGGCAAATGCAACATGATGCTAATGCACCACATATTCTTTATGTGATATGAATGTACCTAAACAGATGAATTTATCAACTAAATGAAGATAGTATGTACTTATGTAAGCGTTCGCTGCATTTGATGTGGTTGAAGTACTTGCTGGTTGAAGTTGTTTTTATACCCAGCTGTACTTGTACACAGGGTATTATAACTTTGTTAGGATAACGATTGGTTGTACAGGTATAAAGGAATCGAGATAGATATAGACTTCCATATATCAATATGATCAGGATCGAAAAAAAAATTGATTGAGCCATGTCCGTCCGTCTGTCCGTCCGTCCGTCTGTCCGTCCGTCCGTCTGTCCGTTAACACGATAACTTGAGCAAATAATGAGATATCTTCACCAAATTTGGCATGCGTACTTATTTGGGTTCAGAATAGATTACTATTGAAAATGGGTAAAATCGGACCATAACTACGCCCCTTTTTCGATATCGAAAATTTCGAAAAACGTATAAAATGGGTTAATTCAATATTAGAAGCAGCTACAATGATAAAATTTGCAATATGTATTGATTTAGATGTTCTAAGGGCGATTTTATAAAAATTTTTGAAAAGGGGGCGTGGTACCGCCCACGTATATTTGAAGAAATTTTAAAATTTTGACTCTTAATAACTTCAGAACAGTTTATGCTAGTATAACGAAATTTCGTAGAGGACATATCTACTATTGTTGAGGTAAATTCAGCTATAGAAAATAAACGAAATCGCTTCGCGACCACGCCTACTTTTTCATAAAAGTTATATTGAAAGGAGGTGGAAATATTGAAAAGTCCATATCTAATTAACTGATTTCGCTATAATAATATAATTTGGTACATACATCAACTTTCATATTCTTTACATAATTTTTTCAAAATTTTGGAAAGTGGGCGTGGCACCGCACACTTATGAGTCAAGCAATTTTTAAATTCGACTGCTAACAACTTCAGAACGGTGTGAGATAGATTTACGAAACTAGGTACCAGGCATGTTATGTTTATGTAGAGTACTACCACAGAAAATAAGAAAAATCGGTGAACGATCACGCCCACTTTATGTGCACAGCTGGGTATGTAATGTTCGGTTTCACCCGAACTTAGACTTCCTTACTTGTTATTATTGTTATTGTACGCCAACGACGCGTATCAGTTGTTGACGGACGCATTTACAAGACTCATCAACGCCAGTCGAAATAAACTCGTTTGTCAAGGAGTGGATGTTTTGGATGATATATGTGTGTACTCATATCTATCTATAAGTATGTTGCATATATTGCACAATATTAATCTCAGTAAAAATTGCATTGACAGTGTGTTATTTAAATAAAAATCTGGAAACTTCTAAAACTTTACTTCGCCGAAAAAATATGAGGATTATAAAGATGGAGATGAAGATGATGATAATTGATAGAAGAGGAACAAGATGAGGCAGGTGCGGGCAGGAAGCTGAAGTTAAAGTTAAAGTTAAAGTTAAAGTTAAAGTTAAAGTTAAAGTTAAAGTTAAAGTTAAAGTTAAAGTTAAAGTTAAAGTTAAAGTTAAAGTTAAAGTTAAAGTTAAAGTTAAAGTTAAAGTTAAAGTTAAAGTTAAAGTTAAAGTTAAAGTTAAAGTTAAAGTTAAAGTTAAAGTTAAAGTTAAAGTTAAAGTTAAAGTTAAAGTTAAAGTTAAAGTTAAAGTTAAAGTTAAAGTTAAAGTTAAAGTTAAAGTTAAAGTTAAAGTTAAAGTTAAAGTTAAAGTTAAAGTTAAAGTTAAAGTTAAAGTTAAAGTTAAAGTTCAAGTTAAAGTTAAAGTTAAAGTTAAAGATAAAGTTAAAGTTAAAGTTAAAGTTAAAGTTAAAGTTAAAGTTAAAGTTAAAGTTAAAGTTAAAGTTAAAGTTAAAGTTAA
>CAXKVI010000002.1:12961922-12996922 GCA_964058755.1 Campiglossa producta | reverse complement strand
ACTGTTGCTGTTCTTAAAATTTTTATTTCCTGCTTCGGTTTTTTTGGGTTCCCTCAGGTTTCACTTTAGTTCTGGTCTCGATCTTTATTTTTACTCCTGTTTCAGTTTCCTTCTCGTTTGTTTTAGTAGATATTTTCTGTTTCTGCTTCGGTTTTTATCTTGTTTCGTTTTTGTTCCTGTTTGGAGTTCGGTGTCCATTTTCTGTTTTAGTTTCGGTGTCCACATTCTGTTTTAGTTTCGGTGCTGCTTCTGTTTCCGCGTCGACTTCCTGTTTTGATTTTCATTCTGTTTCGTTTTCCGTAAGGATATTTCCTGTTTTAGTTTCGTTCCTGTTAAAGTTTGTTGTTGTTTGGTTTTCTACATATTTCCTGTACGGTTTTTATATCCTGGTTTGGCTACTTTCTTTGCTGTTTCCGTTTCGAAGTTATGTTTTCTGCTTCTTTCTTGTGCCTGTTTAAATTTTATACCATAGATTCCGTTTTGTTCCTATTTTCCTTTCGTTCTGTTTCCGATTTGTACCATTTTTTTCTCCTTGTTGTTGTTGTTGTTGTTAACAGCAAAACACTCACCGAAGGTTTTGAGGAGTGATGCCGAAGTTGACAGTGCTTGGCCGGATATGACCCCGGTACGCTGCGGTACTCCCTTGCGGTACTGCCCGACTGTCGTGGTAGCGATTTGGTATGACCAGTGGAACCTTCTAGGTCATGTCATCCCTCCATCCGTGAGGAAGAAGAAGATGGGTAATGAGAGGTGAGAGGAATCATATCCGTAGATCAACCATCGAGTAGCACGTCATTACCTATGTGCCTATTAGTCGCCTCTTACGACCGGTATGCCTACCTCGGGCATATTCTAAACCCCTAACCCGCAGGGCTCCTCCTTAGTATTTCTCCTTCGTTAGTATTTCAATTTCTTTACTGTTTCGTTTCCATTTCGTTCCTGTTTAGATTTGTATTTCCTGCTTCCGTTCAGTTCCTGTTTCATTTTATGAGCTCGCTTCCGTTTCGTTACTATCTTCTGTTCTCGTTTCCTTCCCATTTCTGTTTAAACTCGTTCCCATCTAATTTTTCATTTCCTCTTTATGGTCGGCTAAAATAAGAAAAGGAGACTGAGTGCGAACAGCAAAGCAAGACGGTAACTTAAAAATGTAACACCGCCAAGATAAAACAAGGAGTGGAATCTACAATTCACTACTGGTTATATAATATTTGATCCCATTCCAACTTAGTTGTTTCCAATATCTTTTTTGTTGTTGTTTAATATTGCTATTGCGCTTGTCTAGTTGTTGCTTACGCTTGTTTTGAAAATTGTTGTTGTTGCAAATTATGACACACTTCAATTTTCCCGACTATTTTTACTGTCGGAATCCCCTTACCGATTTTGCTCTTTTCTACTTCTTTCAGCCTTTGTGTGCACTACGTCCATCAATATGTGTGCAGCTGTTGGTGTTTTAACGATGTTGCACTACTTTGTACAAATAGTTAGATGATGCAGCAACAGCAGTCGTAATATTAGTTAAGCGAATTGCAACTTGCAACATGCGTTTGCTTTTTGATACAGATACATATGTATGTATGTATGTAGGTCTGTTTGTGTTCTTGCGTTGTATTTAAGTAAATATATTCTTGAAATTCCTTGAATTCTATTAGAGTTTGAATTTCCACGAATTTGCTTTTACTAGCATTTGAAAATGTGCGTGTGCCTGTGTTGCATCGATAGTTGCATGATTGGAGTCTCCACTCGGAGCAGTCAATGCGTCAGCATTTATAACGCTTTTATGTAGTTACTTATTAATAGGAATTTTAAGAGACACATATTGAACTTCCTCTATCAACTTTTTTTTATTGTTTACTTTTTGCGATTGGCATTTCCCTTATGGTTGCCGCAAAATAATTTCCACATACGAATCGATGTTGTTGCAATGGCTTGGTAACTATCTAAGTACTGGCAAAAATGCAATAACAGATATGGTGCATTTAGTGTCAATAGTAGTGATGTGGGAAATGGAAAATAAAAACATTGAAGATATCTACTCATGAGAGCAGAACTAAATGGTTATTGGCATCTTTGTTGTAGAGACTTGTGTCAATTAATAACTGTAAATACCTTCTTACCGTTTGCTAAGAAAGTCTTACTTGTTCTTTTTATTTTATTTTTTTTACTTCATATTATTAAATATTATTTAACTTTGTTTTTTATTTTTTTATTTTTTATTTAATTTTTATAGTTTATTTAATTTTTTATTTTGTTTTCTATTACTTAACTTCATTTTATTTTATTTTATTTTATTTTATTTTATTTTATTTTATTTTATTTTATTTTATTTTATTTTATTTTATTTTATTTTATTTTATTTTATTTTATTTTATTTTACTTTATTTTATTTTATTTTATTTTACTTTATTTTATTTTATTTTATTTTATTTTATTTTATTTTATTTTATTTTATTTTATTTTATTTTATTTTATTTTATTTTATTTTATTTTATTTTATTTTATTTTATTTTATTTTATTTTATTTTATTTTATTTTATTTTATTTTATTTTATTTTATTTTATTTTATTATATTTTATTTTATTTTATTTTATTTTATTTTATTTTATTTTATTTTATTTTATTTTACTTTGTTTTACTTATTGCTTTATTCCTTTATTTTATTTATTTTTTAATTAAATTTTTTTAGATTATTTAATTTTTTATTTTTTATAACTTAGTTTCATTTTAGTTTGTTTCATTTTATTTTATTTTAGTTTATTTGATCTTCTTTTATTTTGTTTTATTTTTTTATTATATTTTATTTTATTTTATTTTATTTTATTTTATTTTATTTTATTTTATTTTATTTTATTTTATTTTATTTTATTTTATTTTATTTTATTTTATTTTATTTTATTTTATTTTATTTTATTTTATTTTATTTTATTTTATTTTATTTTATTTTATTTTATTTTATTTTATTTTATTTTATTTTATTTTATTTTATTTTATTTTATTTTATTTTCTTTTTTTTCTTTTATTTTAGTTTATCTTATCTTCTTTTAATTTTTTTTTTCGTTTTTTTTTTTCATTTTATTTTAGTTTTTTTTTATTTTCGCATTTTCATTTTTTTATATTATTTTGTTTTATTTTTTATTTTATTTAATTTTATTTTTTGAATTTGGTTTATTTAAAATATTTTTTAATTCAATTTTTTTACTTAATTTATTTTATTTTATTTCCCTTTTTGAATTAATATTAATATTATCTGTTGTCTTCGTTCTTGTTTGCAGTTTTGTCTCTGTTTTCCATCAATCGTGGGCTTTCTAGTATGTACCTGCTTCTTTCTCTTGGTTCTTTGTCAATTATTTTCGTGTTAGAAAAGTCAGCTGTGTGCTATCAGCTATTGCATGCTGAGATAAGGCTGTGCTTTATTTTTGCTTCTAATGTAAGTATATTGCTCGACCAGTCCTGTGCCCAGTGCGCGCTTTGTTGTGCCGATATATATTTTGTTGCAGTTTTCTTGGTCTTTTCCTTTGCAAACTAATTGGTAAACTACATTGTTTTGGTGTTTTTTTTTATTTTTTGAGGGTTTTGTTCTTGTTCTGATTAGGTGGGATATGCTTAAATTAGACACATAAAAACAAGCTTACCGATCGGAGTCACCTACATAGTTAATTTAATTTTATTTTATTTTATTTAAAATATTATTTTTTTAAATTTTTTATTTGTTTTATTTTTTATTTTACTTAATTTATTTAATTTAATTTTTTATTTAATTATATATTCTTGTATTTTATTTTAATTTATTTTATTTTATTAATTTTATTTTTTATTTTTTTCACACCTCCAATTTTGTAAGTTTTGGCCAACTTTCAGCCAAAATTTATTCCTTAGAGCAACAATTGCTAATGCGCTAAATAAACTGCACAGTAATAATAAAAGCAATAGCAGGAAAAATAAATTTTAACCACCTCCAATCAACTTGCAACCATTTATTTTGCAACACTAAACTCAACTGTAACCGGTAATTATGTTTTCGCCTCTAGTTCGTTTCTATAATTTCTCAATGATGCTCTCGATGTTAAGTTGTTGAAAGAGAAAATTACCCTTTGGCAACTTACCAACTAGTTAAACGGCAAAGGTAATGCACAGTTAACATTCATTATAACTAAGTGCAAAGAACTTGACCCACATTAAATGTATACTTTTGCAATATTACCTAATTGTTATGCCTCGGCTAAAATAATGTTGCAACAAAATGCGAAAAAGGAGTAAAAACTGTAGTTTTTTTTTTAAGTATAAATGCTTAGGTAATGAAGAGGTAACGATGTAAAATAGAGCTTACTTGCTGCCCAAGTGGTGTGAAATGGGAAAAAGAGAAAGAAAAGTAAAAATGTATCAACTAAAAAGAAATTTGTTATTGTTATAATTGCTTATTTAGTAAATTTGCTTTGGTAAGTAAGTGAAGTAAAAAAAGGAAAAAGCGCGAAAATATTCTACCTACTTAGAAGAAGTAGCTGAAAATTATTTTAGGAAATTTTACACAAACAACTATTTTGCTTTGTGCTAGCAAACCTTTTGGTTGTTGCATATTTTGCAGCCAAGAAAGAAAATTTATACGAATCAGCGCTGAAAAAATTAAATTTTCAAGGATTTTATGAATTATTGAAGCAAAAAAATCAGGTCAAGAGTTGCCTCAAAACTTTAAGATTTTATGAAATTTATTCAGAAAAAAATTAGAAAACCAATGCTAATGAAGCTGCTTCCATCGACGAGCGGAAGAGAATACTTTTTTTCTCGGGGGCATTCCATCCTTGACAACTATAGCGATATCGCGATATATCGCCTGCCATATGTAGGTGTGTACATAAATCCTGTAAATATCTACATAAATACATAATGAATTAATGTATGCAATTTTATGCCCAAGTTAAAGTGCGTCAAACAGCAGGTGCTTAACTTAATGCGCTGTTGTGTGGGGAAAAAATATGCATACAAAATGCAATATTCAAGTACGCATAAAATTACAAATAAACATACCATGCGGTTACATATGAACATGTGTAGATATTTATGGTATTTAAGAAAAAAAAAAAAGTTGTTTACAGCTGCTCAGTTGGTGGTTTCGAGTATGACAACCTCAACCTACAAGGTGGTCTCAGCACTCAAATTCGTCGTCATTCACTCTGTTCGTCTTCGCTCCCATTCACCATATCCCAAAAGGTGTGCACAAGTTCGATGAATTGTAGATAATCTGATGCTTTTGTTTTTGCGATATTTGCTTGCAAAGTTCAAGGATGTATCAAAATTGGAGAAAAAAAAAAAAAATTAAGAAAAAAATGAAATAAAATAAAACAAAATGGAATTAGAAAAATGAAAAAAAAATAAAAGTAAATAAATAAATAAATAAATTTAATTTAGTTAAATATAATAAAAACAAAATAAATAAATAAATTAAATTAAATTAAATTAAGTAAAACAAAAAAAAAGAAAAATAAAAGAAATATTAATGTAAAAAGAATTTAATTTAATTTAATTAAATATAATCAAAATAAACTAAATAAATAAATAAACTAAAATTAAAATAAATAAAGTAAAATGAAAAAAACCAAAAATAAATAAAAGAAAAACAATAAAATAAAATTAAAAAAAATAAAATAAATTAAAATATAATAAAATATAATAAAAAAAATAAAATAAATTAAAATATAATAAAAAAAATAAAATAAAATAAAATAAAATAAAATAAAATAAAATAAAATAAAATAAAATAAAATAAAATAAAATAAAATAAAATAAAATAAAATAAAATAAAATAAAATAAAATAACATAAAATAAAATAAAATAAAATAAAATAAAATAAAATAACGTAATAATTTTTGTTGAGCTCTAGGCCAGGATTTGAATAAAACTTCTTTTTCTTAGTGTTTTTCAAATTTTTATTTAATCGATATTTCGATTTCAATCTGAAATCATCATCAGGAATACATATGGATATGTATTATCGACCCAAATAAAATAAAATAAAATAAAATAAAATAAAATTAAATTAAATTAAATTAAATTAAATAAATTTAAAAAAAAATAAAATAAAATAAAAGAAAAAAATAAAATAAAAATAAAATAATATAAAAAAAAATAAAATAAAATAACATAAAATAAAATAAAATGAAATAAAATAAAGTAAAATAAAATAAAATAAAATAAAAAAAAATTAAATAAAATAAAATAAAACAAAAAATAAATAAAATAAAATAAAGTAAAATAAAAAAAAATAACATAAAATAAAATTAACCAAAAAAAAACAAAATAAAATACAAGAAAAATATGTACAACAAAATAAATATAGTAAGATAAAATGAAAATAAACTTACTTAAATATATATCTGGTGTATTCGATACCTTCTATCTCAGTCATGTGCAACCTATTGCCTATTCCTCCCAATTCAACACTCATTCAAATTTTTGCAATTAAAAAGAGACAACGAATCGCCATGTGAAAAGCAAAACTGCGTCCTCAAACGAGCCTGCACTTCGATTTTACGATTGCAAAAACAAAAACAAAAAAATATAGCAAAATTAAAAAAGCAATAAAAAATCGCAAGACGAAAATTGACTTTAAAATTGCCTAGTAAAAAGTGTGAGGAGTTGACATAAAAACCATATTAGCTGCAGACGACGACAGCCCGATCGATGCAGCTTTAGCAGACCAAACAAAAGCCGCGGGAGTTTGCTCAAATTTAGTGGTCTACGGCAATGAATATCATTGAGCCGGTCTGTCTGAATTGTACAAAAATTTAATGGCAAACAAGTGGTGACTCTAAAATGCCTCCAACAATTATACATCCATACTAGTGTAGGTATACCCAATTTGCCAAATTGTGTGATATCAAAATTATTTTCGTCTCGGTTTTGAAAAAAAAAAAAACATTCTCCCAGACTCACCGTAAATGAAGAGTGAAAGTAACTAGCTCCAGATCGACAATCTTACATCATAGCCAGAGCTATCAAACTTTAAAGCAGTGCAAACTGGGTTCTTAACATCGACTCATTTGTACCCATAATAAGTCCTAGTTCTATTGCAAATTGGGTATCTCTGCCGCGCATATCTCGAAATAAACATTTAACCGTAATGTACCCATTGCCTGTCTGTTGTCGGTTTGCTCCACATCCTTTGTATAATATTCATTTTGCACACTTCGTCGATCGCTAACATTTTTCACAGACTACAAAATTAAAGTGCTTTTGTATGCAATTTTCGTGTCTATGATTTTATTGTTGGCCCATAACAAGTGCATTTAGATGTGACATTTGATAGGCGGGTCGCAGCTCGTCATCTCTAAAAGCGTACACGCACAATACATAATTTTTGTACCTAACACATGTGAGTAACTACCAAATGGATGCGATATGGACCTGGAGGAAATTAACGGCTTGGTGGAATATTGTCCCAATATCGGATTTTTTTTGCAAGAAAGGTATTGAGTTCAAGCTTATGATAGTTCATTTTATTTGATTTGATTTTATTTATTTATTTTTTTTTTTTATTCTCTTTTTTAATTTATTTAAGTTTATTTTATTTTGTTTTATTTTATTACATTTCATTTTATTTTATAAACTTTGTTTTGGTCAACTTATATTTTATTTAATTTATTTTTTGTTTTATTTTATTTTTATTTTAATTTATTTTATTTTATTTTGTTTTATTTAAATTTTTTATTTATTTAAATTTTTTTTATTATATTTTATTTAATTTAAATTAATTTGATTTAATTTAATTTAATTTAATTTAATTTAATTTAATTTAATTTAATTTAATTTAATTTAATTTAATTTAATTTAATTTAATTTAATTTAATTTAATTTAATTTAATTTAATTTAATTTAATTTAATTTAATTTAATTTAATTTAATTTAATTTAATTTAATTTAATTTAATTTAATTTAATTTAATTTAATTTCATTTAATTTAATTTAATTTCATTTAATTTCGTCCATTTTATTTTATTTTATTTTGTTTTATTTATTTTATTTTAAAATCGTAACAAAAATATTTTATTTTAGTTAATTTATAATTTTATTTTATTTTATTTTATTTTATTTTATTTTATTTTATTTTATTTTATTTTATTTTATTTTATTTTATTTTATTTTATTTTATTTTATTTTATTTTATTTTATTTTATTTTATTTTATTTTATTTTATTTTATTTTATTTTATTTTATTTTATTTTATTTTATTTTATTTTATTTTATTTTATTTTATTTTATTTTATTTTATTTTATTTTATTTTATTTTATTTTATTTTATTTTATTTTATTTTATTTCTTATTATAAAAGTGCAAATTTTTTAGGAATATACATAGTTACTCCAAGAAATTTGCGTTTTTTATGTACTTTTGATTATCTGGGAGAGATATGGACCTGGAGGAAAGAGATCTTGAATAAAACATTCAATAACCGAAACCCTTATACGGCTACAACTTTGATTTGCTTTTTCCAACAGGGCATTGTATCACAGGCCAGCATATTCAATAAACATTACAATCACATATAAGAGCCTAATTAGTGCCGCATGTGGGTGTAACTCTTGAGTTTTGCTACCCATTTGATTTACGTCCCGGCATATCATGCTTTAAGGGGCTTCTAAATGCTACACACGAACTTGAAGGCTAGCGGGTAACAGAAAGGCAATCAGGTAAGGCTCTTAAAAGTTATTATTACAAGTTTATAGTATGTTCGCATTTGCTTGTTTTTGTTGTTTTGTTTTTGTACACTCCACGCATTGGCTGATTTTATAAGTGCGAAATATGGTTGTAGTTGTAAAAATTTTATGTCATCCATGGAATTTCATTTATGGTAAAGTGCCACAGCTTGATGGGCTTCCAGTACAGCCGCCACAGCTGGAGTTGACATTTGTAGCATGTAATTTTTTGGTGATAAGCGAAATGATTAATGGGGGAATGTGTAGCGCAACTTTAATTCCTACTTTCGATGATGGAATAACTTCTATAATTTCAAATTGATGTTCAGGTGCTATTAAGATAAGGAGTCCTTCCAAATTTTTCTAACGCGATCGCCGTTCTAATGCTTTAACTTTGTACATTTTTCATTTCATTTTGTTTTATTTATTTTTATTATTTTATTTTTAATTTTTTTATTTTTTATTACATGATTTGGTTTTATTCTTCTTTTAGTAAAGTTTAAAGTGGTGTAGGTATATACGCATATGCATATGCGCCCTTTACCGGCACAGCGATTTAGCTTGACCTCATTGCGTCGAAACATTTGCGCATTAATTTTCAAACACACTTACACTGACACTCATGCAAAGATACCAACATAAGAGCTTACATATTCATTGCATTCTTAAGCATGTCATCCTCATCAACATCGTTATCACCTCAATAATCATAACCCAAATCTGCTTCAGTATCTAATGTGACCTGACATGCTGCAAGTGGGGCATGAAGTGACAAGAAGAACAATAATAACATGAAAACATGCAACATCAAAGTTCATTGTGGCAAAGTGTAACAGGCGAACGAAGAGATACTCATATCTTGATAAGTGTCCAGCAAGGAAGAAGACACAGAAGACAAAGTGTCTGCAAAATTTATATTTATATGAAAGTTAAAGAGACGCACTTGCAACACGCGTGAAATTGTTAAAAGCAAAGGACGAAAGTCTGAAATTGACACCTCAGATTTCAAAGTTGGTCGCAAAAAAAGAATAAAGAGTCGTTATGTCACAACAAAAAAATGCATGAAACATATGTCGAATTCAAAATTTGATATCTCTTGACTTTTACTTTGTTAACATTGTTCATCGTTTTTGAAGTTGTCTTTCTCGTATATAAAAAAAAAAGGATCACATAATTTAGCTTGTCCAGCAACATACCTTCCCAAACTTTTACTACAATATTTATGTATTTGCTTCACTTCACATCTCATTTGCTTATCCAACTAACGGATCATCACAAACGAATCCACTAAGAAAAATATCAAGAAACTTGAGCAAGTTATGTGAAAGGAACTAAGAATAGACAAATACGAATGAACTTTAAACCACAAAAGCTCTGAAGTAATACACTAAGGTTCGAATTTGTAAAGATGTATATAAATATATACAGTGTGTGCTAAAAGTGAAGGACGACAACGCTATTTTTGGGTCGGGTCCATAAAATAAAATTAAATAAAAAAAAATATAACAATAAAAAAACTAAATGCAATAAAATAACACAGGGTTGGGCCATTTTGAATAAAAAATTATTCAAATAAAAAATAAAAAATTATTCAGTATTTTAAATATTTTGAGTGATGAATAGCAATTTATTTTTATTCAAGAATCGCTGAAATAAAAATAAATTGTTATTCTTCATTTTGATTTTTTGTGAATAAAAATAGCCGGTCACTCATCACTCAAATTTTTTTGAATAATGAATAAAAATTTATTTCTTATTTTTTCATCACTCATCCCTCAAAAATAAAATACAATTTTATTTTTTAGTGACAAGTGACGAAAAAATTAAAAATTAATTTTTATTCATTATTCGAACAAATTTGGGTGATGAGTGACCGGCTATTTTTTATTCGAAAAAATCAAAGTGATGTATAAAAATTTATTTTTATTTCAAGCGATTCTCGAATAAAATTAATTTTTATTCATCACTCAAAACTTTTAAAATAATGAATAACTTTTTATTTTTTTATCACTCGTCACTCAAAAATAAACTAATGCCCATCCCTGGAATAACATAAAATATATTAAAATTAAATTAAATAAAATTAAAAATACAATAAACGAAAAAAAAAAATAAAATAAGAAAAAGTGAAATTAAGAAATATTAAAAATAAAACAAATAAATAAATAAAATTAAATTAAATTGAATAAAAAAAAAATTAAAAAAAAAATTAAATAAAATTAAATAAAATAAATTAAAATTAATTTAAAAAAATTTAAATAAAATAAGGTGAAACAAAAAAATATAAAATAAATAAAAATGTATAATAAAATAAAAAACAATAAAATAAAAAAGAAATAAAAAAATAATAAAAAAAAATAAAAAGATAAAAAATTAAAATAAAAAATAGAAAAAATAAAAAAAATAAAAATAAAAAAAATATAAAAATATAATAAAATAAACAAAAAAAAAAAAAAAAATAAAAAAAAAAATAAAAAAAGATTAAATAAAATAAAAAAAATAAAATAAAATAAAATAAAAATAAAAAAAATAAAATAATATATAAAAAAATAAAGTATAAAAATAAAAGAAAAATGCCGGGAAGAAAAGTCCATGAAGAGATGTAATTCCAGTATCATCGAAACATATGACGGCTTGTCTGGTTCCTGCAGCGCGTAGGTAAATTTTTCTCAAAAAACACATTTTCATTAAATTAAATTAAATTAAATTAAATAAAGTAAAATAAAATAAAATTAATAGAATAAAAAATATAACAAAATAAATAAAATAAAAAAAAAAATAAAAAAAAAACAAATTAAAAAAAAAAAAAAAAAATAAAACAAAAAATAAATTAAAATGAACTAAAAAAAATTTGAATAAAATAAGGTGAAACACAAAAAAAAAATAAAAATAAAAAAAATAAATGAAAAAGTATAATAGGATAAAATAAATTAAAGTAGATTAAAAAAAAAAAAATAAAATCAAATCAAAAAAAATAAAAAGAAAAAGTTTAAAATAAAAAAATAAAAAAATGAATACAATAAAACTAAAATAAAAATAAAACAAAAAATAAAAAATTAAATAAAATAAAATAAAATAAAAAAATAAAATAAAATAAAATAAAAATAAATAAAATAAAATAAAAATAAATAAAATATAAATAAAAACATAAAAAAAAATAGGAAATAAAGAAACAAAAATAAAATAAAATAAAATTAAATTAAATTAAATAAAGAAAGTAAAATAAAAAAAATGAAATTGAATAAAAAAAAAAAAAAAAAAAAAATATATAAAACAAAATAAAAAAATAAAATAAAAAAATAAAAGAAAATAAAGTAAAATAAAATAAAGTAAAATAAAATAAAAAATAAAAAACATAATATTAAAAAAAAATAAAAAATAAAATAGAAAAATAAAATAAAATAAAATAAAAAAAATAAAAATACAAAAAATAAAATACAATAACATAGAATAAAACAAAAATAAAATAAAATAAAATAAAATTAAATAACTATTCATGAAATGAAATTAATAAATGAAAATAAAACAATATGAAATGGAACAAAATGTAGAATATAGGTAGATAAATATGAAGGTTGAGGGTGAAATTATCGCTCAAGTTACATTCATTTATTAAATTACATTCATATATTAAAAAATCCTCCATATGTACGTTTAATTTTCATAGGCACTGTCAATGTGTCACCAACTCGAAATGCACATTTCACAAACACACTATGCCAACAAAGCGACTTGAAGCAATGTTGTTGCCTTGTCGCATCATTGTTTTTATTGCTGCGCATCCTCGTCGTTTTCATGCATTTCGAAACACATTTCAAGTAATTAATCTGAAAACCACACGTGAATTTCGATATCCCGAGTGATGAAGTGCACGCAGCGCATAACAACGAATTGTGATAGCCGTTATGGTTGTTGTTGCTGGTGACGTTGTTTTTGGCGACCTATGCTGGACGGTCAACAATGCACAAATGTGATGCGACGCGACACAGACGCATAAAACAGCACAAAACAGACGCAGACACATAGAGACGCGAGAATTGCAGAGAGACAGAGTCAAATGCGAAACAAACACACATTTAAATAAAAAAAAAGCGATACCCGGCAGTTAAATCAACTAGTTCTAGGTTTTAGAAGATAGTATCGAGGGCCCGAAGCTCGAATTAAAAAAAGGAAATTTTTTACTTTTACGCTGGTTAACATTTTATTTGAGGAAACCTTTAATAATGGTATGCAAATGGTATGGACCATTTTGGATCCTGTTACGTAACTGATCATCTCATACTAGTGGCGTGTTTTTTCGGACTAGTTCGCTGCCACATATTTGCTAACATTTCCACACACCTACATACATACTTTCCAATACCAACGCTCATACAAATATTACCGCCATATTCTTTAGGGGCTTTCGGCTGTTGCTTTAGTTGTGATACCAATGGCTTTCCTTTCGGTTGACTTTGTTTTTGCTTTATGCGTCAATAACGCGACCATACTGAGATTGTTGTTGCTGTAGTTTCAAATCTTTTTTTGCACTATTTTCAGTTTCATTTGTGTCGCTGCAAAATTTTCTACTAAAACCGCTGCTCCATAGCTGTTGCTGTGGCATATATCTCTCGGGATGTGGCAAATGCAAAGAACCGCAACCCTAGCAAAGCATATCCTTTTACCAGCTGAGGTTGTGCGTTTGCGTTACACACATACATACATACAAACATTTTTGTCAATGCAAAAATTGCTGGCAGGTTAATGTTGGTGTTGCAGCCATTGCTGCCTTGCTCCTGGTGTTGTCGTTGGTTCAATTCACCCTCTCGCTGTGTTGCTCCTCACTTTTGGTGCTTTGCTTGTTTTGTTGTTGTTGCTTTCGGCTGTCAGTGTCACCGACATACGTATTGGCAGCAGCAGCAGGCATATCACATGTACAACAATGACAACAACAGCTATAATGTGGTTGCGCATCAGTGTGGCCGCAGCATGTCACCAACAGCAGCTTTGTTGCTCAGTGGATGCCAACATTTCCAAAAAATGTGTCTGTATATGTGCATGTTTTTATGTGTATGTGTGTGTGTGTGACGTACCTATGTAAATCCTCGACATTTGCACTTCACGGTTCAATTGCAAAAGTCGTTTCTGTTGAAGCCTTAAAAGTGTGAGTTTCATAGCAGAGATTAAATGCGGTTAAATTTAACGTCGTGGAGTGTAATGGAGTGCGGTTTTACTTCTGGGAAAGAACCCGGTTTTTCATGAGCACGATGTGAGAAATGAGAGGCAATTCCCTCAACTAAAGGGCTCCCTCCAGTTGCTAGGATGTTAAGATAAAAGCTTCCGATTTTCGCTCGGCTAAGGCAAGCATTCTTTGGGAGACAGAGACTTTTGCAACAGTGGTCAACTGAGAGAGCACACGAGTCGCTTGGACTTGTGATGGGACAAAATTTCCATCACCTCGATCACACACAACTACCTATTTTGCAATGTTTTTATGGAGAACGAAATTTGAATCGGAAATAAAAAATGGACGAAAATTGTAACTTGAGGTGTCTCCTTCCTACAGGGTAACAACCTATCTCATTTTTATTTTAAATTCGGCAAGATATGCCAATATGGCTATCACATGAAAGGTTTTTTTTAGCTGTATACCAAAAAAAGATATTTTCAGATTGCCACCCATTTTATTTATACCTTCGTATATCGTTCAATATCTCGGGAACGAGTAAAGCATTTTTATTAAATTTCCACTTGGGTTTGGCCTTTTCCGACAATTTACAGGGTTGCCACCTTTATCAATTTTCTTAAATATTGAAGAAAGATATGTCAATATGGGTATCAAATGAAAAGTATTTTCAGCCGTGCACCAACGAAGATACTTTAAAACAAGGTTGCCACCTAATTCCATTTTATTTCTTCATTTATATATCGATCATTCATTCTAAAGCAGCCATTAGCGATACTTAGCATAGACTTGACTTGACTTGGGAACCTGAACTTAGCGTTATATGAAGTTTGCATGTAATTGACTTGACTTGGAAATGTGATGAGTTTTGATTGCCTACGTAAATTCTAAGTTTAGTGAGCGCCGTGAGAGAGCTGCGTGATGCCATACCTTTTTTTTACACAGTTTGAATAAAATCCTCCAAATATTCCATAGAGATACGAATTTTTGGATGTATATTATTAATATGGCAGCCGCAAAACTAACTGTCAAATAAATTAAATTCAAATTAGGCCAACCAAAAAAAGTTTTTTTCCTCCCAAAATTTTTTATAGTTTTGTTTGGGCATTGAGTATATACTGATTATAGATAAGCTCAAAACATCGAATACTTATGCCACGAAAATGCGTGTTTGTATTTTTTACATTTTTTATATGTAAAAAATCACACAATTAATTTTAAAAAGCAATTCGATAGGGGAAAATTTTACGCTTATTTGAAACTGGCTAGTGTGCTCTCTTGTTATTTTTCTAAGTGCTAAGTGACAGTTCTCAAGTCAAGTCAAGTCTATGCTTAGTATCGGTAATGGCAGCTTAAGACATTCTACTTGGGAGTTACCACTTCGGCGATTTACAGGGTTGCCACATATTTATTTTCTTTAATATTGAGCAAAGTTGTCAATATGGGTATCAAAGGAAATGTATTTTCAGCCGTAATACAACAAAGATAATTTCAGGCAGGGCTGCCACCTATCCCCAATTCATCGACCAATATGTACGCATTAACATATGTAAAATTAATGGCATTCGTCACTTCCCTAATTTATATCGAAACTCATAGAAATCTATAGTTATGGGTCAATCAAACAGAATAAACCACAAACTTCATGTCAGATTAGCTCAGCGAACGATGTTAAAGCTTTGTTGAAAACCAACGCTTTGCAATAATTAAATATACTTTTTACTTAAATTACAAATTGAAGAAACTTTTGGCAATAAATTAAATTAATAATTTCATAGATATACATAAACAATATTAAATCCCTTTTGTTTCGCAGTACAGTAAAACCCACTTAAGTTACCCGAGTAAAATATTTAGCCCCTTTTACCTGACTCCCTTCGGTTGTGGTACACATTCATGGTTCTGGCACAACGAAAATTTTAAAAAATTCACTTTGGAAATTTTAAAAGAGGAATTGAAGCAATATTAACCTATAACTTATATCAGTGGAAAGAGTATAATGAGAATATAACTTGCAAAAATATAGAGAGTTACTTACGAGAAGGTTTTACTTCCCATTTCTTACAAAACATAGAGTGCACAAAAATATTGGTTACTTAAGCGGGTTAGGCAGTCAAACGGGCTAGTACTTAAGTGGGTTTCACTGTACATACATATATTTTTCATTCATTTGTATGTACATATTTATGTAAATCGGTATGAGCAATTTTGTAATCCCACAAATAATGAGCATTTAATTGCACACAGACAAAAATCGATTTTCAACACAAATGACACAAACAGAATCCGACTGATTAGAGGATTACACAGTTGATTGCAGGCTTTTAGCCGCAGAAAGTTGCACTAATCGGATTCGTTTGAAAAACATATGTACACACTTACATATATCTGCATAGAAAGAGATACAAATGCATTTTTACCCCCACTCCAATAATTAATTTGGGTTTAGGCGCGCTGCTCATCAACTACTTTGATTTGTTTTTGAAGTGGCCTGTAAGCCAGATGTTCAATTACGGTGGCTATGTGGGGGACGGTGGCACTGTCGGCTGTTTGAACAACCGTTACTAAAATCAAATTACTTACCAAAACAAAAATAAACTTTTTTCAGGAATACAATTTGAATTTAATTTCAAAATTTATGGCATTTGTTTTAACAAGCAAGAGGCGTAACATTTGTGTGGGTTTTACAAAAAAATAAAAATTTATTGGATAGGTCTGCCTTTTTGAATTGAATTAGAGTTTGTAGAGAATTTGATGAATTTAGAGATTTGGTTTGGGTGCGTTGATTTAATCTTTTCACTGTTTGTTTGATGTGATGGTTAGATTCAATTACAAGAGATACAATATTTTGTTACAATAACATCTAAAAAAAGGATTGGCATGTCACCAATTATTATCCTATACATCTTCATTATCATCATAATTGGCGCTTCACCACGTAGGTTGTTTTGGTCGTCTCAAAAACTCATCCAAATGGATCGTAATCAGAGAAGAGAGTTCACGTGAAGGGTCAACATCCTAGCCGCAAATCCTGGTGAACAGGCGCTTCAAACACCAAGTGCGACAAAGTATTTGATACAACAACAATTTGGCAGTAATATCAGCAATCAAAGCTTCATTCAAGATTGATGAGTTAAAAAGTGGAAAGGATTTGAAAAGGGGCTTACAAAAAGTAAAAAAAAAAATATTTTATTGCAATATGTAAATGTTATGCCAAGAAATAGAGAAGCATATTTGATTGTAGTAAAACGATTATATGCGTACAGCAGCGTGGAAAATAATAGCAGTTTCATGTATAAACTGTATTTGTGGCTGATATTCAAATTACGTATTTTCATGGGTATAACCAGAAAACTAAAAAAATGTGAAAAAAAATTAATATAAAACAGACAAACAATATAAATAAAATAAAATGAAATTAAATAAATAAAATGAAATAAAATAAAATAAAATAAAATAAAATAAAATAAAATAAAATAAAATAAAATAAAATAAAATAAAATAAAATAAAATAAAATAAAATAAAATAAAATAAAATAAAATAAAATAAAATAAAATAAAATAAAATAAAATAAAATAAAATAAAATAAAATAAAATAAAATAAAATAAAATAAAATAAAATAAAATAAAATAAAATAAAATAAAATAAAATAAAATAAAATAAAATAAAATAAAATAAAATAAAATAAAATAAAATAAAATAAAATAAAATAAAATAAAATAAAATAAAATAAAATAAAATAAAATAAAATAAAATAAAATAAAATAAAATAAAATAAAATAAAATAAAATAAAATAAAATAAAATAAAATAAAATAAAATAAAATAAAATAAAATAAAATAAAATAAAATAAAATAAAATAAAATAAAATAAAATAAAATAAAATAAAATAAAATAAAATAAAATAAAATAAAATAAAATAAAATAAAATAAAATAAAATAAAATAAAATAAAATAAAATAAAATAAAATAAAATAAAATAAAATAAAATAAAATAAAATAAAATAAAATAAAATAAAATAAAATAAAATAAAATAAAATAAAATAAAATAAAATAAAATAAAATAAAATAAAATAAAATTAAATGAAATAAAATAAAATAAAATAAAATAAAATAAAGTAAAATAAAATAAAATAAAATAAAATAAAATAAAATAAAATAAAATAAAATAAAATAAAATAAAATAAAATAAAATAAAATAAAATAAAATAAAATAAAATAAAATAAAATAAAATAAAATAAAATAAAATAAAATAAAATAAAATAAAATAAAATAAAATAAAATAAAATAAAATAAAATAAAATAAAATAAAATAAAATAAAATAAAATAAAATAAAATCAAATAAAATAAAATAAAATAAAATAAAATAGAATAAAATAAAATAAAATAAAATAAAATAAAATAAAATAAAATAAAATGAAATAAAATAAAATAAAATAAAATAAAATAAAATGAAATAAAATAAAATAAAATAAAATAAAATAAAATAAAATAAAATAAAATAAAATAAAATAAAATAAAATAAAATAAAATAAAATAAAATAAAATAAAATAAAATAAAATAAAATAAAATAAAAAAAAAACAATGCGAAAGAAAAAAAGCAAATACAAAGGGGGAAAGTATACATTGAAGATACTCAGACGTCTCAATGATTGCTATTAAAATCAACGCTGCTGTATGTATACAAAAGATGTACTCAAAACTCAAAATATTTCATAAACTCACGTATGATTGTGAGTTAACTTGCAAGAGCAACAAGGAATCTGTAAGCATTCCAATATTTTTATATAATTTATACCAGTAAGTTGTTACAGAACTTTGCTTTGTGAAGCATATAAAAACCAAAAACAAAGAGAATAAAAAAGTTTAAAGTCAAAAGTGTGAAAAAACGCGTACGTGTTGCGAAATGCTGGATTTTTTTATTTTTCCAGCAACATGGCGTAGATAATGATATGTAAATAAAATATGAAAAAAAACAGCTTATACAGATTAGGCGAATTTACAACTTTTGCTTGTTCATAGTGTCGCGTTTTGTAGATTTTTATTGCGGCACGTTGCAACGTAGACGAGAAAATTGCCAAAGAAAGTGGCACGTGCAACAAAGTTGAGAAGTTGAAAAGTTGCAGGTCGTGGGTCAAGTGCTGAGGTGAACGGAAAAGAAATTGGATGTCTGTTGCAAAGGTGCGATAACGCAAAAAATATTTATCTATGTGGAAAAACAAAAAATGGAAAAATTTAAAATAAAAATTTTTTTGTTTGTTCTAGCACCAACAAATTTATAGAATGTGTAAATGTACATTTATGTATGTATGTATATGTATCCAAATATGTGCATAGGTATGGACTTATTCAAAAGAAAAATTAAATGTTCATACCACCATAGCTACTTTTAAGTACAAATCTTTAATTCATTCATTTATTCTCGTAACAAAGAGTGTTTGAGTGTTGTCATTCTTTTGATATACAATTTACAACAACTGCATTGTCATAACAACATTTATGAAATTTTATTATTATTATTATTCCAACAATGCTTGACTAGTAAATATTTTATGATCTGTCTGTCGTAAATTGAAGTTCACGCTGTACAGAGTAAACCTTGGGTCATTTCAGGAGTTAATAGAGCGAAAAATTCTACCCAAAACTTACTGTTGGTAAGTTGGAAAAATTTCTGTCAAACGAATTTCAGCATTTCCCGTCTTCAGTGACATTTTTTAAATTAATTTGAAATTTTTTAAATTTTCGCCAATCCATTTTAAACTTATTTCGAGTGAGAAAAAAATACAATGAGACAGATGAAGTCTCTTTTATTTTATTTTAGATTTTTTTATTTTATGTTGTTTTATTTGCTTTTATTTTAAATTTCATTTTGCTTTTTTATATTTTTTTATTTGTCTTTTATTGAATTTCACTTTCTTTTATTTAGTTTAATTTTATTCTATTTTACTTTATTTTATACTATTTCTGAGAGAAAATCCTGCCGGCACACATTTTTTGTCACTCTCTGATTTAAACACAAAAATTTCTCTCACAAAATTCAAAAAACAATCCACAGTATCCATATCTTCGGTTATGCCGCGTCGTAAACTGTCATCAGCGTTTGTCTGGCTTGTCCCTCAAATAAGTCGCAGCATTGACTTTTAACTGTCTCTCCACTGTCAAACATCTATCCAGCTGTCCATTTGTTTTGTTGTCATACATAGTTATTGCTAAACAAGACTAGAATCATACGCACTGCTACATATTTTTATCCACATTTGCCCATTTTATGATTTAACTTTATGAGAACAGAGACTGCCTGTCTGTGCAGTAAAATTGTCACGCCCTTGCCATATGTTTGTTATTGCCGCCTGTCAGAGTGTGTATGTCAGCGTGGCGTTGCCGGACACGTTATTCACTATTGATTGACAATTGTTGTTGCAATATGACGTGCATGTCTCCCGCAAATTGATTTCGATGAAGAAATACCTGGGAAAAGCCAAACCTACTCAGCGGCGGTAGACATTTTTTTAATGGAAGAAGTGGGAGAACATAGGATGGCGTTTTTAGGAAAATGCACTCTGTGACAGAGCTAAGCAAGAAGGGTATTCATAATGAGGTAGTCATGTTATTTTCAAGAATACTATTTTATTTTATTTTATTTAAATTTTATTTTGCCTTATTTTATTTTATTTAAGTTTGTTTTAAAGAATTTTCATTTCACTTTATTTCATTTATTTTATTTTATTTTATTTAATTTTATTTTATTTTATTTTATTTTATTTTATTTTATTTTATTTTATTTTATTTTATTTTATTTTATTTTATTTTATTTTATTTTATTTTATTTTATTTTATTTTATTTTATTTTATTTTATTTTATTTTATTTTATTTTATTTTATTTTATTTTATTTTATTTTATTTTATTTTATTTTATTTTATTTTATTTTATTTTATTTTATTTTATTTTATTTTATTTTATTTTATTTTATTTTATTTTATTTTATTTTATTTTATTTTATTTTATTTTATTTTATTTTATTTTATTATATTTTATTTTATTTTATTTTATACATTTGATTTATCAATGTTTAATTCAATTTATTTTTTGTGAAAGCCTCCTTCACTATCCAAAAATGTAATGTTTAACTTCAGTTCTCATTTTTTCGTTTTAGTATATTTTCAGGCAGCACAGCCTGTTTGTTAAACCTCGGCTAAGTATATCCAAATATTTGCAAGCAATTTTCTTAATGTTATAGTCAAAAACTTCCCAATAGCTAGTTAAGACTGAAGCATATGGTACGAGTACTTGAGTAACTGAAATCTTTGCTCTGCAAAATCTTTTCCATCATTGCATTATGCACCCATACCACCATAGGTGTGTGTGTGTGTGTTTTCACTAAGATGTCTGTGTTGCTATTATCCTTGTGTTAGCATAAGCGGGAGAAGAAAGTAAAAGAAATCCAACCGAATGAAAGTGTTCGCTAGAATAGCTTTTGTGCTTGCAAATGCTTGCTTATTAAAGTAAGAAAGAATCATTTATGTGTAAGTTTTACAATAATTTTATATATTTTCTTAAAATGTTCGCAACGATTATTTATAAAATTTTCTTGAGATTGATGCTAGCATTTAAATGTCAACTTTTTCATAATAATTTAACATATTTGTTTGCCTACTTCAGGGCGTTCAACAATTAAACTTTTTATTACATTCGCATATATGTGTAGGTACCTATACTACCTACTAGGTACATATATATAAATAAGTATATGCGTTCAGCGAAATGAGTGTAAGTGCAATGTTTTTGTGTTTGCTTGGTGTACCCGGCAGTATTTTTGGTAAGGACATGAACGGTTTACCAGGCATGACCCTGACTTTCGACTTACTCAATACGGCTCGTCTTTGGAAATACTCGAGTTTTCAGCTATCAAAATCATATTAAGGGTCCGCTTCCGATCCATGTCTGAGTTTTGTCCAGTCTAGCTCCCTACCCAGAGCATTCCATCTTGGAAAGTTTATTTTTAGTTTTGCGTATCTATGGCTGAGGGGTTACTGCTTTCCGATACTTCACAGTGTCTATAAATTATCGCCTTTGTAATCGATACAAGATGACATACGGAGCGTGTGGCACTACTAGTTTCCAGCTGGGTAAATGTACTTATAAACATCGCGGAAAAACCAACGCATTAAAACTTTCGCTCTTGTACGAGTAATGCGTAACTACGCGCACATTTCATTTTAATAGATTTTTTTAGCTTTTGTTGGTTTTTGGTTCGTGCATTTTTTTTTTTTGGTGAACTCACGGATGTGGCAAACTTTACCGCACTTGGGTAAAAGTGCAGTTGTTTACTTACTAGTTTATGTAAAGGGTGTTATTTTAAGAGTATAAAAATTCTAAAGGCCAGGCGAATGACGGAATGTTTCAAGAACCAGGCTGAACCATGCAGGAAAACTTATTGAGATCTGGTAACTGACGTACAGAAGGACAATCTTATTTTTTTTCGATACTATCGATAATTTTGAGCCGCTCATCATCATGAAAGACTTATAGAGCAGGCATGTCCACCTATATATACTATTCGCAAAAATGTCCATTAACGCTTCAAAATAACATAATTTTAATATTTGGCTCATATTTCAAAGACTGTGCCACAACTCTTCATCTTTGAGTTTTTAAAAGGATAACGGGATTCTTTGCAAGGATATTGAAAAAAAAACCTATTCACGAGATAAGGACATTGGAATTTCGAAAATATTTTATCACATTGCGTAACAATATGCTTGTGAGCAAAAATAATTGATTACATCTTGGAAATTTGCACATATAGTGCACTTTTTATTAGTCATACACGGCGTATGAGTAACATTTTCATATACAAGTGTGAAAAGGACAGGTAAATTGTATTAATATTTTTCGTCGATATCTGCGAAACGGATTGAGATATCCAAATAAAACTTACACTGCTTTCAGGCCCACAATTTCTGGGCTATGTCCTGCCCAACTCTTGTGAATCCCTAAATATTTGTATACACATTTTCAGAAATTTTTTACAATACAATTATTTTAGAACAAATAAACATAAATCATTACACTAGGAAAAAGCATTGGAATGAAGTGTAATTTTACAGATATCTTCAACTGCAAGTCGGCACGAGTTGGCGTGATCCGAATAACATAAAACTTTGTCGGGGTAGTTTTTGATGCATGATGGTCAAAATTAGGGGGCATGCGGTTCAATAAAACAACTTTTAAATTTTGAGACAGTCTAATATACATATCTTTTTATTATAAGCTTTTATTTTATTTATGGGGTAAATTTCCTCAAGCGGACCACCTAAAAATTCGATTCGAATGAAATTTGGTGAAAATGATTTGCTATGTAAGGAAAAAAATATCACCAAAGGCTGCGTATAAATATTGGATGTTTACCGAAATATACGGATTTGAATTTGCAATTTTTTTTGCGTAAGCCTTTTTTATTTAAATTAGAAGTCATGTAATTGACGTGCTAAAAAGGAAAATGGAAACCGGTTTCTAGAATATTTTTCGGTTTTTTTTCGAATATAAGTTAAAAAAATTTGATTGCAAATTTTAGTAAAAATTTTCCAAAAAAAAAATGTTGTAAAAATTTAACAAAAAAATTTTAGCAAAAATTTTACAAAAAAAATTTTTTTTTTATTTTTTTAAATTTGGACATTTTTAATATTTTTCTTTTAATTTAAATATAATTAATTTAAAAATGACCAAATTTGAAAAAAGTTAAAAAAAAATTTATTGAAAAATTTTAGTAAAAATTTAAAAAAAAAAAATTTTTGAAAAAATTTAACAAAAAAATTTTAGTAAAAATTTTCCAAAAAAAAATATTTTTTTTTTATTTTTTTTTTAATTTAGACATTTTTAATATTTTTCTTTTAATTTAAATTTAATTATCTAAATTAAAAATGTCCAAATTTGGAAAAAATAATTTTTTTTTTAATTTTTACTACAATTTTTCAATACATTTTTTTTTTTAACTTTTATTCGAAAAGAACGGAAAAATACTTTATAAAAAGGTTTTCATGTTCCTTTTTACCACGTCAAATATATGACTTCTAATTTAAAAAAAAAGGCCGAAACAAAAAATTACGAATATATTTTTTCTCATAGCAGATCACTTTCACCAAATTTAATTCAACTCAAAGCGATGAAATTTTTAGGTAGTCCGGTTGACGAATTTGTCTTGTTCTTTTTTATACCCAGCGTACTAGTACAATTTTACTTTCATGAAACCGAATCAGAAAACTTCAGTTCGGAGAAGGGAGGCACATGCCGGGACAAGGCGATTCCTGAATCGAGTCAAACATTGTATTTTCGGGACTACTACAACTCACATTTAAAATTGACTTAAGTGCGCGAGTGTAAAGTTCCAGCTTATTGCTATGCAATGCCATTAAAATGTTTTCGCTTTCGCTATTTCGTACTAACTCATGCGTATTGCACTTACCAACATACACACCTACATATTTGTGAGTGCATTTCTTACCCACCAATAATAACGAAAGTAATTCACTTTTTTGGCGAAATCGTGGAATGAAAGGACATCTGCTGACGAGATAGGTATAGACTTCATTTGAGCAACATGGCCTGAATAGCGTTGAGAATGTGCGTTCTACAATCCTAAGTTAAAATTAGGCCTTGTCAACTTAGACCTTAAGCTTCACTCATTAGTCATTTGAACAAGCCTCACAGCCGCTTAAAACTTACTTTTTATAAATGCTCACACCATTTTTTGCTGTCTAAGCACATAAGCATATTTCGCAGAGCCTGTCATATGCACGCATACTTGCACTGACGTACGTCTGTACATATTTGTATTTGAAAAAGGAAATCGAAATTTTCTCCATTCATACGTGCACTTGACATCCATTTTCGATTGCAAACTCTTGGCAAAAGTGCTGTTTGAGTTGATGTAAAATGTGTAGGTGGGGTTGCTTAAAATTATGAAGGAGTGCTAAAGTGCAAGTGTTTGCGCATATAATGTGGTGACTTTGCCATGAAGCGCTTACATACTTTATCCTTGCTGTTAACACTCATTTCAGGAGTTTACGCAATTTGATGTTGATTCATAAATACATAGGTATGTAGTCAAATAGTCATTGGGACGGAGTTTAAATTTAAAAAAATTGGATTTGATGTGATTTGTCACTAGTTTCGGTCACAAAATGCAATAAAAAATGATATGAATTACTTGCTATCGTCGAAAATGTTAGGCGGCTTACCACCAATAGGCTACTTTAAAGTCGCATTTACTACAAAGTATTGCAAGGTAGTATAACGTTATTTGAAAGTAGCGGTAAAGTAAATACTACTATACACTAACCCTGACAGTAGCCATGGACAATCGCTATACGTAATAATTACCTCAATATCACTAATAAAAATAACTTGTGAATTTCGTGGCTTTCAAAGGTCATAGAAGTACCCCAGGAAGTCATAAAGACAACTAAAGGAAGTAAATAATTGTAGTCATCTGCGACTTTATAGTTAGTACGGTTTCAAGGGACTACCTCGCAGCTACTTCCGATTTGGAGTTTCCACAGCACACTGTACTCTACAAATCGAGTATTAAGTTAAATTTAACTTTCTTAACAATATGTAGCGGAGAGCGGGGTAGCATCGGCCTTGGGGTACATTCAGCAATCGCGTTTTCGGTATGAGGGAACAATCCGTTTAGCTATTTATTTCAACGGTTAAAGAGTGTTCGAAATTTTAAGCGAAACCCCGGAAATAAACACATTAACATTAAATAAATTTGTTAGATTTTTTTCAAGCTTATGTAAATTTCGATTCGCTGAATATCTTCGGAGATATCGAGGATGAAAAAGAGCCGAAGGTAACCCAGTCTCCCATAAACCAGGCTACCTGTCTGCTAAAAATCGCCAGTTGCTCCTTTTTTGTACCAATTTGCCTATCTTTTTTTAGTTTTTTTTCCAGAAAAAAAAAATTATCATCAAAAAAAAAAAATTCTATGTACGTTTCAAGTGATTAATTAATAACTTAATTCATCAAGTGCTTTTATGTACATTCCTATTCAACTTTGTGCGATGTGCTTTGAATGATTGGATTTGTTTGATTTCGAGTGCTTATCCATTCAAACGTATGCGACTATTCATGATTTGCGGTTGAATTTTTACACTTCCAACACATAAAGCTCATTGTTGGTTAATAAAGGCTTTCTCTCGTTTTTGTATAACATCGAAGGTAGGTAGTTAACAAAACCGAAACAAAACTGAAATTTATTTAAAAAAATATGAACAAAATCGAAACAAGAGCGAAACCCAAGCTGAAATAAGTTTTAATGAACTATATAATTGCCCCCCGCAACACAAACACGGTAAAAGTAGAGTAAGATGGCAATAATTGGTTCTGCGTAAAATCTGATGTGACGTCATTCTGACAAAACAGGCGAATTCATTATAACGGTATCGGTTACGATACAATCTTGGATCGTTCATTCATGGTGGTATACAGAATTGAGAAGAAACATATGTATGTAATTATGTAAATTTTAAAAAGCATGAGAGAAATTTTAGGAAAAAAAGTGATGAAGTTCGATGTTTGTGATTGGCGTCAGTTATCGCTAAATGACAAAAAGTGCGCGAATTACTAATAATGGGTGAAAAATTTAAAACCACCCTAATGTGCAAATTAATTCAAAATCAAATGGAAAGCACTGCGGTTAAGCAATTTAACACTAAACAGATGAGCTTTGAAAAACATACAAAGATGTTTATTCATATGTACTAGCGTTATTATTTATTGAATACCAAAAGCGGAAGATGTGGCATGCCACAAAAAGTGCTTCAAAACTAATACGCTATACAAAACCGCTAGTTAACAACTAATTAGAATGAGTGCAATATTTTAGCATAAAATATATCTATGAAAGGCACATGTGGTTAGCAGCGTAAATTGATTGGAAATGCACAAAAACAAAAAGCACCACACACTCATTTACACATAATTATACACATGGTTTCTTGCCTATTCAACTTTGTTTTCATTAACAAAATAAGTTAGTTTTTTTATTTTTAATTTCATGTTTTCCAGTTTACACCTTTTAGCAGTCAAAACAATTTTCTAAATTTTCTTGCTTACGCAGCTGTCGATTCGTTTTAAGTACATACATGTTAGCGAATGCCACCAAGTCAAATAAGTGTCAAAAGTTTCTTGTTCAACTGTCAAAATATTTCGTTGTGTCTGCACAAAAGTCAAAACGATACAAATTTTTATTTTTTGTTTGTTTGTTGGAAAGTTGTTTGGAGCATAAAATCATTTAGGAAAATGTGGGTAAATGAAAAAGCTTTTACACATAGATTTTAGGTCGGTTTTCTTTTAAGGGGTACTCGGCATTGGTGGAAGTTTTTACTTCTGACTACAGTAAATGGCAGCGTATGACAAATACAAGCTCTAAGGAGATACATTTTTTTTATTTTATTTTATTTTATTTCATTTCATTTCATTTCATTTCATTTCATTTCATTTCATTTCATTTCATTTCATTTCATTTCATTTCATTTCATTTCATTTCATTTCATTTCATTTCATTTCATTTCATTTCATTTCATTTCATTTCATTTCATTTCATTTCATTTCATTTCATTTCATTTCATTTCATTTCATTTCATTTCATTTCATTTTATTTTATTTTATTTTATTTTATTTTATTTTATTTTATTTTATTTTATTTTATTTTATTTTATTTTATTTTATTTTATTTTATTTTATTTTATTTTATTTTATTTTATTTTATTTTATTTTATTTTATTTTATTTTATTTTATTTTATTTTATTTTATTTTATTTTATTTTATTTTATTTTATTTTATTTTATTTTATTTTATTTTATTTTATTTTATTTTATTTTATTTTATTTTATTTTATTTTATTTTATTTTATTTTATTTTATTTTATTTTATTTTATTTTATTTTATTTTATTTTATTTTATTTTATTTTATTTTATTTTATTTTATTTTATTTTATTTTATTTTATTTTATTTTATTTTATTTTATTTTATTTTATTTTATTTTATTTTATTTTATTTTATTTTATTTTATTTTATTTTATTTTATTTTATTTTATTTTATTTTATTTTATTTTTTTTATTTTTTTTTATTTCATTTTATTTTTTTTATTTTATTTTATTTTACTTTATTTTATTTTATTTTATTTGATTTTATTTTTTTATTTTATTTTATTTTATTTTATTTTCATTATTTTATTTTATTTTATTTTATTTTATTTTATTTTATTTTATTTTATTTTATTTTATTTTGTTTTATTTTATTTTATTTTATTTTATTTTATTTTATTTTATTTTATTTTATTTTATTTTATTTTATTTTATTTTATTTTATTTTATTTTATTTTATTTTATTTTATTTTATTTGATTTTATTTTATTTTATTTTATTTTATTTTATTTTATTTTATTTTATTTTATTTTATTTTATTTTATTTTATTTTATTTTATTTTTTGTTTTATTTTATTTTATTTTCATTATTTTATTTTATTTAATTGTATTTTATTCTTTTCTATTTTATTTCTATCCCCCAATCCCCTCCCCTGAATACGCCACTGTGTGGCATTCTCTTACTTGAGAGTTAATTGTTTCTTAAGAAATTCAAATTATAAATCTGATGCTGGCATCGCACCAAAAAACTTTTAGTGCAACACATTTTTAAGATGCTGTGACTTTTGTCTGTTTTTGTTTGTTATATACTTATTGATGTTCCCGATAATGACATCTGATGATTATTGTACACGTGAATGACACTTGAGATACTCAAATGAGAGCAAAGTTGTTTGGAGGTGTGCCCATAAAAACATCTATACATAGCATATGGTTGGTTGAAGAATTTCGTGGGCTTGGCTAAAGAATTTCTCACATTTCTTAGATAACAAACTATTTGAAAGTTCAAACTTTGTGAAATGGTATGAAACTACAAGATGACACCACCAACACTCAAATTGTAGTCCATATGGTCGTTCCATCGGAGTTATGGTCTCCCACTTCCTCGGTTAGCACTGGTGGATGACGAGTTATCTAGCTTGTATGTATTAAAGACACCGCAGCGACGTGCCTAAAGCTACGCTTACACTGCACCAAATGCGTCACTTTGGGCCAAGTTTTTTTGAGACCGTTCATCCGCAGATTGAATTTGATCACCAAATTAGGTCAAATTAAATTAAATTCATTTAATTTGGCAAACAAATTTATTCTACGGATAAACAAATGAGGCGCATTTGGTGCAGTGTAAATGTATCATAACATTACTATCTTACTGGTTTAAGCTTAACCACATTTGCTATTAACAACTTCAAAATAAAACTTTTGTCAGATAAATTGAAAATAACTTCTTTGTATTACAAAATAATTACTAAATAATAATTTTATCCATATAAATTCCACTAACAAGAGAGACAATAATAAAAAGTATAAATTTCGAGAATAAATGACTTTTGGTTACAAAAGAAGTGGAAAACAAAATATTAATTAAAAAGTACAAATCTGTAAAATATTTCAGATCTTATAAGCGTTGCTTGGCTAACAAGAGTAAACTTAGCTACATAGGGCAGTGTTGCACCTGGGAGCTACCGAGAGCTGAGCGAAGCTAATAAGGTAAAATGAAATAAAGAAATAAAAAAAAAATAATTTGAATCAAATAAATGCTAGAAAAAAAAAATAAAATCAAATTAACTAAAATAAAATAAAGTATGATATATTTCAAAAAACAAATTTCAATTCAAATTTTAATTTCAGTTAAAAAAAGTTATTGACCGTACAAAAAATGGTTGAAAACGGCTTACCCCTACCGCTACCTTCCCTTGGCCTTATAGTATATAGTACAGCCATCGCCACGTCGTCTCTCAGTCTGCTCGCTGCCGCTCTACAACAACATCTTGCTCTTTGTGACTCATTGCAATATTATTCTTGGAATATCGTTCACTTCATGCTAGCTGGTGACGCTTCGCTGTAAAAGTATAATGGCACAGACTTGCATTCATCGGTACATAGGTACGCATATATGTAGCTACATATGTACGCACATACATACATTCATTTGTATTTGTTTTTATTTTTTAATTGCGCCATATTTGTTTTGGCGACTATTTTTTTTTTTTTTGGCTTAGTTTAGTAATAATTCTTTCGAGTAATTTTTTGTGAATCCAGGAATGATGTTGTTGTAGAAAATTGATGTTGTTGTTGTAGCGCTCAGTAGGTTGAAAGCGCTGGCTATCCCTGATATTATATTTAATTATTTATTTCTCTATGCCTATACTTACCAAAAAAATGTTACGTATACGTCATGTCACTTTTATGAGAGCTTTAAGCGACCTTTTTGGATACATTTTTTAAAGTGGGCGTGGCACCATCCACTTTTGAGGGAGGCATTTTTGAAAATTCAACTGGTCATCACTTTTAAACTGATTATAGTACGATCATGAAATTTGGTATACCAACATTATGGGGTATACCTGATGAAATTGAACGAAATCGCTTCCCGACCACGCCCACCTAAATTGACATAACTCGGTAAGGTAGATAGCTAAAATAGTGTAATTTGATGGGTAAAACCTCCTGGTCATTCTATTGTGACTTTCTGTTTAGCTTGGCACCGTGCATTTTTAGCTAGGCAATTTTTGACAATTTGACTGGGCATAACTTTAAAACTGATTATAGTAGAATGATGAAATTTGGCAGGTTTCATGGTGGTATAGAAAATATTCCTGATGAAACTGAATATTTAATGTTCCATTTACCCGAACTTGGACTTCCTAACTTGTTTTCTTGAAATTAGAAAATATAGAGTAAAGTTTTGCGCTTGTTTAGGACGCTCTGTCATCGTCGTGCGCCACTGTATGGATGCATATTTCTATGCATGAACAGTTTTAAAAACATACATTCCTACATAGATTCATATGCACATAATTGAAAACTTATAGAAAAGTGTCGAATTTGTCGTAGAACAATGACAATTCTATTGTAATCTATTGTCACATGCACACATACATACATACATGCATATAAACATGCATGCAACATGCAAAACAAACAAAATACTTCACTGCATGTGGGTGTTTGTATATTTGCAAAAATTCACTTATTGTTCGCATTGAATTCGATTTCAAGTGGCAATTTGTTCAAAATCCAATCAACATTATAATTTCGAACTGAATGTTTGAATGCAAATGAAACAGTTTGAGTGTTACATGCAACGTCCATAGTTATACACACATATGTACATCTGTGTATATAGGGATGTAAATATGTTTATATGTATTTCTTACCACCTTTAGACTACCCTGTTGTAAGTAGAAGTTTTCGAACCACCAATGAGTATACTGCAATTTACAATGGGATGTAGCGATCTCCTGATTAATTGAACTCCCGATTGGGTACTGAAAATTTAGAAAATTTTTCATCTCATAAAAATGAACTATTGTGTACCACATGTAAACCGTTTATATAATTAAACTAGGTAAAAAGTTGAGTGTTTTCATCTTAACTACAATTGAAATATCGGGAATAACGTTCTAAGTGAGAAAATAATAAAAACACTAAATTCATCGTTTTTAAATTTATTTCTTTCAACTGGCTCCTTAACTATCTCTTTTACATCTGTCATATTATCAATTTAAGACTTTCTTTATGATGTTCCAGTGCCCTTACGAATCACTTTCGACGCATGCAAAATAATGTATGTCAATCTGCATCAGAAATATAACAGTTGCCCTGTAAAAACGTTGGAGTACCTATAACATCTCCTTTTTTGTTTAATTTTACTCCTTTTTTGTTGAATTTTACTCCTTTTTTTGTTTCATTTTACTACGTTTTTTGTTGAATTTTACTCTCTTTTTGGTTGAGTTTTACTTCTTTTTTCGTTGAATTTTACTCCCTTTTCTATTTAATTCTACTAAGTTTTTTGTTGAATTTTAGCTCCTTTTTTTGTTGTTGAATTTTACTCAGTTTTTTGTTGAATTTTACACCTTTTTTGTTTAGTTTTACTAATTTTTTTTTAGATGGTAGTCCTTTTTTTTGAATTTTACTCCTTTTTTGTTTCATTTTACTGCTTTTTTTTGTTGAATTTTACTCTCTTCTTGGTTTAGTTTTACTTCTTTTTTCGTTGAATTTTAACCCCTTTTCTATTTAATTTTACTAATTTTTTTTGTTGAATTTTACTAATTTTTTGTTGAAATTTTACTCCCTTTTTATTGAATTTTACTCTCTTTTTGTTGAATTTTACTTCCTTTTTTGCTGAATTATACTCTCTTTTTTGTTGAATTTTACTCTCTTTTTTTTGAATTTTACTCCCTTTTTGTTGAATTTTACCTCTTTTTTTGTTGAATTTTACCTCGTTTTTCGTTGAATTTTACTACTTTTTTGTTGAATTTTAGTTCCTTTTTTTGATGAATTTTACTCCCTTTTTTGTTGAATTTTCCCTTTTTATTCAATTACAATTTTTTTTTTTTTAATTTTACTCCTTTTTTTGTTTAGTTTTACTCTCTTTTTTGTTGCATTTTCCTTTTTTCTGGTTGAAATTTACTCCTTTTTTCGTTGAATTTTACTCACTTTTTTGTTGAATTTGACTCTCTTTTTTGTTGAACTTTAGGTACTCATATCTTTGTTGAGTTTTCCTTTTTTGTTGAATTTTACTCCTTTATTTTTGAATTTTACTCCTTTATTGTTGAATTTTACTACCTTTTTTGTTGAAAGTCAAAATTTGTATTTTTTCCAAAAATCCAAGGTACCCTATGGCATGGCCCATTTCGCAACTTTGTAGTACAGTCCATACTTTTAAGAGGGTAACTTTTGCGACAAGTTTCATGAAGATATATATTTTTTTTTTGAGCTGAAATTAAAATTAGCAGTTAAATTTTTTTTAACAGGTCCAGGTGCTCACCGATTTCAACGATTTTTGGAATATTTCTTAAATAGCCCACATGTGATATATATGCAAAATTTCAACGACCTCTGGCCACTCTTTCTATTTTTCCAAAAAAAGTATAGAGCCGAACCACTGCGCGAGGCCCCAGTATTGACTCGGGCCATTATCTTGTTGCAAGCAGGAACGCTGCCATGAAGGGAAGAATCCAGAAAGACTCTTACGTTTATGAAGAAGGTGATGATCGAGATATTAAATGTTTGTATAAATTTCATTTTACTGGAAACAAGTTGACATGCAACAGAATGTGTTGTTGCCATACAAATCACAAATTCACAATTTATTACATTTTCCCGTAGGTGTTTTAGTTAACTTTCCTTTACAGCTTGCAGCTACTCCGCCTTTACTACATAACCTATGGAAGTAGCTGGTATTACTACGGGCATAAGTAAGTATTTAGTGAGTAAACTCATTCCATCCGAAAACACTTGTAGCTTTTGTTGCTACTACACATGTTTGTATGTATGGGTGTAGTATGTAGTCATTTTTATTGTTTATGAGATTGTTAATGTAATTGGATTCGTGCAAAGGTGTTTGCAAAAATTTGTGATTATGAAAAGTAACTAAAAAAAAATGAGACGAAAATGAAGAAAAAGAATTTAAACTAAAGAAAAGCTATTAAGTAACTTTTATGTGAAGGGGCAGGTGTTTTTCTAAATCAAATATGTTTCACGTTCTGGAAGTCATCAATATTGCGTAATAGAAATTTTTGTGTAGAAAACTTGTTGCTCCAGCAACTCCGGTACAATGTGAACATGCTACTTTAAAAAGTATTCAGGTAGCATGACTCCGAATATTAGTCAGCACTAAGATAAAGGAAGTTAATCAAGAACAACTAAAAAGAAATGAAGGATAAGAGAAAAGAGGGCGTAGAACCTCCCATACAAGTCTTACTTTCCATAGTTACTATGTCTGGAATAGAGATGGGTGCGTGCATTATTTTTGCTGCACGACACGACACGGTCACGAAGCTTCCAGCATAGTTTACGCTTACAATGAAAAACCCGAACGATCTAACTGAGCTCCTCCGAATTTTTTCAAAATCTCTTCTTATATAGCAAACGATGATGGAAGACTTATTAGAGAATACTGTGTTTGCTCCAAGGCCAGCAGAAAAACCGAGCATTTGCTCAAACTCGAGTTTTTGAGCAAAAACAAATAGGCCGCCTTTTACTTAAAAAATCGACGCTGAGAAAATGCTCGCGTTTTATGCATACGGTTCAATAACTCCGGTAAATGGACAATATCAAAAGTCAGGTGCTTTATGCACTACTTCTATACCCGTTCCCAGTGATATATGAAATACTTCTCCAACCTGCCTGCCAGCATTCAGTTCATTGTAAATGTTTGCATTTATGTCTCACAACAGCACAAAGTAAAAGTGAGAGCTCGTACATTCAAAGATTCACACCGTCAAAATATTATGATGTGCAACACAACAGCTTACGTATCCGCCTCCTCTCCAACGAGATAGCAATAATACCCCCCACAGTTGCATGCAACATGCAGCTAAAAATAAAACCGTGATGCACAGTTTAAATTATAATGACTTTATTAAGCGGTTGAAGTTGCAAAAAAAAAACATGAAGCAACAACAAAACAACGCAAACAACAGGTTTTTCTCAGCCACTTATGCAACAGGAGCTCAGTCGACTGCAAACGACAACAACACCACAATGGTTGCTGTGGCATTCGATGTATCAAAGCCGCGCTTAGCCTCAAGTAAGTTAAGAGCGGGCAGCAAATTCGTGAGTAGATTTTCTTATAATTTCATAAGTGATGGGGCATCAAAAACAACAACAACAACAATGCAATACATACAAATATGCTGGCCATATCAATAGGTGGCCTGCAGCGTGTGCAATACTTACTGGGAGGCAAGCGGTTTTGGACATACGACTGACAAGCTGAAAATGTGTGGAGAGACGGACTGTCAAGTACATGCATACATGTATATATAAGTAATCACAACATTCACTTGAGTGTACTTACCCACTGCTAGTCAAGCCTCTTAAGCAGGTGTAAGAGTCTTTTGGCAACACACACCATACGAGTCGAGTATCACAACAGTCACTCGTCGACTCACTTAGACGTCGCACATTCAGTCAGCCAAAATATGATTTTCCTGGATTTGGGCAATGTTACAGCTTGGTAGGCTATCGCCAATAGTTGGCTA
>CAXKVI010000002.1:12954510-12961722 GCA_964058755.1 Campiglossa producta | reverse complement strand
TGAAATTTTCGCTCTGTTATCTTATTTAATTAAAGTCCTAATTAACTAATGCATAATAATCACGGACAGACAGACAGCGGACGGAACGAAAGTGACAGTGCTGCTCAACCACATTGCTGCCAACGACCACTTACTAAACAAATTAGCCGAACAAGAAAACAGCAACAAAATACTGTACTATCTACAACACACACTCGCCACTTCATACCAAACACAAACAGCATCATCTTCATCTGATTATTACAATTTTCAGTTAGCGTACAGTGTTGGCTTGTCACTTTTAGATGAATTCGGGCAGTCAGCCGTCATGCTGTTGGCTGTTATGTTGTTGTGTTTGTAGAAGCCGACTGTTACATGTGCCGCTTGCAATTGCGCTATTTAATAAAGTCATTAAAAACTTATTTTAACAAATAACTGTCCATAATTAATAACCATCTCTTAGCATTGTGGCATGCAACTTAGTGACGCAAGCGCAGACAATCTCCACGAAAACCATGAAAGCCCTTAAATTTTGCTACATGTATGAATGTTTGTGCATATATACATATTTAGTTTTACAAACCCAGCAGTGCGACGACAAAAAAAATATAAAAAATTAAATAAAATAAAATAAAATAAAATAAAATAAAATAAAATAAAATAAAATAAAATAAAATAAAATAAAATAAAATAAAATAAAATAAAATAAAATAAAATAAAATAAAATAAAATAAAATAAAATAAAATAAAATAAAATAAAATAAAATAAAATAAAATAAAATAAAATAAAATAAAATAAAATAAAATAAAACAAAATAAAATAAAATAAAATAAAATAAAATAACATAAAATAAAATAAAATAAAATAAAATAAAATAAAATAAAATAAAATAAAATAAAATAAAATAAAATAAAATAAAATAAAATAAAATAAAATAAAATAAAATAAAATAAAATAAAATAAAATAAAATAAAATAAAATAAAATAAAATAAAATAAAATAAAATAAAATAAAATAAAATAAAATAAAATAAAATAAAATAAAATAAAATAAAATAAAATAAAATAAAATAAAATAAAATAAAATAAAATAAAATAAAATAAAATAAAATAAAATAAAATAAAATAAAATAAAATAAAATAAAATAAAATAAAATAAAATAAAATAAAATAAAATAAAATAAAATAAAATAAAATAAAAAAATTAAATTAAATGAAATAAAATGAAATAAAAAATAACAAATTAAAACTAAAAACAATTACAAAAAATAAAAAAAAAATATAAAAGTAAAGAAGAGTAAAATAAATTAAATTAAATAATTATAAAAAAATAAAATGAAATGAAATAAAATTAAATAAAAATATAAGATTAAATAAAACAAAGTAAAAAGAAAATACACGAAACAAAATTAGAAAAAATCAAATAAGTGTCTCAAATAAAAAAAAGAATAAAAGAAATTAAATTAAATAATAATAAAAAAATAAATGAAATGAAATAAAATTAAATAAAATTATAAGATTAAAGAAAACAAATAAAATTATGAAAAATCTAATAAATGTCTCAAATAAAAAATAAAAAAAATTATTATCCGTTCAAACTTTTCGTGTTAAATATCTCCGCTTCTTGTACTGAAAAAACTCCTGTTGACTGACTAGTTTGCCTGCGACTCTTCCTAGTTCTGCATTGGTTTGCAACTAGTTCGGTTAACTGTATGATATGTTCCTAGCAATGCTAGCTGCATTCACAACAACAACAACAACGACATTAAAACCATGCAAATAGCAATACAACCAACTATGGACCCTTCCGTCACACACAGTCCGAGTGCTTGCATATTAACCTCCCTCCGATGACGCGCCAATTTGTTTTTCTTATTGTTTGTTGTTGCAAACACACCCATTTTTTCTTTTCCCTGCTACGTGACTACTAAACTGCCACCATATTTTGTTAAGTCATTTAGTAATGATTTGTCAAATTTGTGATGACGCGCCAGTGTGATGGAAAGCAGTAACAAATTCAGTGACTAATGTGATTGTTTGTAAAGTGAGTTGACTTTTCTTTGAAATATCGTTTTTCTTTCTTTGTTGCATAAGCAATGCATGCATATAACGATATGTGGTTATATAGCGCATATATCGGTGTTTTTTTAAAAAATGCCTAAGTTACTTTATCTAAATTTCATTTTCTGTTTCTATCCTTAGCACACGACGTTGAGTTAAAGACACAGCTTTCAGTGGAAGTTTCTCTTTCTATTTGAGCAACATTTCACTCAAACAGTATTTTTTTATAATTCTCAACCAGTTCCAAAAAAAATTATATAAATCAAATCTTTCAAAATCGTGCTATGACACTTTGCATATTTACTATCACTATTTATTCTTTCAATTTGCCATATTCAATGCTTTGTGTTGCCAAATTAGGGGCGTTTTAGTCACACGAATCATGATGGTCTGCAAAATTAAAGGGGCGTTCCAACACGGTTGGTTATTATACAACGTGAGTATGTACTATGCTAAATCAGTGCCTTTAGTGAGGGTCGTGGGAAATACAAATATATTGAGTCACTAAGCTAATTTACTGCCATTTTTCATATTCTAAGTTGGCGTTGATTATATTCGTAAATTTTTGTAGACTCCCTTCCTGGTGCAAAAGATTACAATCTGAAAAAACGTTGCCAAAGACATAAATTATAACAAAGTTTTGATTCTCCTCTTTAAATGTTAAATAAAAACATCAAATGTTGTAAACTTTTGATTAAGTACAAAAGTGTGTTATAATAGTCTATTTCGTAAAACTCATGTTTACAAAAAATCTATTATATATAAATGCGCAAACATAACTGGTTCCTCCCTTTTTTGCAATAACCACAATTTCTAAGGTATATAAAATTTGGTATGTATCGATATGTCTCGCCGAGCAGGGTGGCCGACAACAAACCAAAAATTAAAAAAAATTAATTATAATATGATTTGAAAATCACACCACTACAAGTGCTATACATGCATTCGCTTTATAGAGCCGCTGTTATGGGTGTATGTAGGTACACTTGCATTGTCGTGTTTGCATTCATTGCAGTAGGGTGAGTTGTTTTGTTGGCAGCAATAAGATAACATGAGCCAGCGCGTCAACTTTATTGAGCTTAGGTACAAACAGTGTTTACAAAAACAAATCTGTGCGTGGGGATTCAGAGAAGCAAATGCTTTTGAAAAAAAGCACAAATAAGCTAGATCATGCACAAGGCCCTTCGTGGCTAGACTTGTGAAATAAAATAAAATGGAAAATTGATAAAATTAAAAAAAAAGTAAAATCAGAAATAGAAAAGTGATTTAAAGTAAAAAATAAAATTTGTTGGAAATGAAAGGAAAGGGAATAATATAAAATAAATAAAAATGAAACAAAATGAAATAAATAAAAGTATTAAATTAAGAAAATAATAGGAAAGGAAAGGGATGGATAAAAGGAAAATAAAGGTAAGTTAAGGTAAGGAACGGAAAATATGACAGAAAAATCAAAGGGAAAGGAAAGGAAGAAAGGAAATGTAATGTAGGTAAAGCAGTGGAAAAGAGAAGCAAAAGGAGAACGACAAAGAAAGGAAAGAAGAAAAAAAGAAGAGAAAGGAAAGGTAGCGAGGAAGAAGGTATGGAAAATAAATGAAAATAAAAAGAAAGAAAAATAAAGGAAAGAAAGGTAATGAAAAGCTAAAAAAAATAAGTTAAGGAAATGGATGAAAGAAAAAGAAAAGCAAAGGAGTTGCGGAAAGGAACAAAAGATAATAAGGAAACGGTAGGAAAGGAAAGGTAAGAAAAGGAAAGGTAAAAAAACGAAATGACAGGAAGGGAAATTTAAGAAAAAAAGTGAAAGAAAATATAGGTAAGAAAAAAATAAAAGAAAAGAAATGAAATGAAAAAAAAAAAATGAATAAAATGAAAGGAAACTAAAGCAACGGAAACGAAAGGAAAGGAAAGAAAAAGAAAATAAAAGGAAAAAGGAATGTAATGGAAATGGAAAGAAGGATCAGGTAAGAATATAAAAGAAACGAAAAGAAAGAAAAATAAAAGAAAAGAACAGAAAAGAAAGAAAGAAAGAAGGGAAAGATAATGAAATGAAAGAAGAGAAAAGGAAAGAAAAGGAAAGGAAATAAAAGCAAATGAATTCTAAGGAAAGGAAAGGAAAGAAATACTTATGAAGACGACCTAAGAAGAATAAATAATTATCAACATTGAAACTATATTAGATACTGAATGGTGTAAAGAGGGAGGAAAAGGCGAAATGAATAGAAATGTATAGAAACCAAAAATATACAAAATATGGAAAAGAAAGGAAAATTTAAGAAATAACAAAAAGGTAGGAAAATAAAATAAGGTTTTGTGGTTGAATTTCAACCACTGGCCGAACTCTAGTATGTTTAAAAACGCTCAGCCATCGAACTTCCACTAGCTATCTCTTTCAGTTTTCTTTTTATTTCGCTATGTTTTATCTTGATTTATTAAACCCAGCGTGAATGGCGTGCGCCTGAACTTGGCTGACAAAGCCAAGTTCCTAGGCATAGTTCTGGATAGGAAACTAACCTGGAAGGAGAATGTTCTTCAGGGCCAGAAGAGCCACTGGCAAAAATTGGGGCTCAGCCCCAAAATATGCAAATGAATCTACACTGCAATCATTCGACCAATCATGCTCTATGGAGTTGTGGTATGGTGGCCTGCGCTGAGCAAGGCAACAAACCTATATCTGTCAGGTAAAGTCCACAGATCTTGTGTGATCTGTATAAGCGGTGCCATTCTTGGCATTTTGTCACTCGATCTGGAAGGGCACCGGGTAGCAGCAGCATCGGCTCTGCGTCCAAGAAAAACGTCCGGCTGGGGCGCAAGCACTACGTGACACTCCAGTAATTTGGGATCCCACAGTTTGCTTCCGCTGACAACAGTCGGAGATAGCTGTTTTAAAATAAACATTCCGAACAGGGAAGAATGGGAGAGGACTGAACGGAGTCCGCCTACTCATGGCGGCACCTCCATTTATACTGACGGCTCGAAGTTAGATGCCAGAGTTGGAGGAGGGGTTTATTCAAAGGATCTGAACCTTGAGCTCGTCTTCAGACTATCTGATCCCTGCAGTGTCTTCCAGGCTGAAGTCTCAGCAACACACTATCGGACAGGATATTGTTATTCTCAGCGACATCCAAGCAGACATCAAATCCCTTGGCTCTTACTCCTTCAACTCTGAACTGACGCTCAGTCGTCGTCGATCTATACAAGAGATGGCCCAACAGAACCGTGTGAACCTTCAGACTATCTGATCCCTGCAGTGTCTTCCACATGGGTCCCGGGACATAGGGACATTAAGGGAAATTGTAGGACCGACGAACTTGTCAGGCCGGGGACGACCAGTCAGGTTCTTCGGGATAAAGAGCGCTTATTTATGCCAATTGCCACATGCAAGCCAATGCTGAAAGAGCACACACTCCGCCACGCCAACGAAAGATGGCTGCAATCTCAAGGGTGCCGGATATCCAAACAAACCTGGCCAAAATGGGATCATAAAAGATCAAGACATATTTATGCCCCAAGCAGAAGAGAAATGTCCACATTAATAGGTGTATTAACTGGGTACTGCCTTATTGTTAGGCACGCAGATAGGCTAGGTATGCGCTACCGAAGATGCCGTAGGAGTTGCAGAGATAAAGAGCACGAGAAAACGGTGGAGCACCTCATCTGCAACTGCTCGGCTTTAAGTGGCACGAGAATGCGCTTTTCTGGAGTTCCCTTCCAAAATCATCGAGATAGATATAGAGTGAAGATTTAAAAAAAAATTTCGCTCAAGCTCCCAAGACCGTCTACAGACGGCCTTCACAAACCGCTCACTAACTCAAAAGGTCAACACCATAAATTGAAAAAATATGCACAACACTAAAGCAAATAACATATAAACTTACCAGAAAATTATTCAGAACGATTAAGTTGTCAGAAATAGATTTTTTTTTTTTAGTTTGAATGCGCACCAAATTTTCAAGTAATTTCCGCGTCACAATCTTCAAATTTTTTCAAACAAATAGCTGTCACTGGCACAAAAGTGATTTAAGAGCTTTCAAAAAAAGCTTTATTTGAAAGCTCATTTCATGCAGAGTCAAAGCTCAAGCGCCTATACAATACATTCGATTTTTATTTTGATTTGAGTGATGACCGTCGGTAGACGGTGTTAGTGGCTTAAGGGTTAATTAAAAAAATATTAAATATTTATTTTGTTTTACTTCATTTTTTTCTTGTAATCTAATTTTATTTTTTTTATTTTATTTTGTTTTGAGTTAATTAAATTTTGTTTGTTTTGTTTTATTTTAATTTAGTTTAATTTAATAAAATAATTTAAAATTAATTGAATTCAATTCAACGCTTTCCTTGAAATTTGTAATTGAGGTCATTGTTTTAAAAGAGTAACGAAAATCCACCTTTTTTGGATTCAGCCATATACTTAAGCCCAGATAGCTAAGCGTCAATTAAGAACAAGAAGAAGAAGCAATGTGTGCATGACTAATTTAATAAATAGCCACCTCGACTACAGTGCCACCTTTTTTAATCTCTCCATTTTTTTTATATTTTACAATAACAAGTACGAAATGTAGCTTTCTCCTTGCCACTTTGCCTTAAACAATCAGTTAATACCACATTGCCACTATGGCAGTTTGCAATTAGTGGAGGTTGGCACATTTCCGTAACATAAATTCGTGCATCAATTCAACTCGCTCGAAAGCAAACAAACCAAACACATTTCATTCAAACAAATTAAAGATGGCCAAACCAACAAAAACCTACTAATTTCATACGTCCTCGTTTTGCTTGTTAATTTTGTGGGATCGACACAATGTTTGGTAGCATTAAAAGAATGAAATCTTTGGCCTTAAGCACGTTTATTGTTGGAAAGTTAAGGGGAACACACGAGCGAGCAAATCTACATACTCGTCGCGTATAAGCTCGTTAAAGCTAATCGTTGACGATGCACCAAGCAGAAGAAGAACGTGAAAATAAATGACTATTGCCAATCTCAGCGCTAATTTCAACACACACAAAAGTGATGCGCGAAATTTGGTGCACATCATCGCAAACAAAACAACAACAACAACTGCACCCGGGTCTTAGTAAAACAAAGACTGCGGATTCTAGAGCTTTCAGATATAGCAATTACCGAATTCATTGGAATGTGTTACTACTATTGCTTCGCAGAAGTGGTGGCTTTGGTGG
>CAXKVI010000002.1:12939510-12949510 GCA_964058755.1 Campiglossa producta | reverse complement strand
ATAAAATAAAATAAACCAAAATAAAATAAAATAAAATAAAATAAAATAAAATAAAATAAAATAAAATAAAATAAAATAAAATAAAATAAAATAAAATAAAATAAAATAAAATAAAATAAAATAAAATAAAATAAAATAAAATAAAATAAAATAAAATAAAATAAAATAAAATAAAATAAAATAAAAAAATTAAATTAAAATAAAATAAATTAAAATAAAATAAAATAAAGTAAAATTAAATTAAATTAAATTAGCTTGCTCGGTGTTGTCGATTTTTAAATTTTTTCCAATATTCTTACTTACATAAAATTTTGAAAATAGATTTCCGAAAAAAATATCCAATATGCAGGTGACAACTATGTAAACCGCCTCTAGTGCAAATCCAAGTAGAAAATCTTGGAATGAAGTATACTATCCACAAACAAAATTTCATCCAAATCGGTTAATATACGAATAACTAAATAAAAGGCAGTAAGGTGGCAAACCCAGGTACCAACTAATTTTTAAGCATCACGGTTGCGGTTGTATGCGGCTAAAACTACCTTTGGGTTGATACCCATATTTGCATACCTTGCTCAATATTTCAGAAAAAATTAGATAGGTATCAACCCTGTAAACCGCCCTAAGTGGCAACACCCAGTTGAACAGTCTTAAAATCAAGCAAAATTTCATTGAAATCGGTGAAGCAGTGCAAAATTATCCCAAAATGACCCTAAAAAGATCCCAAAATTATCCAAAAACGATCCCAAAATGATAGCAAAATGACCCCAAAATGATCCCGAAATGACCCCAAAATAATTCCAAAATGACCCTAAAATTACCTCAATGTGGCCCGCAAAATGAAAATTATCTCAAAGTGACCATAAAATTATACCCAAAAATTATCCCAAATTTACTAAATAACCCTATTTACTAAATATTTTAGTTAGTATGTCGCCGAAAATACCTTTCATTTGATACCCATATTGGCTTATCTTACTGAATATTAAAAAAAAATTGTAATAGGTGGCAACCCTGTAATACCGTGCAAGTGGCAACACGCAAAGAATCAAATATACTATTTCCATGCCAAATTTCATTCAGTTAAGCCGGTCTTGAGATAGTCCCGGATATACAAATTTACTGCGGTAATGCTATGGATACACACACGGAGATTATCTCCAATAAATCTTCTTTAATCAGATCCAAATTTTACCCTGATACACACAAAAATGAAGATTAACAGCATTGAGAATTACTACTTTGGTTGTTATTGCACTATATTCTTACCTACCTCAGCGACATCTAGTTGTCGAAAGTCGGATCTTACAAACCAGCGCGACGCCTATCTGTCAGCTACCCTTAATTTCCTAGTGTTTCTTGTTGTTGTTGTCTATTTATGTACAGAGTGTTGCCAGTGGAAATTTTTTAAAACTGCTCAAATCTTCTAAATTTTTGGGAGTTTATAATGAAGATTATGCTCAAGTTAACTCCCAAAAGCGCAGTTAATTCGGAATTTGCGCTAATGTATCAGCCGTAAAGGTTTAGCTTGTTAAAAGTTATAAGATTAAACTAAATTAAATTAAAGAATAGTATGGAAATAGTTGTTCCTACCACACTGTAATTAGCTGAAGTTAGCAAGAAAATGAATCGGGGTTGGGAGCAGGCTGCTACTTAGAGGCTGGTGACTCTGATACCTATTGACTAAGGGAATGCACCACGATGATCGCATGCACTTTATTTGGCATTGTATTTAGAGTACGCTTCATGCAAGTAAGTACCATCGGCTGCAAGTGGACAACGAGTGACTGAGTGAACAGTTTAAGTCACAGTAGCTGCTCGAAAGAGTTGACTTTTGCGGTTACCTTGCAACCATGCCAACAATTGGATGCGTGTTTCGCTTGTTGTTGAGTGCTGACTGCGCATGCCTGCCTGTCGGTTCAACATTGGAGTTGTATTGCGCACAAGGAAGCACGCAAGTTGCAAGTCTATAGGAGAAATATACAGAGTACAATATGTATGTATGTATATTTGTCTCATAGTCGACGATTTGGTTTGTCGTTTGACTTGTTGTTCGCCATTGGGTAATTGAAGACGAAGGGTGCTTGCGCACATATATCAAAAGTAATTTTGCCATCAATCATTCCAACTTGTACTGAATACGTCAGTCAAAGCTATTTTGCACAAAATACACAGATGCATATGTATGTATATAGTATAAATTATACATATATGTAAATATATACAAAGGATATAGGGGGATAGCACACGCACGTCAATATGCTGCTTATGGAGCTTTTGCACGAAGATGTGACCTTGCCTTCGAGGAATTTTGCACATGATCTACGCTTAAACATAATCGATATATACTTGCATGTGTACTATCATGTTTCCTATGATAGCTTAACGTATACCTGAAATGTCTCAATAGGCTTGAGGATTGATGGTGTTACAGCCGAAACCAGTTTCTGTTTTTTTATTTTAGATTTTGATTAATGAACAAATTTAGAAGCGCCTTAAATAATCATAAATATTAATATTAATTAAATTGCTCAACGAAGTTTGGTGGCGTCCAGAGACTTCCCGCATGTTCATAAAATTATTTACAAGCAATTGCTCTTAACCCAACAGTTTTCATTGGCAATTTGAAGGGGTTTAGATATAGGTGGCAGCTTTCTCGGCTGAGAAGTTCAGCTGATTTAGAAAAAATAAAAAATTAAAAAAATAAAAATAAATAATTAAAAATAACAAAAGTAAAAAAAAAATAATGGAATAAAATAAAAAAATAAGAGAATTAAAACAAATAAAATAAAATAAAAAATAAAATAAAATAAAATAAAATAAAATAAAATAAAATAAAATAAAATAAAATAAAATAAAATAAAATAAAATAAAATAAAAAAAATAAAATAAAATAAAAATAAAATAAAATAAAATAAAATAAAATAAAATAAAATAAAATAAAATAAAATAAAATAAAATAAAATAAAATAAAATAAAATAAAATAAAATAAAATAAAATAAAATAAAATAAAATAAAATAAAATAAAATAAAATAAAATAAAATAAAATAAAATAAAATAAAATAAAATAAAATAAAATAAAATAAAATAAAATAAAATAAAATAAAATAAAATAAAATAAAATAAAATAAAATAAAATAAAATAAAATAAAATAAAATAAAATAAAATAAAATAAATAAAATAAAATAAAATAAAATAAAATAAAATAAAATAAAATAAAATAAAATAAAATAAAATAAAATAAATAAAATAAAATAAAATAAAATAAAATAAAATAAAATAAAATAAAATAAAATAAAATAAAATAAAATAAAATAAAATAAAATAAAATAAAATAACATAAAATAAAATAAAATAAAATAAAATAAAAAATTAATAAAATAAAAAAAAATATAAAAAAAAATATAAAAAAAAAATAAAAAATAAAAATTAAATAAAATAAAATAAGGTGAAACAAAGTAAAGTAAAAAGAAATAAAATATAGAAAAAATAAAATAAAATAAAAGAAAAGAAAATAACATAAAATAAAATGAAATAAAATAAAATTAAATTAAACTAAACAAAACACATTAATAAGATCAAGTTAAATATCATAATATAAACAAAGTAAAAAAATAAAAAATAAAATAAATTGAAAGCAAATTAAAACAAGAGAGTTTCTTATATGCCTTGTGCTTTACAAAGTAATTTCTGCCCTAGGTAAGACTTTGCACCATATTTGTTGCTGTCGCCTAAGTTTTTTTATTGTTTGCTACTAAATGTATGTCCTCTTCAATTGTTGAAAATTCTTTCGCTTTTCCTTGCATGGCTGCACTTGTTCAACGCAAGAAAGAAAAAACAAAAGCACTCCTCCGCTACGACATCTTCTCTAGTTACTCCTGCCTTCACGCAGTTGCTCTTGAGGAGTCGCTTGTTGCTTGCTCGTGATTTTGATGCTTGTCACTTGTCGTTTGGTGGTGGCTGCCATCCAAATCGATCGCTGTCAGGCGATAAGCTCGCATGCCTGCAAACCTTTAAACTGAAAAATGTGTAAGTTTTTTTTTTTTTTTTTTGAGTACGTTGAGTGCAGCTTAGTTTAAACCAACGACATACGATGAAGTGATCGGCTGATAGAGAATTATAGCGATCGATCGATGGTTCGAATGAACCGCATGTTTGCTAAAAATTGATTGAAAGATTGAGTGTCACCGATACTGTCAGCTAGGCAAGCCATCAGCTTGCAACACAAAAACAAAGACATATCCTAACTGCTGCTTGTTGTTGACATTGTTTGTTTTCTGGATGCGTTTTTGCTTCTGTATGATATTGTTTTTTTTTTCAGTCTCTTTTTTTCGCTGAATGATTGTTGTAATTTTTGGGCTACACACTATTGCTTGTATTGTTACATAAAGTTTCGACGAACAGGTGCATCTTGACTGTAAGATATGTTGTTGTTGTTGTTACTTATGTATAAAAAATTGTTGCAAGCACAAAATAGAGCTTGTGTTGTTCTTGCAAACTGAGGGGATGGCGAGTTTTTTAAGTGAGAGGAGTTGAAGTTTGAACACGTATGTAGTACGACATTCCTCAAATTCCATATAAGGATTAAATGTTTGACATTCATCTTGAATTTTGGTTGAGTTTATTGGAATTTGTGCGATCTAAGGAATGTTGTTAGAAGTTTTACACAATGATATTTGCAAGCTGTGTGGGCTGAATGTGTCTATTTGGATGGAGAGATGGAACTAAGAAATATAAGCCGAACAGCAAACAGGTTTTTATTTTTTTTTTATTTTATTTTTTTTATCTATTTTTTTTTAATTACATTTAATATTTTTTCTTCGTTTTTTTATTTATTTATTTTTTAATTTTAGTTATTTTTTATATTATTTCCTTTTTTTATACCTTTCATGAACATGAAATGGTATTATAACTTTGGTCCGATGTTTGTAAATATGAGAAGAAGAAGAGATAGACCCATCAATAAGTATACCGAAATGATCAGGATGACGAGATGAGTTGATTTAGCCATGTCCGTCTGTCCGTCTGTCCGTCTGTCCGTCTGTCCGTCTGTCCGTCTGTCTGTCTGTCTGTCTGTCTGTTTGAACGCAAACTAGTCCCTCAGTTTTTGAGATATTTGGCTGAAATTTGGTATGCGGCCACCATTTTCCAATATAGGAATCATTTGTCGGAACCAGCAAGATCGGACCAATATAACATATAGCTCCCATACAACCGATTATTCCGATAAACGGATTTTGGGCTATAACTCCTGTAATTAAACACGAAGGAACGTGAAATTTTATAAGTAATGCTATTTTTATATGTGAAATATCGATGCTGAAAATCATAGAGATGGGATAAATATTTCACATAGCTCCCATACAATCGATTATTCCGATAAACGGATTTTGGGCTATAACTCCTGTAATTAAACACGTAGGAACGTGAAATTTTGTAAGTATTGCTATTTTTATATGTGAAATATCGATGTTGAAACTCATAGAGATGGGATAAATATTTCACATAGCTCCCATACAATCGATTATTCCGATAAACGGATTTTGGGCTATAACTCCTGTAATTAAACGCGTAGGAACGTGAAATTTTGGACGTATTGCTATTTTTATATGTGAAATATCGATGTTGAAAATTATCGAGATTGGATAAATGTTTCACATAGCCCCCAGACAATCGATTGTTCCGATAAACGGATTTTGGTAGATAACTCCTGTAATTATATAGGTAGGAACGTGAAATTTTGGAAGTATCGCTATTTTTATATGCGAAATATCGATGTTGAAAATCATTGAAATGGGATAAATATTTCACATAGCCCCCATACAATCGATTGTTCCGATAAACGGATTTTGGTAGATAACTCCTGTAATTATATCGGTAGGAACGTGAAATTTCGTAAATGTTGCTATTTTAGAATGTGGAATGTCGATGTTAAAAATCAATGAGATTGGACCAATATAACACATCGTCCCCATATAATCGATAGCTTCGATAATTTCGGTATGAGCGAAAGTTAAATTCACACAGGCTGTACTGGGGATCAAACAGTGAAAATCGTGACGCTTATTCATGAAAGGTATTTAGCCTTCGGCACAGCCGAAGACAGCTTTCCTTACTTGTTTTAATATAATTTTTTTTTTTTATTAAATTTTATTTTAAATTAATTTTTTTATATTTTTTACCCTGACTAAAAAATGCTCAACAATCATCTATCAGTTAGGTAATTTTAACCTTTTGTCGATCATTGTATTACATATAATTTATAGTAGCTTCATTAACACCATTTGCCACAATCGAGATATTTCGAGGGGCGTGTGATAGAGCTGCAAAACTATCGATAGTGGTGCCATTCGATATTTTCGATAGTTTGAAAAATACTATCGATCCGAACATATTCATTAAACGAGCTCGTCTCTTATATTTGTATACTTTTACCTCAAATAAAGTTGCAACCGACATTTTTTTTTTTTCAAAATGCGCTTTTTTGTGGATTCTTATTCCAACAGCAGTTTTCCATAATTCTAAAAAAAGTGTGCTATTTTGAGTATTTTTTAGACTCCAAGCCAAGCTAGCTAGCAACATATTGTTGACTTCAAACTGTTTTTCCTTCTACCAAAAATTGTATATTTTGTCGTTTACAACCTTATTTGAGCCTCATTTATGTATCCAATACTATTTCGGGAACCGCTTGACCGATTTCGATGAAACTTGGCATAGAGACAGTATGCTTGATTTTAGGACTGTCCATTTGTCCACTTGAGACGGTTTACAGGGTTGCCACCTATCTAATTATTATTATATTGAGCAAGGTGTGCCAACATGGATATCAAATCAAAGCTGCCTTCGGCTGTGAAGGCTATGTACCTTTCATGGATAAGCGTCACGATTTTCACTGTTCGATCCTCAGTACAGCCTGTGTGAATTTAACTTTAGCTCATACCGAAAATATCGCAACTATCGATTATATGGGGGCGATGTGTTATATTCGGCCAATCTCATTGATTTTAAACATCGATATTCCACATTCTAAAAGAGCAATAGTTACGAAATTTCACGCTCTTACCTATCTAATTACAGGAGTTATCTACCAAAATCCGTTTATCGGAACAATCGATTGTATGGTGGCTATGTGAAATATTTATACCATCTCAATGATTTTCAACATCGATATTGCACATATAAAAATAGCAATACCTACAAAGTTTCACGTTCCTGCCTGTTTAATTACAGTAGTTATAGCCAAAAATCCGTTTATCTGAATAATCGATTGTATGGGGGCTATATGTAATATCGGTCCGATCTTGCTGGTTCCGACAAATGATTTCTATATTAAAAAAGTGGTAGCCGCATATCTTAAAAACTGAGGGACTAAAATCAACTCATCGCGTCATCCTCATCATTTCGGTGTACTTATTGGTGGGTCCATCTCTTCTTCTTCTCATACTTACAAACATCGGACCAAAGTTATAATACCATTTCATCTTCATGAGAGGTATAAAAAGTACAAATATTGCAATTTGAGCGTTAAATTCTAAATAATTACCTTACATCTGAAATCGTCGCCTAACATTATAAACATCACAAATATTCAATGCACTGACACTATCGAAACTATCGACTATCGCAGAAAACACTAGCGATACTATCGATAGCACCATCGATAGTTTTGCAGCTCTAGCGCACGCAAATCATCACGATATACGCACACAAATTAACATATGCTACATGGTAATGTTCACTCTGCTTCATTGCTCCCAACTTACGTTGTCAATTATGGGCAAACAATAAATTCATAACTGTCGCATTAATGTGTTGCTTACATTTCAAAATGTATGCCGCAACCATAACATAAAAAAAGTAATGAAATGTAGATTGAAGCGAATCACCACTTAAGTGTAACCAAGAACAATGGCAAACCCTAAATAAACAAAAAAAAATAAAATAGTAAATATGTAAATAAATAAATAAATAGGCAAAGTATCAATACAGGGGCGGTATGTGATTAGATGGATAAAAATGTTCCATTGGAATAAAGAAACACCTTTGACTCAAAACAATGACATATTTGGAGCGGACGTAATGTACTACGAGCAGTTAAGTAGGTAGATATGTGATATGATACACTTAACTATTTTACTTACAAAAAGGGGAAAGCAGTAGTAAAAGGAAATTCGATTTTACATAAATGTCAATGGGTCTCTAAGTTGTGGTGCAAGCATTGCGGTTGAACTTTGTTTGGGTTGTTGATGAAGTCGTGGGTGCTGTAGTGACAACATCGCACAGTGTACAGTTTTGAAATGCGAGAGGTGAAAAATATCAATCAACAGTTGAATGCAGTTATTTCAACAAAAGATTCCGTTGAAATCACCAAAATTTGGTCAGTTCAACAGAATTTGGTCAACTTCAGGATAAGAGTACGAGATGTTTGATTTTACCAGTGCCATTTTTTTCTGTATGGGTGGGTACATTTGCTGCGAGTTTTGACAAAATCTCACACATTAAAAATATATCAAACATTCCTTCAATATATTTAAAAAAAAAATTACTATTTTTCGTAAATTGCCAGCTCAAAATTGTACACTGTGCGACTACAACGTCACAATCAATGCGCGGAAATCGCTTCAACACTATATTTGAATATTGTTGCACATTTATTGATGACTTACAATATTAACAACCAAAAACAAACAATTAACAAGAAATGGGTGTGCTTTAAAAGGGTCTCTTCCACAATGGGGCTAAGTTGCAAAAAGTTTACCAAAAAATATGAAACCAACTTTCTTTATCTGATTTAATTAGAGAGGAAGCGCAATTTGAAAAAAAAAACTATTGCAAGTTTACAAGTTCGTGAAGAGTTCAACATTGTAGTGGGCTTTATGTAGTTATGTAGCTAAAAGATCCAGAAAATGTTTTTCGAGATATGTACAAATTTCTTCTAAAAATTCAAATTACCTAAAATAGTTATGTTTCAATATTTCTGAATGTTAAACCGAGCTTCAAGACAATGGCAAATTTTTTTTATTCAAGACCCTAATTTTTGTAAATTAGCCCCATTGTTCATTGGTCAGATAAGTCAGATATATTGTAAAGCAGTAGCAGCAACATTTCTCTGTTGATTTTTCTATTGATTAAAGGTGCTGAATAGGCCGACATGTGTAGGTCTGGTTTGACAGCGGTGCAGCAAAGCTGCCGGAATGCGCACGGCCACAACGCTTAAATGCCACAAGCGGAAAGCCGACTAACGGCGGACTTTTTAATGCTTGTAAAAGCACTTGAAATCATCATGGGTCATTAAGCAATGTACGAAGGGTCATGATTATCTTCCATTCATACTATAAATCTTTTGACGAAAGGCAAATACGCGAAGTGTGTTGAGCCATGAAAACCTAGATACACCAGCTTAACTGCCAGCGAAAGCTTTTTATTGTAGGAAGTTGAGATTTGTCAATTTGAATTTGGAAAATTTCAATAATTTCTTTAAATGGGCGTGGAAAAGGGTGTGCTGAGCGGATTGTATGTTGTTCTTTTTTTTACGGTTTTCCACATCATTAATTTTCCATGCCAACTTAAAAGGAGAGAAATAAAGAAAAATAAATAAAATAATATTAAATAAAATCAAATATAATAAAATCAAAAAACATAAAGAAAAATATAAATAAAACAATATTATATAAAATGAAACAAAACAAAATAAAATGGAACGAAAAAAATAAAATTAAATTAAAAAAAAATCAAATAAAAAAAAAAATAAAGTAAAATTTAAAAAAATATATAACAAAATTTAAAAAAAAATGAAATAAATTAATATAAAAATTAAATAAAATTAAATGAAAACAAAAAAAAATAAAATAAAATAAAATGAAATAAATTAAAATTAAATTAAAAAGTTAAATAAAATAAAATAAAAAATGAAATTAAATTAAATGAAAAAAATAAAATAAAATAAAATAAAATAAAATAAAATAAAATAAAATAAAATAAAATAAAATAAAATAAA
>CAXKVI010000002.1:12929510-12934510 GCA_964058755.1 Campiglossa producta | reverse complement strand
GATAAAATATAAAATTTTATTACAATTTAATTCACAATAATTGTGGCCTGCCAATTTTTGTTTTCATTCAGATTATTTATTTGTTGCAACAACTAAGGGTTAATATACATATACTAAAAACAACAAAGACATTCTACTTGCGTAAAATGAATATAAAAATCAAGTGTGAGTTGTAGAAAATTAAAACTGGGAGAAATAGCAAAAACTTTGTGAGAAAGGAAATGGGCTGCTACAAAGAGCTAAACGTTGATTGGCGAATGGGAGGGGATTTGAAGAAGAAGAAGTGAAAATATTTGTTATGTTTCGCGGAAAGAGCTTGTGTGATAATAAAAATTAAACACGAATGTGTTGGCAAGTGCGTTGTTAATTCATAAATTCACCAGAACAAATTATCTGCGATGTGCTGTCGTAAAGTTATTTCGAATACTCACAGTTATATGTACAACCCTTGTCATTTTCTATGTACATGTGTGTGGGATGTGTTTATTGATACTCCTTATATGAGAGTTAAGTGGTTTCGCAAGAAGTCCTCATTGCAGTTGACAGCACTTTTCAATACTTGCACAAACAATTAGAAAACTTTCTAAGTGCGAAATAAATATCTTGTACCCAACGCGTGTTTTTCCGGGTAAGCCAAAAATGCTCGATATTTTTGTAGCTGTGGTGGCTAAAAAAATCTGAACTCGATTTGCTCTCCATTCCGGACTTTTTCGGGACCGTTGAAAAAGTAACTTGGATAGGTCTTGAAACAAACCCGAAATAGTCCTGAGAAAATTCCGAAATAGATCACAAAAAGTGACAAGATGATCTTGGACAATACCGCAAACGAACACAAAAATGGCTCAAAAATCTCCGAAATTATTCCGAAAATAATCGCGAGCTGATCCCCAAATCAAACGAATAAGGGCGGAATTGATCCTGAAAATAATACCGAAAACGATCCCGAATAGGACTAAAAAAACCTGAAATGATTCCGAAATAATCAAGAACGCAATCATAAACTGAGTTCGAATAGTGCAACGAAGATCCCAAAAACAAATCCCTAAAACGATCCTGAAATGGCCCATTAAATTTCGAACATGATCCTGAACATAGTCCCGAAATGGGCTCTAAAAAATGTAGAAATCATCCCGAAGAACAATAAAAAATATGATTTCAAAATGGCCTAAAAAATATTCGAAATGATCCCGAAACAATCGTGAAAGCAATCACCAAATGTCCCCCCAAAAAGTTGCGAAACGATCCAGAAAACTTTCCCAAACAAGTCCACTTGCCAACCCTCTTAACTGTATAGAAATGCGTCAAGTCATTTCCAAGACAACGGTGGATATGCAAAAAAATATATATTATGGGATAAGGTGGCGGTCCTGGGCGGTTAAAGAGTTTCCGTTAATAGTCTCATCAGATGTTTTTGACCGTGACAATTCACTAAAGGTATGTCATTGCATTTTATGATATGGTCCGATCCCTTATTGATTCTAATATGATCACATTATTTGGTTTTATCATATGATACCATAAGATATCATTCTTAGCGATGACCCCAATATTGGATATTTATTATCACATTGTCACATTTACTGTATTTATTATCACATGATGTCATTGCAGTTTATGATATGGTCCGATCCATTATTGGATGATCATATTAGAATCATTATGTGATTTTATCATATGATATCATTTTTAGCGATGACCCCAATATTGGACATTTATTATCACATTGTCACATTAATGTACACATCACTTGATCATATTAAATATTAACTGTCATATGATAACAGAGTGTGTTAGTAGTTCTCATTGATTAAAAAAAATGGTTGGCGTGGTGGATTACATCTCATCGCTGGCCCTAACGATATGTACATATTATTATTATATGATCACATCACTTGATTTCCCCCATATGATGCAGCCAAACAGGTTATGACCGCTGTCTGTATTATGTTTAATAATCTCATGAATGAATTAAAATGTCTACGGTTTCATCAAATGATGCTAGTAAATGGTTTTGCAATGTCACATCATATGTTGATGTCATATCCTACCTTGGAGTTGTTTTGCCCAAGTTGACACCATCTTTCTTACAGATAGGGATTAAGCTCGAACTAACTCTCGACAAAAAAGCATTCTCTGCTATATTTCAGAAATTCTTAGAAAAAATTACAACTGAACACCGCAAGATATCGCTATATGTGTACATACATAAATTCCAAGCACACAAAAGATATCATATCATAGACAAAAGCGTGATGAGGACAAATGCAATGATGCTTTTTGTTGGGTGCAAACGACATTCATACAAATTCGTCTACTCCAAGGTACTTTTGAAGCACCAAACTTCGTCATAACGACCTCCACCTCATTCACCGAAACACACGCTTCGAGCCAAAATCACAACTTGAATTTTTGTTTCACCAAACACCAACACGTACCACGACGAAGCGTCATATTCATACGTGAACGTGCTATTTATAATTGTTTTTCGCCTGCAGGACACGAAAAATAGTGCAAGCGGCAAACAAATGACATATGTAGAAGGTGGATGCTTAGATAGATAGCACAACATATATGCATGCACTAGGCAAGTGGGCAAAAAAAAAAAAAAGCAAATAAATTAACAAAAAGCAAGGAGACTACAAGGCTGACAAACAATCAGCGAAATATTTTTGTGTGCTGAGGCGGAGTAGCAGCGTAGATGAGTAGCTCTGTTACAGACAGTCAGAAGTGTTGTGATGTGATGTGATGTTTATCTGTCTAGCTTGAACTATCCATAGATTAGCTTTTTGTTTGTACAATGTTTGACGTGTATGCAGACATGTCAGTGGAAGAGAGCTAACTTGAGTTGGAATCGTGTCATTTTGATGACTTGCGCGTGCAACGTGTTTCACGCGTTTTAAACTAAGATAACAGATAGCAAATATGCTATGCGCTCATAAATACATATGTTAGTGAGTGAACAAATGCAGATGCAAGAGTTTTTTACGCATTTTTTTTATTGCAAAACCTTTCCAGATTTCAGAGCAAAAGGACGTGCTGAAAGCGACGCTTCTTTTGTTGAAGCTTAATTTTACTTTCAAAGAACGGAAAGACTGCGGATATACATACATATATATCGACGTGCCATACGAAAACTAACACTTTTCAAATTCTGTAAGAAGACTAACACTTTCAATTTGTGTCTGACGAAAAGTAACACTTTCAGTTTTTCTCTGTAGAAAATATACTAGGCAAAAGTCAGACACAAATTGAAAGTGTTAGTCTTCGTCAGACACAAAATAAAAGTATTAGTTTTCTACGGACACAAAATTTGAGGGTTAGTTTTCATATGGCACGGCGATATATGACCGCCTCTTGATTTCCCTGGGGTGTATGTCGTTGATAATGTATTAAATTTGCTTTATTTTTAATTATATCTTTTTTTATTTCATTATATTTTTTAAATTTAATTTTTTTTTTATTTTATCTTATTTTTTTATTATAATTTTTTATTTTGTTTCATTGTATTTAATTTTAAATAAATATTATTATTTTTATTTTTGAATAAAGCAACTCTTCGGGACTTATATGGTCGCATAATGGTATTCGTGCGACTATACAGATGATCCTGACTACTATAGGTTAGAGATGGGCGTTGTGAGTGCTTTTGACCGTGACACAAAGCACGCACGCTTGTGCCAATACATTTCAGGCTGAGATAAGTTGTTTTCGAATCAAATTCTCAGATAAAGCGTTGCTTAAAAAAAGTGTTCTGAAATATTATAGATAAGGTGCCTAGGTGTGCCTCTGCGGCTGCCACTTGAACCTAACCTAACCTAGATAGGGTAAGGGAGGAAAAATCTAAAAAAAACGCCAGTGTGGAAAATGTTCTACGGATCAATCTGATAAACTTACATAAAGAAACAATAAAGTTTTATTTTTTTCGTGCGTGTCGTGTCGTGTTAGTTGCTACTTTTAAAAGTCTGTTTCGTGACCGTGTCGTGTCGTACAGCAAAATTCATGCATACGCACATCTCTACTATGGGTGCCCCATGAAAACGAAATACATACATTGTTGTTTCCTTACACTTTTTGTGCCCTCGACAGTTGTAGGATGAGCATGCGAACAGGATGAGTTATGTGTTTTTGCTATGGCATGGGAATATTTATCATCAACACGACAAAGCTCAGAAATTCAAATAAATATGAATAATTGCGGCAAAAAAAGTGAAGAAAAATGGGTGCAAAAAAAAAAAAAGTCCTCACATCCTCTAAGATTGCCTCTGCTTTCGAGCCCCCTCACCTGAACCACTCAAAAATCTTCCTTATGTTAGCCGTGCATTTAAAAAATGTTGCTTGTTTTCGTCGATGAAGACGCGCATGCGCTATGTGTTTGCGCACGTCTTAACCTTAAGTGCGCATTCCGCTCATCATTAGCATAAGTAAATCTTAGTGAAATCTTAAAATTTATTTGTCAACTTGACAATTTCATTATGCGTGATTGTGTGTTTTCATGTGAGCGAGTGTGCCTCAACAAATCATCAGCTTTGTCCTATTCATCGATTGTTTGTTGTTGGTAAATTGTTGGCGGCTTAGGCTTTTTGTCAAAACTCAAAAGCGAATGCTGTAAATGTCGGTGAAAATCAAAGGTGAACAATATTTGCTAACATTAAGCGTTAATGCGACAAGCATATTTATATTGCATACAACAACCTGTGAAAATAGAAACACTTTTAGGGTTTAGAGAATCAGCCAAAAGTAACCCAGCGGTGTATATCTCGAAAAATAAAATAAAATAAAATAAAATAAAATAAAATAAAATAAAATAAAATAAAATAAAATAAAATAAAATAAAATAAAATAAAATAAAATAAAATAAAATAAAATAAAATAAAATAAAATAAAATAAACTAAAATAAAATAAAATAAACTAAAATAAAATGAAATAAAATAAAATAAAATAAGATAAAATAAAATAAAATAAAATAAAATAAAATAAAATAAAATAAAATAAAATAAAA
>CAXKVI010000002.1:12922010-12924510 GCA_964058755.1 Campiglossa producta | reverse complement strand
CCTAGATAACTTAATTAAATTTAAAATTTTAATCACGAGATATTTAGCATGTGAGTAATATTTTATATGATCACATGATGATAATTGATTTTTTTATCATGTGACAAAAATATTTATCGAACATAACACTAGTTACTAAGTTATAAGAGTTAACAAAATCTCAAAAAGCTAGACGAAATCATACAAAATAGTCACATGATGGTATCACATGCTAATTTAGCCTGTATATGATATTTATTTATTTATTTCATCAAAGACTTTTAATGGAAAGAATAAGACATACAGTACAATCACATGACAAAATCACATGGTGAAATTTTGAGACTTTAACAATACCTACCCTTATAATGATCTGATGTAATAATGACCATTTGATAATATCACATAGTGAGATTTTTAAACCTGACTGAATGATTTAAAAGCACTTTATGATATATGTCACATACTAGTATTATGATATCATTAAAAGAAAGCATATAGTAGGATGATATGAAAATATCATATGAAAACTTTAGTTAAGGGCTGTTATTATTTCTTTACATGAAAACTTGGATCGAAGGCTTCTGATGAAAAGATTATGGCATATAATTCAGGCATATAGTAATATCACACGGTGACATTTGTGAGAGTCATGTTATGTGTTTTCATAATTCGTACCACAAATCATGTCATAACAACATCAGATGTTAAAACTAGCTGATAATTGGTTAGCATATACTAATACCGAGAGCAGGACTGTTTGATTTAATCATGTGATAAAAAATTAAAGGTAAACACCTGGAAAAAATATATCCAAAATTGATTCCAGATAATTTTATCACATCATAATATTTATAAGCGTCATATGATGAGACCGTAAATAAAGTCACACCATAGATTCTTTACTTATAATATGTCACGAAGTTCGAATTCGAAAGTCCATGTCTGTATGTATTTAAATTTATCTGTCACCAGCTTTACTACACTGATTTTAACAGAAAAACATCCAAAGGAAACCACACGTGTTAATTAAGGCCATTTATTTGGGCTATTAAAATATTTACAGACGACTTTATTTAAAACGTGAGTTATTAGGCAACATATTTTGTTAACAGGTGCTGCATTGAGCAACTAATTGAGCGATGTTAGAAAATAAAGAGAATTTTTAAATAAAAACTGAAGTGTTATGAAAATGGAACACTCAAATGCTCTTCGCAAAATATAACACTCAAATCCAGCAGCTGAGTAAAGAAACAAATGTGAATTGAAACAAAAAACTAACGTCCTTCAAAGAGTGAGTAAATTGTTTGAGATTTTTTTTGAGAGAGTTTGATATTTTTAATATGAAAACGAAAATTTATGAGAGAGAGCAGACTTTATAAATGAGAAAGACTAAACGATTCAGTAAACGAGCAAATGAGAAAGGTGGAAATGAGTAAAGCGTAAAGACTAAAGTGAGTAGCTGAGTAAAAAGTGAAATTAATGAATGAGCAAGCAACTGAGTAATAGAGCGAATGTGCAATATTTTCACGAAGTGCTGATTCAACTCAAAAAGTGCAAAGACCCTAAATTTATGGGAATATAAAGCTCGTTGCAAGCAAGAAATGCACAATTTTAAATGTTGCAAGAGTAACATGGGAAAATGTGTACATGCAACAAATGCGACAAAGTGAATGAGAGGTTTTTTTCGAGGTTTGAGCATGAATGAGCTAAAAAATGTACAATGTGTGTGTGGATTGCTTATAAAATTCGAAAAGTAATGAAATTGCTTTCAGAAAAATAGTTCAAAATTGCTGAGCCCAAAAAAATGAATAATTCTTAAACTTGTTAAGAGGAATTAATGCTCTCGTTTGTGTATACCTCCCCATTAAATTTCTGCAGCACTCAGCTATAACCACACATATTCAAACACAATAAATTTAGCCAGTTGAGAAATGAAACGCGTTAACAAAAAGCCGGTTTTTACGATTCGAAGAAACATTCTTCAATCAGGTTTCGTTCTCACACAGTTTTTTTATGCTGCTTTTCGCTGCAGCCTGACTCAATTGAATGCGAAAAAAGTAACAAAACAAAATAAAGAAAATTGCACTTCTCTTCAACTCCATTGCATTCGCAAAGCACAAAGACTTACAAATAACACATTCATGCATGCAAAAGAGCGCCAACAGCTGTAGAATTGCAAAGCCAACAAAAACGGAAACACCAACACATTTGTAATGTTCGAAAAATTGTTTGAGCGACGCCGGAATGTTTTTTGCGATGGAACAAAACAAACAAACAAATACATTAACAATAAATATGCATGTATTGTGGTAGGCCACTGTTAACTTTTAACATAACATTTGCATTAACATAACAGCAATAACCACCAGCCAGCCAGAGGTAAGTGAATGGGTGTGCTGTTCCCTTTAAGAGCACAACAATAGAGCACTGTTGGGCCCCACAGTTACTGTTAGTGAGCACTGTTACCGTTGTCTATTTTGTTCTTGGCTACTGCCGGGGTATTTGTTGTTCTTCCTCC
>CAXKVI010000002.1:12912010-12919510 GCA_964058755.1 Campiglossa producta | reverse complement strand
TGAAATAAAATAGAATAAAATTTAATTATATTTAATAACACAAAATAAAAAAAAATTAATGAAGTAAAATTACAAAAATAAACTAAAATAAAATAAAACTAAATAAAACAAAATAAAATTAAAAGGAACAACCTAAAATATGAAACCAATAAAATAAAAAATTGAAGTAAGTAAAAAAAATTCAACTAAACTAAATTAAATGAAATTAAATAAGGATTAAGTAAAGATTTTGAAAAAAAAAAAACACAATAGATAACAACCAAAAAAAATTTATCAAAGTTCACCGTACAACATTTTTTCATTCAAAATCAGTTTTTTAACTGCATTCTCAGCGCATCAAACACGCGCCTAAAAACTAAAACTTCGAAACGAATCATAAAAGTTGTTAGCCAAGTTTCGCTTGTAAAAAGTCTGCTGCAACAACAACTCAATTTTCAAGTGATTACGTGCGAATTTGTTAACATCCGCATTGTCATTTCCGTTTGCCACCGCTGCCAACACCAATTGCACCCACAAACTAAAAAAATGTCTAACGTGCAATTTTTCGGCACCTTCACTTGTTTTGTCGACTTTTTTAGTTTAGTTTTTTTTTGTTAGATTTGTTAACCTTTTTGGACGCCAAACAATTTCTCTTGCCATACAAAAGTCTGTAAAATCGTTTGGCGCCAAATGAAAGCAAACGAAAAATCTCGCCTTGCAACACCAAAATCAGCTGTGTAAAATCAAAAAAAAAAAAATCATAACAATTGTTTGTATGTGTTCGTAACTGTGTGCTGCGGTCTTATCGCTAGCCAACACCACCCACCACCCAGCCAAGCAATGCAACCGACAACCACAATTGCCACAACACTGGTGTCCGAAATAAAGTTTCATTGCCGAAACGCGTGCGCGCGCTTGTTGTTGTAGTAGAGCTTTTTTTTGTTGGTGTTTTTGTTTTTGATGTTTTTCACCAATGTGTCTGCTTTTGTTGTTGTTACCTTTGTTGTTTTTTTAATCACTGTGTACCATATATTCGACGCGTACCGCAGGGAAAATCTGTAAAAAAAAAATCCAAATAAATAAAAGGAAAATGGCTAGCGACCAAGCATGCGGTCGACAACGGAAAGGATGTAGCTGTCGTGAAGTGAAAAAAATGCAAGCAATTTTTAAATGGAATGCAAAAAACTCCACTTCAGAACATTGACTTCTTTGGCGAAATTGAAAAATGAAAGCGAAGTGTGAAAAACAAGCTGTGGATGTGGTCAAAACAAAACTAAAACGAATTGGTATGCGCTTAGAAAGTTTTAGTAAAGGTGATAAGCAGAATTATATACCCAGTAGTGAGTTTAAATAAAACAAGTAAGGAAAGCTGTCTTTGGCTGTACCGAAGACTATATACCTTTCATGAATAAGCGTCACAATTTTCAATGTTCGATCCCAAGTACAGCTTGTGTGAGTTTAACTTTAGCTCATACCGCAAATATCGGAACTATCGATTATATGGGGGCGATGTGTTTTATTGGTCCAATCTCATTGATTTTTAACATCGACATTCCACATTCTAAAAGACCAGCAGTTGCAAAATTTCACGTTCCTACCTATCTAATTGCAGGAGTTATCTACCTAAATCCGTTTATCGGAACAATCGATTGTATGGGAGCTATATGTAATATCGGTCCTATCTTGCTGGTTCCGAGAAATTACAGCCAAATATCTCAAAAACTGAGGGACTAGTTTGCGTTCAAACAGACAGACAGACATACAGACGAATATGGCTAAATCAACTCATCTCGTCATCCTGATCATTTCGGTATACTTATTGATGGGTCCATCTCTTCTTCTTCTCATACTTACAAACATCGGACCAAAGTTATAATACCATTTCATCTTCATGGAAGGTATAAAAAGACATGCCGTAGTTCAGTATCTCCTTCTATCGAATTGCGATTTTTTCACTCGTATAACCGATGTAGTCATCAAAATGTTGGTATTTTTTAGGTTATGACCAAGCTGGATCGCCTAATTAATAACGTTAGGGAAAGACTTAACATGCTTTGTAGGGGCTAGAAATTTAAAAGGTAGGGCTCATCTGAGATTAGGACTAGTTAAACCTGATACTTCTTAACATCATATGCATCCTTCTTTTTTACATCAGCTTTACTGCTGACGTTATCTTCAATATCAATATTTGGAGGATTTTATATGGAGGTATTTCAATTGACTGAGTCCGATCTACTTATGCTGACGAATACCTCAGAAGACGCCTATTGGCGGGCCGATGAAATTTCAGAGCTTCTTCTCTGGTTCCAAAGCAAACTACAGGAAAAGCAGGCTCAAGCTTCCCCTGACATCATCCATCAGCAGCGAAAGCTATAAATTGTGCTCAAAATTTCGTATGCTCTTTGCAAACGAGAAGACCGAGTATTTATTAGTTATCTCTTTATTCCTGAATAGTTTTAAAAGGGTAGTTTTAAAAGGGTATCATCGCTCGCTTGCCAGAGGCATGAATGTTAAAATTTTCCTTTTTTTACGATTCACAAAAATCGTGAGTTTCCTAAGTACAAGGCAGCCCCGAAAATTGCAATGCAAATTGTGCCAGAAAAACGAATGTGCTACACATTTATGTTTCTGGCACGCAAAAATATCTAAAAATTTATTTTCCAAATTTTTTTAAATTTTCGTTGTGCCAGAAGCACTCACTCACAAACAGACACCATGGTGTATACGTAACAATTTGACTACACATTCGTGTTTCTAGCACAAGGAAAATTTGAAAAAATTTTGAAATTCAATTTTTAAACACTTTCGTTGCGCAAAAAAATGAATGGGCAACAGATTCATGCTTCTGGCTGAATTCATACAAACTAATCAGGAAATATCTATTACATACTAGTATACAACTAGATTTTTCTGGATGAAATCATACCAGTTAAAAAAATGCAAAATTCATTCGTTTCGTTTGCTAATTTTTTCTCTTATAATTCACAGGTGCTTTTTCGTGATAGGGTAAATACAAATAGATGCTGCTTCTTAAGAATAAACATGAAAATAATGGCAAATGATAAAATACATAAAGGGTAAGGCATGAAAATTCTGGTTGAAATCATACTAGTCCAGGATAAATGTTTTTTGGACTAGTATGGCACTAATATATTTCATACTAGTCCTTTTTGTAATAGTATGGGGACTAGTTCATTTTATGGAAATCATACTAGTCCAGGCTGAACTAGTATGGAACTGGTATTTAACAACTAGTGTAATTCTAGTATATCATGGCTAGTAGATGACTGGTATGTTCTGGTCAAAATCTGACAATTGACATTTCCTAGGACATCACCACGTGAAAAATACCAGCTGTTTATATGGAAAAAAGACCAAACACTGACTAGTTGGGCCCGGTGCACCAACTAGTTGTAACGTAGTTTCCAACTAGTTGCTTTCGCTGCAGGTTAATAATAGAGGTAAGAATTCATGTGTGAAAAGTTGAACACGAATAATATCTAAGATCTTAAGAAAAATAGCAAAAGTATTCATGGTAGATAGGAATAAAATGAAAGAGAAAAAGAAGAAGAAGGAGGAAGATGGAGTATAGAATAGTTAAGAAGGGATGAAGAGGGAGACAGTTAAGTTTTTCAAAAGCAGAATAGAGAATTTTCGGCAGGACAACATCTGCAGGGCCCTCTGTCTTTACCAACTAAGCTTATAGTCGTTAATTCTACTGGGTATCAGTTGGTATGTCACAAAAAATATAAAAAAAGAGAACAAAGGAACCCAAACCATTAGAATATCAACAAAATTGAAGTGCATTTCACTTAACTAGATATTTGTTGGTATTTGAAAAAGATTTTTCATCAAAGATTTTTTCTACTTGAAATCTATTAGACCCTCTACAGTACATATTGCTAGAAAAGACTAATCCGCAAACAACGCTCCCGCCACACCCTCACGCTCTTTCTAATGCCACTAACTATTCGACGTGCGCTCAGATGACTTGGATTTCCTTTTTGACCACATCCGTTTGCATAGCAAACGTACGCATGCAATGCGCCACTCACATTTAAATACTGAATGTAGATTTTTTTTCTGCCACATAAAATGCTGCTGCGACCGGAAATCAAAAAATGACAGTTTCATACTACTGAGGATAAATGTGACCAGGGAACATTTTGAATAGAAACTTTCAGAATAACAAATATGCAGCTAAAGCAACTAACTAGCAGACAACTAACCAAAAGATTCGATAACCAAGTTGCTAACCAAGCAGCCTCTTCGTCTAAGGTTAAGCAACATTTGCAAACGAACCCACATACCAATTATATACCTACATACGAGTATTAGTTGTATGTATGTATAAATATGTATTAACTTTTAATGGTGCTAGTGTAATCGCGTGTACAATACTGGATTATAATATTGCATATATGATAAGTTTATGCATATGTATGTGCTCTTATGTACTTATTGTCATAATGTATATATACTCACGTGTTTGTGTGTTGTTGCAATTGTATCATCGTGCGCCTTACTTGCGCTCATAAATTCATTATACTGGATTTTCCGGGCTTATTGTCAAAGTTGATTTTATGTGGTGCTGCTTTTACATTGAATGGATTATACGCCAGCGTTTCGCCAGTGATCAGAACCGGTAAGTTTAGTGCATCGTAGCATATTAATAAATGAAATGTATTTTATTTAAAAGCCATATATGCAAGGGCGTACCCAGGTCATTTGAAAAGTTGGAAAAGGGGGGAACCATTTATATATTTGCCACGTAACTATACATTTTTTTCTTTCAGTTTCATTAGGTAAGGTTGGAGCAAAAATGTTGCCAAAATAACACCAAAACGACCCCAAAGTGATCCCAAAATGGCCCTAAAATACTTCCAAAAGGATCCCAAAATAGTCCCAAAATGATCCAAAGCGGTCCAAGATGATCCCCTAACATGATCCCAAAATGTTTCCAAAATGACCCCAAAATTACCCCGAAATGCCCCAATATAATCCCTAAACGGTCCCAAAACAGCCCCAAAATGTTGCCAAAATAATACCAAAATGACCCCAAAATAATCCAAAAATTATCCAAACCAGAACTCAAAATAGTCCCAAAATAGCACCCAAATTATCCAAAAACTATTCCTAAATGATCCCAAAATTATCCCAAAATAATCCAAATATGATTAAAAAAATTTGGAAAGGTGGCAACCCTGTAAACTACACCCAGTGGCAACCCACAAGTCGATAGTCTTATAGTACATTTACACTGTACCAAATTTGTTGAATTCAAATGAGCCAGTTCGACACCGTTTACATTGGCAAATTTGCATTTGGCTTCACCTTTCCTGTAAGAACCTTCTACCAGGACAAAAATCCACCGAAAGAAAATGCAATACCGTGATGTTTTAATCACCTGTAAAGTAATAATAATAAAAGAGTCAAGAAGGCTTCTGTCTTTTCCTGGTAGAATTGGCTCATTTTCTTAAAAAGAACTAGTTGAAATTGTTATTTACAGCTTTGTATTGTGTATAAGTTATAATACGTCAATTACGCATTAAGGTTCTTGCTGGGCAATCCTTAATGTGGAACACAAGCAGTGTTGCTATTTAGAGGAACTGTGGATTGTATTGTTCGGCAAATGATCTCAAATGTAATGGAGTTCCAAATTTGGAAAATGAGATTTGTATGTAGAAAAACGCCAAATTTGCAATTTTTGGCCAAATTTGATGCGGTGTAAATGTACTATTAGAATCAATCATAGTATCTAGGTATATGGCAAATTTCATCCCAATCGGTCAAACGGTTCTCGATATACAAATATACGAATGTACAAATATATAAGAATAGCGAGTTTAAAGTTATAAGATTTCAATTAATTTTTGTTTTATTTTAGTTTAATACTTTTTTAATTTCAATTTTATTTTAAATACTTCTACTATAACCAAAATTCGATCATAGCATACTATGTGCATTTGTTCTTTATAAAACCACCTACAATTTTGATACGCTGACACCTAGAAAAATCTTTTACTAATACAAATAAACTATTGTTTTAGATTAATGAGTCTTCATTAAAACTGTGTTAAAATTCCAATTAAAACTTAGTTGTAATGGTCTGCTTCCTAATAAAATATTGATTCCAATTACAACACATTTGTTGGCAGCAAAAACCTGTTCAGTCTGAACACACTGCTATTAAGTATCATTCATTATCTTAAACCTCTACCTATCTACTTGCCTTTTCTTTCAAATCATAGTCATTAGACGGACTCTTGAAAACTATCCACGAAATACAGACATCAACACTAATGATCTTAAAAAAATCACACTGTACAAATATAACGAACATTGAAGGTGATATGTAGCCAACAGCCAGTGGTGTCATTGATATTAACACTACACCGCCAGGTAACCACGCGTACCGAAAACTATCTTACTACCTACAAACATAAAAACGGTAACAGCAAAAACAATAAAAATAACAAAAAAAATTAACAAGAAAGATGCCGAAACGAGAGAGAAAATATTTTAGATGAAAATAAAATCAGACAAACACAAAAACAATAACACACACACTGACAACGAAATGAACGAATAGATGAAAGAATGAATGACTGAAATCTAATCCAACCATAACAGAAGCTAAACCAAAAAAAAATCACCCGCCGGCAGCAATTTTTATAAAAAGAAAAATTGTGTTATTTGTTGTAGGTTTAAATAAACGACATAAAAAAAAATTATATATTTGTACGTGTTCGCAGCAAGTAGCAAAACTTGGAAAAAATACCAAGAAAAAACATTTGTATGCAAGTTGTATTTTTGGCGAATATGTATATTTTCTGAAATTTGATATGATTTACTGGCACGCAGGGCACGAGGCGCACACACGCGCACATATTTTTGTATGTATAGAGTATAGCGTGATTACAAAAAAAAAAAAAATTATATAAATTTTATAAAAAAAAATTGTTGCTGCTAGCCTTGTGCGCCTTATGAGCACGCAAGCGTTTTTAGTTATTAAAAACGAAAAACAAAAACAGTCTTGTTGAAAACGAAAATTTGAATCGAAAGCGTTTGGTCTAACTTCGGTACGATCTAAGCGTGATAATGGAGTTGCCGCAATTTTGAATTTTAATGAATTAGTAGAAATAGAGATGTGGCATATGCTTGGTGAACACAAAACGAGAGGAGGTTGCACTTCGACATAAACTGGAAATAATATACTCAGATGTCGCTCGTAAGAATATCTCCCACATTTAGCAGCAATTTAATAATAAAAATAAGAAATAGAAAATTAGAAAAATTAGGAAATAAAAAAAAAAAACAATTAAAACAAAACAACCAAAAAATATCATAAAGAACAAAAAATTAAAGAAGTAAAATAAAATAAAATAAAATAAAATAAAATAAAATAAAATAAAATAAAATAAAATAAAATAAAATAAAATAAAATAAAATAAAATAAAATAAAATAAAATAAAATAAAATAAAATAAAATAAAATAAAATAAAATAAAATAAAATAAAA
>CAXKVI010000002.1:12904510-12909510 GCA_964058755.1 Campiglossa producta | reverse complement strand
CAACTTTCGTTATTGAGCTTGGTATTTTTCTCAGGAAATTTTTGTCTAATATGAATACCAGCTCAAAAAATCTATTATTTTCATCAAGACAAAACAACGAAAAACATGAATATCGTATCTATTTGCTAAAGTATCAAGTAATAAATAACAAGCTCAACAATGACAACAATCTATTAATTTGATACTATAATCTCTCTATTATTTCGCATTTATTTATTTGTGAAGATGGTCTTCTTATTTGTCTGATAGCTATCAAAATATAATATCTGAATCAATAGATACCCATTCAATTTGACTGTTGCTCGAAGGCAGCATAAGCATGCTAAAGCGAATTGTTGTCATATACAAAAGTAGATACCACAAAAAAAAAAAAAAATACAACAACTTAACCAAATTAGCCTGAGAGAATATTAATGTATGTACATACGTCTACATATCATGTGAATCAAATTCATATCGACATTTCTATTCAACAAACAAGAATCATAAGGCAATGATGACAATAATCGAAATATGACAAAATATAATAAATATATGAATGGCATACAAATATACATAACTACTTACATACATACATACTTATATTTCTATTTTGAAATTTGATCGAATTTAAGCTGTGTACAAAAGGAAGATTAGTTAGTTAATACAAAAGCTTTGATATGAATAAAATATTATTTTGATGCTACTCACATTGGGTAAATGTCATTGATAACTGGGTTACTATTGTAAGAACGATTTATATTTGAAGTAGGGTTGTGTTTTACACAAAATGTAAAAAAGAGAAATAAAAGTTTAATTTTTCACAAAATTTCTATAAAAGTAGTAAAATTTAAAATGTCAAAACGAGAATTTAAATTTAAAAATTTAAGTCAAAAAGTATTTGAATTTGAGTTTTTTTCTACTATTTAAAAAGGTATAAAAATTTTAATGTAAAAAAAGTGGTAAAATATTAAAGTAATTAAATTTTAGTACTCTTTTACATTCTGCTTGCATCAAGCATTTTTTTTAAAATGGTGGGTACAGTTTAAATTTAAATTTTAGTACTTTTTTGACATATGTCTACAACTTAAATCTTAACACTTTTTAATAAATTAAAATTTTACTACTTTTTTAAATTGTGTATAAAATTTAAATTTTAATACTTTTTTGTTATTTTGAATAAGACTCCAGTTTTATTGTTTTAAAATTGCCAATTTGAATTTTACACAAAATGTAAAAAAAGTAGCAAAATATTAAAGTATTTAAATTTTAGTACTCTTTTACATTCTGCTTGCATCAAACATTTTACTACTTTTTTAACATGTTGTGTACAGGTAAAATTTTTAATTTTAATTTTTTTTAGACAGTTTGCATAAAAAAAATTTTTAGTACTTTTTTGACATAAGTGCATAACTTAAATTTTAACATTTTTTATAAACTAAAATTTTACTACTTTTTTGAAATCGTGCATTCAATTCAAATCTTAATAGATACTTTTTTGTCATTTTGAATAAGACTCAAGTTTTATTGTTTTAAAAGTGTCAAAAAGAGTAGGAATAATTTAATTTTACACAAAATATAAAAAAGTGGTAAAATATTAAAGTAATTAAATTTTAGTACTCTTTTACATTCTGCTTGCATCAAAAATTTGACTATTTTTTAACATGTTGGGTATAGTTAAAATTTAAATTTTAAAATTTTTTGTAGACATTTTACATAAAAATAAAATGTTAGTACTTTTTTGACTTATATGTAAAACTTCAATTTTAAAATTTTTTAATAAATTAAAATTTTACTACTTTTTTGAAATTTAAATTTTAATACTTTTTTTGTCATTTTGAATAAGACTCAAGTTTTACTACTTTTTTCACATACATACATAACATTGTTCTTACATTAGACAGGTCTTATTGCATAAATAGGGATTTGAGATTTTGAATTTCCACTAACATCACCGAGTTGATGCTGTTTCTTTTCCGGCTTCTTCGAGAGGCTAACACAGAAGCACCACGACTTGTCGGAACGGCAGCTCCTGACTGTGAGGCTGGCACTGATTCAGGAATCGCTTCATCCGTTGACTCTTGTGTAGATCCCGACGTTAATGGCGCAGCGTCAGCGGCAGTGCCAAAATTAGTACTCGGGGCTTCAGTTCCCAACTCATTGGTCTCATCACCGTCCACAGCTTGTGCTGTCGTTATTTTTATCACCCTTCAATCTTCTGCTTTGCCCCTTTGCTCTCCTTCACATCTGTCTAGATCTTTCTCTTTTCTTTTTTTTTTCTCCACATTTTCTTTACTTTATCATATCGCTTTGCGTTTCTCCTTTTTTTCCTTTGCCTTCTAGTGCCCCTCGTTTTATTCTGTGTGCTGTTTTTATTCTTCGACTTTCTTTCCTACTCGTTTTTGCACACTTTCTTTTATCTGTTTTCTCTTTAGTTTCTCATTCCTTTTTCTCATTTTCTTCACTTTCCGTTTTCTGCATTCTCTTCCTTCTTTCTTTTTCCTTCTACTTTTTTCTCGTTATACTTTCTCCCTCCTTTAAAATTTCCCAAAGTCGATGAATTATGTATCAGTTTTGCTCCGTCGGAATACTCTTTTTCGATAACTCGACCGATTTCGAAGTTGTCGGCAGATTTCGGAACTATCGACCAATTTTTGAACCAGTCCTCCATGTTTGTGTAACTTCCAACGGGTATACTACATAGAAACTTAGCCATAAGTTACTCTCATGAAAGTCATAAACGGTAGAACAAATTTTGAAGGTCCGCCCAACGTATAGGAAAAAACTCAAAGCAGCACAGTACAAATTTGAAGAGAAGCTCGGCAAAAATCTCGTTCTCGTTAGAGGTTATGATAACATGTTGGTATACCGCCATTATTAGTTTTTTTAAGTGCTATCTCTACATATAATAAAATTGTAACAGGTCGATGTCTGTACATGGCAGATATCAACAAAAAATTGATTGGGGAAGCATTATTAAGCGAGTAGAATCCAAATCAGCCATTTTAAAAATTTTTGTGTGTCTATCTGTCTGTCCGTATGTTTGTGGCCGTATCACTCTGAAAGTAATGAATGGAATTGAATGAAACTTTTTTCGTTGGATTGCTCGACGCTCAACTTAAAATTTAAGATATTACTTTTTTCGATATCTCAACCGGTTTTGGAGTTATCGCCCAAATGTGGACCATGTCTGTCTGTATGTTTGTGGTCGTAACACTCTAAAAGTGCTGAATGGAATTGAATCGTTGGATTGCTAGACGCTTAACATAAGGTTTAAGATATTATTTTTGCGATATCTCAACGAGTTTTGGGGTTATCGCCCAATATGTGGACCAGAGGTGACCAAAAATGTCTTACTACAATAAGGGTGCCAAACGAAAGGTGTCAATGAGTGCTATAATATGCGATGTGATTCATTGAAATATCTGAAATGGTTTGGGAGATATCTTCAAATTTCGATAGCCCGACCGGTTTCGGAGGTATCGACAAATATTTCCACAAAAATGTGTTAGTACATTATGGGTATCAAACAAAAGGTGTTTATTAATGCTGTCATAAATTATTTGATTAAATCAATGCCTACCAGCTAGTATTTTCATATAAACTTTCAACAAGTACAATACAGATAAAAGTATCTTAAAACTCCAAGGGAGAAACAATTATACTCAATTTAGTTTTCCTCAATCAGGCGGTCCTTTACTTTTGTACCGTCAAATTTTGGTCTCGATAGAACTTTCATTATAGAAAAAACACAGCCTAACCTAAATAACTAGCTGCCGATTTTTCATTCACTGAACTGTGGCTAAGCTTGTGTGGAGCTCATACACCTCATTTCAATATCTGCTTCGAACTACACACAGAGAAAATTGAGCTGGTGATGGATAAGAATTGACAGTGATTTGGTTATATCAACGAAAATATAGTTATATCAACCAAAATATCTGTTGATTCAACCAATCCATGTTTGATTCAACCAAAATCGCGGCCAATTCTTATTCATTCCCAGCTCATTTTTCTCAGTGTACTGTAGACGCTTCCTTTTGTAGTTATTCCACAATCGACTTTCACTTGAATGCAAGTGCTTCTCTATATTCGCGAATAACCCATTCAACTCCAATAAAATTTGATATTAAACTAATATTTGCTTGGTTACACTGCCTAATATAATAAGACTACTGTCCGTAACTACAATTTATTCATATGCTCTTTTGGTTACTTTCAGTTGCATATTAAGTACTTAGTTATTTTGTTGTAATTATGCATTTTGTGTGCTTTTTTGTTGTTGCTGTTGTGAATAATATTAGCCACTGATTGGCAATGTTAAACAGCTTGCGCGAAATGCAGCGAGGCAACCAAACTAACTAACAACCCAACAATAAAAAGAGAGTATCCTAAAAGTTTACAAAAACAGAAGACAAAGAGTTCTACCACAAACTTGCAACTAACTATAGCATTGTCCCAAAAAGCCATATGAAAATGAAGGCTTTATTTAATTCACCATTTTTGGGCAAATGCGGACAATGTTCATCGTTGGTTTGCAATAAATGTGGCACAAAACGCAACTTGCAATTTATACTTGCAACGCAAAAATTACAATAACAATGGCAACGTTCAAAGTTTGTTTGCATAACATGATAATGTAAACTGGGGTTGTTGTTGTTGTTGTTTCTTGTTGCTGCTTCGGCTACCTTCTTTTAATTCTATCTGCTTCACAAACAATGTGCAACAAGGCGTACATGCAACATTTGTCTCGTTAACAATGCTGGTGCTGCTGATTGTTGTTGCTACTGGCCAACAAACGCGTTGCAAATAATGCGAAAGTTTCATAGTTGGGTCCGTGCAACCGGCATTCGATGTCATAAATGCAAGTGAAGGCGAAGAAAGAAGGAAATGGAGCTACATAGGAAGTAAGGCGGGAGGATGTTGGTATTAAATGTATGTAGGTGTTGTGGTGGATGGTGTGCGAGGGACACTTTTTAAGTAGGTATATAAGTAGTTACTGTAAGTAGGTACTGTAAGTA
>CAXKVI010000002.1:12854510-12894510 GCA_964058755.1 Campiglossa producta | reverse complement strand
GTTTGAAGCGCCGCCGCATCGATTTCTATGAATGACTATTTTTGAGTCTGGCTTTTTTTTTTGAATTTTTGATTCGCTAATTAAGTTATTATTTTTTGAGACCTTTTTTCTTCTTATTTTCCCCTATTTAGGTAGTCTTTCACGCCAATCCATTTTTTTATTTATTACTTCGAAATTCAACTTGAATTCGCTCGCTGATCACTACCTTCACTACCTTTCCAAGGACGCGTCTCGTATCGCTTTCGTGTTGAGAATTAGAACGGAAGTTAGTTGCGCTTGCCATTTGTCGACACGACTGACTTTTGATTGCTATCCATTGTACCACGAAAAGGTTATGGCAATCAAACGTGATTCGTATGAGGCACAGCTGTTTGTTGTTGATGATTCTATTTGCTATTCGTTTAGTTTTTTTCCTTCCTAAGGTTCTCTGCATAAAGCTGAATTTCGTGGAATCCTTTACCTGCTGCCGCTTTATAATTTGCAGTGTTGGTACTTCACTGGTCTTTGTAATTTTTATTTCTTACTCTTTTTCTGCTACCAATTGCCCTGTGTTCCACGCTTGTATGCTTTTTTTTTGTTTTTGCTTTTTTTGGACTGCCATAAAATTATGATTGTTCTTTGTGCCTTAATTTTTGATTTCGTTTTTTTTTTTTGTGCTTTTATTTGTTGTTTTATTTTTTACTTTGTTGTTCCTGTTCTTCCTTTGCCTGCTTCTCATTAATTGCCCACTCAGCTGCATTTCTTGATGAAGTTATTAAGCATTAATGTGCGCTTCATTTGTGGTCTCTTTTCAGTTCGTAATTCGTTTGCTTTGAAATCCCTTAATTGCTCGTGAACTTGCTTGTTCTGAAGCTCGAAGCTCCTACGCGGTGGCAGCTGCGGTTCTTTATGGGGAATTTTGTATATATTGAATTTATGAATGATTTTCGCTTTGAATTTTAATTTTCTTATTGCTTAATTGCTAACTTTATTAATGTGAGTTATACATTTTTTTTTCTCCAGTGGAAGGTTGTGTACGCCAAAAATAATAAAATAAGAAAAAATAAAATAAAATATTAAAAAAATAAAATAATTTAACACGCAGTAAAATAAAGAAGAATAAAATAAAATAAAACAAAATGAAATAAAAAAAAATAAAATGAAATAAAATAAAATAAAATAAAAAAATAAAAAAAAATAAAATAAAATAAAATAAGAAAATAAAAAAATTAAATAAAATAAAATAAATTAAAAAAAAAATAAGAAAAGGAAAAAAAAATAAAAAAAAAATAAAAATAAAAAAATTAAAATAAAACAAAATAAAACAAAATAAAAAAGGAAAATTAAATAAAAAAAGTAAAATAAAATAAAAAAAAAATAAAAAAAAATAAAATAATAAAATAAAACAAAATAAAATAAAAAAATAAAATAAAAAAAATTAAAAAAGGGAAATTAAACAAAATAAAATAAAATAAAAAAAATTAAAAAAGGAAAATTAAACAAAATAAAATAAAATAAAAACATAAAAGAAATAAAATAAAATAAAATTAAATTAAACAAAATAAAATAAAATAAAAAAAATAAAAAAAATAAAAGAAATAAAATAAAATAAAATAAAATAAAATAAAATAAAATAAAATAAAATAAAATAAAATAAAATAAAATAAAATAAAACAAAATAAAATAAAATAAAATAAAATAAAATAAAATAAAATAAAATAAAATAAAATAAAATAAAATAAAATAAAATAAAATAAAATAAAATAATATAAAATAAAATAAAATAAAATAAAATAAAATAAAATAAAATAAAATAAAATAAAATAAAATAAAATAAAATAAAATAAAATAAAATAAAATAAAATAATATAAAATGAAATAAAATAAAATAAAATAAAATAAAATAAAATAAAATAAAATAAAATAAAATAAAATAAAATAAAATAAAATAAAATAAAATAAAATAAAATAAAATAATATAAAATAAAATAAAATAAAATAAAATAAAATAAAATAAAATAAAATAAAATAAAATAAAATAAAATAAAATAAAATAAAATAAAATAAAATAAAATAAAATAAAATAAAATAAAATAAAATAAAATAAAATAAAATAAAATAAAATAAAATAAAATAAAATAAAATAAAATAAAATAAAATAAAATAAAATAAAATAAAATAAAATAAAATAAAATAAAATAAAATAAAATAAAATAAAATAAAATAAAATAAAATAAAATAAAATAAAATAAAATAAAATAAAATAAAATAAAATTAAATCAAGTTAGATTAAATTAAATTAAATTGAATTAAATTAAATTAAATATAAATCAAAATAAAATAAAAATAATAAAAAAAATAAAATTAAATTAAATTAAAAAAAGAAAATAATATAAAATAAAATTAAATTAAATAAAGATAAAAAAATTGAAAACAAGATTAAACTAAATAAAGATAAATTAAAGAATACAAAATTAAATAAAAAAAATTCTAAATACAAAATATTGTTTGTTTGAAAAGTGTCCCTGAACTTGCCACCAATAACAATACAGTAACAAGGAAAAAACGAATAAAAAAATATGAAGCAGACGCGTAATTAATCCCGCCTCATAAGCCCTCAAGATGGTCCTTGAAACGCGTCGTCTGCAAACAACGCTTTGTTGCTGTATATTTCAAAAGTCTCAGTGCACAATTAAAACAAAAAAGCTTAGATCTCCGCATGTTGTCTACGACTTTCCGTTACATGCCTGCAAATCAAAGATATGTGAGTCTTTTCACACATGGTATTTGTTCAATCTGGTATGTGCATCAGCATTTGCATGCGCCCATTGTCTACTTGTACGTCTAGACGGATTCAAGCCTTTCTAAGCCGTATTTCAAGTTCACATTTTCCCCATTTCTCCCACAGCAACTTGTTATTGTTTCGCTTTTTATTTTCAAATTTATTTTTTTTTTTAGTTGCTAATTTCTGCATATTTCTCTTCACTTTGCTTTTGTTTCCTGTTCGCATTTTATGCTTTTCACTGCGTGGCCTGCAATGTAGACTGATATCAGTCCAGCAAGGAAATACTAAGCGCTCTTTAGAATTTCTATGTGTTTGAGTGCCAGCATAAGTTCTACTACAGTTTGAGCAGTTGGTATAATATGCAGATGTATTTTTATAGCCCCTAATATTTTTTATACATATCCACTACAAGTAAGATAATAGCAAACGAGACAAAGCCGCGATAAATTATGTGGGGGGCAAACTGCAGGAAATATTTATGCAGCGAACAGGGAAAATGTTCTATGAATACAAATGTACACCGCGAGACCGATGCATGCTGGGGAAAGAATTTTGTCAAGGGTAAGTTGGCAATGGCCAATATGTAGTTATATACATACATATTTATATAGCAACAAGAGAAACATGTGAAAGTAAAAAGTTGAATATACCGACGAGAGAGAGAAAGATATGTAAATGTACGTGCAAGTCCACCAAACCTACAGTTTTTGGTAACTCGATATTATTTCGAAAAGGGTGGAACCGAACCACTATCGCTTATTGAGAATGAAAGGGTAGATAAAATACATTTTCAGCTGAAAACTTACCATCAAAAATTGACAAATGTTTCGTGGAATTGCCCACTTGCAAAGCCAAACAATTGCGAGTACTTATATAAATTGTGAATTATTAAAATATGTAAAAAAATAGAAAATAAAAATATGAAAGGACATCGAAACAAAAGATGGGTGATGTGAAAAAGGATAATAACATGACTGGGATACAGGAAAGCGCGTTTAAAGTGTAAAAGCGTAAAAATGTGCTAGTGCATCTGTGTGAGTGGCTTAGAGAGCTCGCATATACAGGATGCAGTTGCGCTTTATGAAATAAAATAAAATAAAATAAAATAAAATAAAATAAAATAAATAAAATAAAATAAAATAAAATAAAATAAAATAAAATAAAATAAAATAAAATAAAATAAAATAAAATAAAATAAAATAAAATAAAATAAAATAAAATAAAATAAAATAAAATAAAATAAAATAAAATAAAATAAAATAAAATAAAATAAAATAAAATAAAATAAAATAAAATAAAATAAAATAAAATAAAATAAAATAAAATAAAATAAAATAAAATAAAATAAAATAAAATAAAATAAAATAAAATAAAATAAAATAAAATAAAATAAAATAAAATAAAATAAAATAAAATAAAATAAAATAAAATAAAATAAAATAAAATAAAATAAAATAAAATAAAATAAAATAAAATAAAATAAAATAAAATAAAATAAAATAAAATAAAATAAAATAAAATAAAATAAAATAAAATAAAATAAAATAAAATAAAATAAAATAAAATAAAATAAAATAAAATAAAATAAAATAAAATAAAATAAAATAAAATAAAATAAAATAAAATAAAATTAAATTAAATAAAATAAAATCAAATATAATTAAATAAAATTAAAAAAAATAAAATAAAATAAAATAAAATAAAATAAAATAAAATAAAATAAAATGAAATAAAATAAAATAAAATAAAATAAAATAAAATAAAATAAAATAAAATAAAATAAAATAAAATAAAATAAAATAAAATAAAATAAAATAAAATAAAATAAAATAAAATAAAATAAAATAAAATAAAATAAAATAAAATAAAATAAAATAAAATAAAATAAAATAAAATAAAATAAAATAAAATAAAATAAAATAAAATAAAATAAAATAAAATAAAATAAAATAAAATAAAATAAAATAAAATAAAATAAAATAAAATAAAATAAAATAAAATGAAATAAACGAAAATAAAATAAAATAAAATTAAATAAAATAAAATCAAATATAATTAAATAAAATTTAAAAAAATAAAATAAAATAAAATAAAATAAAATAAAATAAAATAAAATAAAATAAAATAAAATAAAATAAAATAAAATAAAATAAAATGAAATAAAATAAAATAAAATAAAATAAAATAAAATAAAATAAAATAAAATAAAATAAAATAAAATAAAATAAAATAAAATAAAATAAAATAAAATAAAATAAAATAAAATAAAATAAAATAAAATAAAATAAAATAAAATAAAATAAAATAAAATAAAATAAAATAAAATAAAATAAAATAAAATAAAATAAAATAAAATAAAATATATTAAATAAAATAAAATGAAATAAACGAAAATAAAATAAAATAAAATTAAATAAAATAAAATCAAATATAATTAAATAAAATTAAAAAAAAAACATAAAATAAAATAATATAAAATAAATTAAAATAAAATAAAAGTAAAAAAATAGAAGTAAAAAATAAAATCCAATCAAATAAAAAAATTAAAACTAAGCAAAATATAACAAAATAAATAAAAATAGAAATAAAAAGCAAAATAAAAATAAGATGAATAAAAATATAATAATAATAATAATAAAACAAGTAAGAAAGTCCAAGTTCGGGTACACCGAAAAATAAATACCCAGCGATTTCTACCAGTTTCATTGAGAATATTTCTTATACCACCATGAAACCGAGATAAGTCATTTTTTGTGATTTCCGAAATTTTCGTTATCGAAAAAGGGGGCGTGGTTATCAACCGATTTCGCCCATTTTCGATAACAACCTCCTTGGCCAGGAAGTAACCTGTACATATTTTCATGCAAATATCCAAATTTTTAATCAAGTTATCGTGTATACGGTCAGACGGACGGACGGACAGACGGACGGGTATGCCCTAATGAGCTCCTCTTTCCAACGTAAGAACTTTCATATATGGAATTATATATCTAACTCGATTATTTTGTGCCGTTACGTACTACCGTTATGTGGACAAAATTATAATACCCTTTTACTTGTACTAATTCGCTGGGTATAATAAAATTGAAGTTTGAGGTGTGTCGTGAATTTTACTTCGAGAGACACCCTGTATACAACAAGTGAATGAACTGAGCTGAGTCAGACGTTTTGCGACCATAGCAAAAGAGGAGTTCATGAATGAGCGAATAAGTAATTGACACTGACGTCTATGACTAAAACACACATGCGCGCAAGTAGCCTAAACAAACAATCACAAACATGTATGCTGATAAGCCCAAACACAGAAAGGAAAAACACTTAAATAAAAACACATGTATTCTTGCGCCCGTTTGTGTGTGTAAGCACGTGTGTGTGTGTTATCGTCTATGCACATATTTTTATTATGCTTTGCGACATTACGATTGTCACGGCCAGACATTTACAATTATCTGCATTTAACAAGTAAATGAATAGATAAAAGTGGATTTGGTTGCAGCACAGACGCATCATAGCGGCAGTCACAGCAAAGCCAAATGGAGGCAATGCTAACTCTATCTAGCCATGCACAGTCAACCAGCTAGTCGCTCAGACACTCAGACGCGCAGTTGATTTGTCATTAGCCGCTAAAAGCAATTAAAGTTTTGTGTTGCATACACATACGAATATGCATAGAAGCGTGCAGGGCAACCACTAAGTTTCAGCGTGCAATCGCATACCCTTTTGGTTGTTTTTAACGCAATTATTCAACGTAAATATATTTATTTCAAATACATATGCAGACATTTACACACATGCCACCACATGCATGCATTTATATCGATTCTTTAGAATGACTCTGGTCGCTGTTGGGAGTGTGCATGTGTGTGTTGTGGCAAGTGTCTGTTTACATATTTGTCTCCAAAGGCAATTTTTCGTTTACAGCTGCCGCATTTAATGGATTTCGTCAAAGTTAAAGCTTTCATTGTAAATAAATAAATGTCTTTCCAGCGAAATTATTTTTTTATTACAAGCTCAGAGAACCAAAAGTTTGTACTTTAGTGAAATTCAATAGAATTAAAATGCTTAATGAAGATTTGTGTGTTTTTGGGGAAGTCACAAATTCTGTCGTTTTGTTTATTTATTTATTTTCGCAGAAATTTACTTGCTGTCTGCTTTACAGAGAGGTGCACTATGGGTCGATAGATGGTTAAAACAAAAGAGAAATTAATTTTGCTATGATTTGTTAACTTAAAAAATAATTCGAAACTTTTTTTTTACGAATTCTGACTTTTCATCGCTTTCCGAGAGGAGCATCCCGAAATAGCCCCCAAATCACAGCAGAAGTTTTCCTGAAATGATCCCAAAAAGTTTAGAAGTTATCTGGAAAGAAAAACTGAAATGATCCCCCAAAATTCCCGAAATGGCCCCGAAAACAATCCCAAAATGGTCCTGAAAAGTCCAGAAGTGATCCCGAAAAAAATCAAAATGAACTCAAAAAATGCTGAAGTGATCACGAAAAACAATCCGAAATATATCTGAAAGGTTTGAAAGCAATCGAAAAAAAGTTCTGAAAGCAATACCTTAATGATCCCAAAAAGTTCCCAAAAGGTTCGAAAGAGTCGTTAAAACTATCCGAAATTAGCCGAGAAAAGTCGTTTAATGATTCCGAAAACAATCCTGATATGGTCCTGAAAAAGTTCCGAAGTAATCCCGAAAACAAACTCAAAATAATACGAAACAGTTTTTTGACTTCTGGCTTTTCATCGCTTCCCGAGATGACCATCTAGAAATAGCCCCGAACCCACTACAGGAGTTTTCCTAAAATGATCTCAAAAAGTTTTGAAGTTATCTGAAAAACTGAAATGGACCTCAAAAGTCCCGAATTGGCCCCGAAAACAATCCCGAAATGGTCCTGAAAAGTCCCGAAGTGATCCCGAAAAAAAAAATACCAAAATGATCTCGAAAAATTCTGAAGTGAAACAATCTGTTCTGAAATGGACCTTAAAAAGGTTTGAAAGTAATCGAAAATAGTCCTGAAAGCAATACCTTAATGACCCCAAAATGTTCCCAAATGGTCCATATATGGCCTAAAAAAGTCTTGAAAATTATCCGTAATTAGCACAAAAATGTCTCATAATGATTTCGAAAACAATCCCGATATGGTCCTGGAAAAGTTCAGAGGTTATCCTCAAAAACAAACCCAAAATCATCTCTGAAATGGTGCGGAAAAAGGTTTGAAAGCAATCAAAACCAGTCCCGAACACAGTTCCGAAATAATACTAAAATTGTTCCGAAAAGGTTTGAAAACATTCTTGAACGAAATTTTGAAAATAAAGCGTTCTTATTCCACATAGTCATTCAAATAATCCCAGAGTATTGCCGAACGAGTCCCAAAAACGTTCATGCATGAAGACTGGAAGAAGGCATCGAAGCCACTTGTAGAGTGAGTCATTCCAGAGCGCACCATAATATATTCGTGAAGCCTGATTTTGCGCTAAGGGCATTTATCAACGAATTTCTTTATAACCCCTCCTTAAGGCTATCGGCACCCGAGGTCTAATTGAATCTGTAGCTTCGCCCTCTTGAAAACGATATATAAAGTAGGTTTTGAAATGGGTGTTTCATGACGGACGCTTGGATTAAGTCCTTGTTAGACAAACGTACGACAGGTGGTATGAGCAACTATTTCAATCTATAAAAAAAAGATAGAAAATAAAAAAAATAAAAAATAGAAATAAAATAAAATAAAGTAAAATTAAATGAAATGAAATAAAATAAAATAAAATAAAATAAAATAAAATAAAATAAAATAAAACAAAATAAAATAAAATAAAATAAAATAAAACAAAATAAAATAAAATAACATAAAATAAAATAAAACAAAAAAAATAAAGAAAAAAAAAACAAAAAAAAAATAAAATAAAATAAAATTAAAAAAAAAATTAAAAAAATAAAATAAAATAAAATAAAATACAGTCACGTGCGGAAAGCAATTGCCTAATGGCATTCCATTGGCCCAGAGCATAAACAAAAACTTTAACGAAATTCATATTTTCGACGAAGGCACGACTACCTTCATACGCATTGACATCATCTAGGGTGATGGATCATTGTTTGCATAAACAAAAATGCGTAACAAAAAATTGTACACGCGAGTTCGAAACAAAATTTGGGACTCAAGACGGAAAATGTCATATGAAAAAAGAATAATTAGCGGAGTGAGATGAAGCAACGAGCAACGAAGCAAGTGTGGCAGGCGAAAGGTGTCTTCTTAGTTACTTGCCCAGCAAATGAATGCGTAATTCTTCTTGTTTAAGTTTTTTGCCGTCAATGTGTTTGTTGTTTCAATTTTTTTCAACATTAATGTTCCTGGCACATTTTCAGTTATCTGCAACAACAAAAAGGAGAGAAGAGAAATATGATTGGCACTTGCAACCAGTTTGTTGTTGCGTTGTATGCGAAAGGGAAAAATTGTGTTAGGTGGGAGGGAGGGGGGGAGGGAATAAGAACTGTACATAAAATAAAATAAGTACAAACACATTCGCTTGTTAAAACAACAACTACAAACAATGTGTGGCATGCAACAAGAAGGAAGCAGCGGCCTGTGTGTGTGGCATAACTGCGTGCACGCGTAATGCTGCATTCCCGCTAGTGCGCGTCAACGTCTTCTAGGAAAGGCATAATAATAAAAATAAGCAAGAAAACAATAAAAAAGCTAAACAATTTACAACAAAGTAGAAAGAAGTGAGTGAACTAACTAAAATATGACAAACTGCATATTCTGTATTGAAGTTAGAGCTGAGAACTTGCAACATGACGCTTATGAGGCACCACTTATTTTACTGCTAGACGCATAGTTGATGTTTGTGGTGTTGACTTGTGTGCGTGTGTGTGTGTGTGCGTATTGCGATTGTTATGAAGTATGCGGCATGCGGTATGTGGCATGCAACATAGTGGCATGCTGAGTGTGCCATAATGCAGTGATGAACAAAATTGGCAGCTACACTTGAAAGTAAATATTAAATAACATAGGCAAGAAGAAGGCTCATCACCGTGAATTTCGCTAGCGCATTTAAGTTGAGCGCAGTGGTTTACAAATATGAAGGAACTGTAGAGTAGGGTGGGGTAAATACTAAGACAAAAAAAAAGGTAGTGGAGAGGAAAAAGTGTGTAAATGAAGACTTTACAGCAGCCAAATTGGGATGAACGCTTATCTTATAACTTAAACGAGCTAAACTTGTATATATATATTAGGGTGGTCCCTATTTGTATGGAGACAATTTTGTCATCAGATTTTCAAAGGCTCAACCTCTTAATCGATAGTAATTTAGCCGAACATATTACGCAAAAAATTTTATCCCGATTGTTGATGGTTAAGACGTGTCGCAGGGGGGTCAAAGTTCAGATTGCTCTATGGAGACTAAAAAAATAAAAGTGATCTTTCTTTTTATCCAATATCCGATATCTATAGAGATACCACATGCAAAATCCAATTGGAAATGCCTAAGGCGTGTGCGCAGGGGGTTAAAGTTCAGACTACCTCATGGAGACTCAAAAAATAAGAATTATTATTTTTATCTAATACTCAAAATCGATAGCACTATGGTCGGAGATATCACATAGATACATAGTTTGGTTCCGATTGGTAACACCTAAAGCGGTAAACAGATACAGCGTTATTACGTTACGTGACATTTATAGCTTTGGCAAAACCGCGCAAGAAGTATCTCACAATGGACGCAAGGAAAAATCAGCTGATTATGTCATCGCACGCAAAAAGATAAAACTTGGTCAAGTCTCTGCGCTAACGCGCATTGAAAAGCGTTATGGACAGGTTGCATTGAACTACGCGACGCCAAAGTCGTTTCTGTTTTCAGCTTAAGGGCGTGTCGCAGGGGTTAGTCTGAACTTCAACCCCCTGCTGCGACACGCCTAGGCCTTTCCAATCGAAACCAGATTTTGCATGTGATATAGGGGTGAGACTGGAAAAAAATCTATATTTGATTATAAGGACCACCCCAATATATATATATTTGTATATCCGGACTATCTCGGGAACCGCTTGACCAATTTGGATAAAAATTTTAATGTAGATAGTATGATTGACTTTAAGACTATCGACTTGGGGGTTGCCTTTTGGGAGGTTTACAGGGTTACCACCTATCTCAATTATTTTTAATTATGGAGCAAGGTATGCAATATGGGAATCAAATGAAAGGTATTTTCGGCGACATACTAACTAAAATATTTTCAAGTAGGGTTGACACCTAGGGTTGCCACCTTAACGAAATATATTTGTATATCCGGTACTATTTCGGGAACAGCTTCACCGATTTGGATGAAATTTTGCATATAGGTAGTATGATTGATTCTAAGACTATCTACTTGGGGGTTGCCACTTGGGGGGTGTACAGGGTGCCACCTATCTATTTTGTTTTTTTAAATATGGAGTGAGATATGCCAATATGGGTTTCAAATGAAAGGTATTTTCGTCGACATACCAACTAAAATATTTTCAATTAGTTTTCCGCCAAGGGTTACCATTTACCGTAATGTATTTGCATTATATATTTTTGGGATCATATTTGGATTATTTTGGCATCATTTACTGGTCACTTTAGGATAATTTTGGGGCTATTTAACGATCATTTTGAGTTCAATTTTGGATTAATTTGGGACAATTTTGGGGTCATTTTCAGATAATTTTGGAGTCATTTTGGTATCATTTTGGGATCACTGGGAAAGTTTTGGGTCTTTTTGGGGTCGTTTTTGGATTATTTTAGGATTATTTTGGGTTATTTTTTGGATAATTTTGGGGTCATTTTCGGATCATTTTGGGTACACTTAAGGGTGCTTTTGGGGTCATTTGGGAATCATTTTTGGATCATTTTGAGGTATTTTGGGATTATTTTGCGATCATTTTTGCGTCGTTTTAGGTTCAATTTCGGATCATTTCGGGAACATTTAAGGGTCTTTTTGGGATCATTTTGGGTAAGTAAAGTTAGCGCTAAATTAATAGCACCGAGCAAGCTCGGTCACCCAGGTACTGTATTCTTATGTGAAAACATTTAAAGGGAAAATCGTTAGAAACGAAGAGCTCTGTGAAAGCAACTTTTTTTTATTTTACGCTTTTCATTTTATTTTATTTTATTCAGCCTTTTTTTTATATGGCTTTGTTTCATTTTATTTTACTTGTTTTATTTCATTTTCCTTTATTTTATTATTTTTGTATTTATTTTAATTTTTTTATAATTTTTTTATAATTTTTTTTTTTTGTAATACTTTTTCATTTCTTCATCTTCTGACACTTACAAAGCATTGATGAAAGATATAAAAAGCACCATAGTATTAAAACTACTTTCTCTACAAAAATATTTATGAACTCTAAGTCCTCTGTAAAAACAAAATAGCAAAACTTAATAGCATTAAAATTTTGTTTGCAACCTTCAACACCTGCATATCATAGTGGAATTAATATTTCTACTTTGCGCGTCAGCAACAATGACAATAAAATAATATTTAGCACGGAAGAGTGAGATAAAAAAAATAAAAATTAAAAAAATAAAAATATAAGTAATAATATGTAATAGCGTACTTGACGCAAAACCAATGTATTTACACCGCAACATAAATTTCATATTTATTGTACAGAAAAACTTGCTTCGGCGAATAACAATAGGTACTGGTAGAAAAAAGAAACAACAAAAAACCTAAACGGAAAATCACAGAACAGGAAGGAACTGAGTTTTGAATTAAAAAAAAAAAAATAATAATAATAAACATACAGACCTTGTTTCCATATACATAAATAAACACACCATAAATGTACGCAAAAAGTATATAAAAAAATAAAAATAAAATTTCAGACTGATAGTCGAGCAAAAAAGGAAATGTAATAAAAGCTTTTGCTTCTCCATGCAGCAAGAGAAATAAAAAATATAAAAATAGGAAAAAAAGAAGAAAGTTACAAAACAAGCAAACACTGCTACTGCTTTAATAGTTTATGTAACAAGAGTGCGAATCGAATAGTGGAAACCACTACAACTGCATTTATTTACGGGAATGTTTTGAATAAGTGCAGCTTTGCTTCTCCTGGCAACTGTTTCAAAAAAAAAAAAAATAGAGAAAATGAAACAAAAAGTTTTGCAACCAGTGATGCATTTCAAAGAGCTAACTGAAATATGATTTATTTTTTCTAAAGTATTAACTAAACTGCAGGTGTGTGCAAAGCTTGCTGTAGCGCAAAAATTGATTTGGTGAATATTTTTTTTTGGTATGGGACAATGATGATGAATATAGCAAAAAAAAAACTTTAAAAATTTTTTTATTGCAATTTCGATCTTGTTGAAGGATCTTGGCAAGCCACTATGAAATTTTTCAACACCTTTACTGGTCATCGAAACCAAGGAGATTTAGGAATATCTAAACCGCAGTGTGTTGTTGTACAACAAATCCTATGCATACTTAAATAGCAAAAGAATAGCGGATTTGATATGTGAACTTGGGTAAGAATAACAATGTTTAATAATAATAACAACAACAAAAATGCGAAAATATAGTTGCAATTTGGCGGCAGGTACACTAAGCAGTGTTTGGTGTAATGATTACACACTGCGGTTTAGAAATTTCTAATCTCTTCTCCTTGGTTCGATGACTAGTCAAGGTGATGAAAAATTTCTAAGCAACAATACAAAGCGGTTTGACAAGATCCTTCAACAAGATTGAAATTGCAAACACCGTAGTTGGTATTGTATGTAGCATTTTTCAACTTGTTTTCGCCAAAAGCTCAAAAGAATAATTTGATAAAAATTATTCGACTCGTCAAAAGTCCACAAAATTTTCAAATTTCGTAAATATCTGTAATGACCAAAAAACAATAACAAAATTAAAATGAAATAAAATTAAATTAAATTAAAATAAAGTAAACTAAATTAAATTAAATTAAATAAAAAATTAACTAAAATAAAATAAAATAAAAAAATAAAAATAAAATAAATTTTAAAAAAGTATAATTAAATAAAATTATAAAATAAATAAAAATAATAAATTAAAATTAAAATTAAAATATAAATAAAAAAGCAATATGAAATTAAATTAAATTAAGTGAAATAAAATAAAATGAAAAAATTTAAATAAAATAAAATAAAACAAAATAAAATAAAATAAAATAAAATAAAATAAATTAAATTAAAATAAAATAAAATAAAATAAAATAAAATAAAATAAAATAAAATAAAATAAAATAAAATAAAATAAAATAAAATAAAATAAAATAAAATAAAATAAAATAAAATAAAATAAAATAAAATAAAATAAAATAAAATAAAATAAAATAAAATGAAATACAAAAAAATAGAAAAAAAAAATAAAATAAAATAAAAAATATAATAAAAAATAAAATAAAAGAAAATAAAATAGAAGAAAAAAAAACTAAAATACAAAAAAAATAAAAAAAAATAAAATAAAAAAATATAAAAAAATGAAATAAAAGAAAAATAAAAATAAAATAAAATAAAAGAAAATAAAATAGAACAAAAAAAATAAAATACAAAAAAAAAAATGAAATAAAAAATATAAAAAAAGGTAAACAAAAGAAAAATTAAAATAAAATAAAATAAAATAAAACAAAAAAATAAAACAAAAAAATTATAAAAAATAAAGTAAAATTAAATTAAATTAAATAGTTAAAGTGAAAAATAATATAAAAAATTCAAAATAAAACAATATTAAATAAAGTTAAATTAAAGAAAGAGAAATTTTTAAAATAAAGTTTTTCTTTTACATCAAAAAAACAAAAAGAAATAAATACAAAAAAGTAAAATATAAAATTAAAAAATTATAGAAAAATAAAAAAATTAAATAAATAAACAAAAATAATGAAATAACAAAAATAAAATAAAAAACTTAATACAAAATTTAATGAATAAATAAAAAAAGTTATATAAAAACTAAAATAAAAAATTAAATAAAAATAATAAAAAAATAAATAAATAAAACAAAAAGAAATGAATAACAAAAAAAATAAAAAAATAAAAATTATTAAAAAAAAAATAAAAATGTAAAATAAAATAGATTAGATTAAAACAGATAAAAAAAATCAATAAAAAAGAAATTTTGATTAGATCGCTTAAAGTGAAAAAAACAATTATAAATGTTATAAATAAAAAATAAAAAAAATAGAAAAAGTAGCTGGAATTTATACAAACTACAAACCAAATACAAAAAAAAATATTTAGAAGCGCTTAACAATTTATTTTGAACTAACTTCTCTTCAAAAGCTTACAGTCAAGTATTTGCTTTGTAAAAATCCCCTGCAGCAAATTGTCACTCACTGTGAAAAAAAAACAAAAACACAACTCAATCGAGATCACAACAAGTTATCAATTTTATATCGAGCATTGATTGATTTGCTACTGTCATTCTGCCGTTTACTCTAGGACAATTGAGTAGCAAGTGATTGGTCAACGCTGTGCGAATGACATTTGAAGAGATGTCAGCATAATTTCTTTAATGGAAATATTTATTTATCTAACTCAAATGCATTGCTGCATGCCAACAACAACAACAACAACAACAAGAGAAATAAAATGCGAGATATGTGTATTAGATGCTGATTTTTTCTCAGTAAATATTTATCTATACTTTGTTGCACACTTTTATTTATTTGCTTTTACTTTGCTTGGTAAGCAGGCAGCGAAAAAAAAACAAGTGAGAAGGCCATTAAGAGAAAAAAATTGAAGACCCATCAACTGTTGAGGCAGTAAAAATAGAAAATGAATAGTCAAACACCATTTAAGCCTTGGTTAAGCGCACTGACTCCAAAAGAACGTGCGTGTGAGTTGAGCGCGTGAACAGCTTGAGTCCAAAATATGTGCAGTGAGACAACACTAAGCAACGTGAGCACGGCATACACCGTCGCCGAGTAGACTAACAGCGTGCTGAGCTGTCGCCTGCTTGCCATCGCTATACCATCTCTATAACAACGCAAGCCAAAGCTGGACAACCACTCAGCTAGCAAGCGAAGCCAGTCAACCACCAAACTAGTCAAACATTTGAGCTTGAGTGACGTTTTGTTGGCAGCAGGTGAAGGGCGCCGGGTGGTGATGGTTGCGGCTGAAATGCTCTAGGAACATGAGCAAAGTAATGTCTTACTGGAAGGAAGACCACCTTGTCTGCGAAGACGACGGCGACGAGTCATAATTATGCAAGAAATCGAAAAATAAAAAAAATCTTCAACTGCGAGAAACAGCAACAACAACTACATACATACACAAAAAATTGACAGCCAGTTTAAGGAACAAGTTCACCCGATGTCAACGCATCAACGCGCATGGCGTTCAAATTTTATGATGCAATGACGCGATGTGACTTGATGACGTACTGTCCATCCATTTGCTGTGTATGTGGAGCAAGCTTAAGGTAAAGTGGAGAGTGATGGTTCACAAACAATTTTCGTGGTGTTTCTTGGTCCATATTTTAACTATTATATACCCTATTGCGTTTAGTACTTAGAGGAACTGAGATGGCCAAGACTTTCCTAGGGAAACCCCTCTTTTGGAGTCTCTCTAAGCAGCGTCATGGATATTGTGAATCGGGAGTCCCACCACGGCATTTAAGATCTTAGCAGCTTTTTTATAGCCTTCTTTGGTTAATTCACGCGATGTGGTATCATAATGGCGCAGTAGCGCTAGTTGCAATCATATGATACTTCAATCAACCAATCACCCCTGGGTCAGATATCATGCAAGAGGTAACGTCAGCGCAGTGCTTGCTGAGCTTACTCTTGGCCCATCTGTTCAAGAGCACAGTCCAGTTAGAGTCCAGATGAAAGCCTCATATTCGATAAAGATGTCAGTAATATAGGTATCTATTGATTACTTCGGGACTACATAAAGCTCACGATAGAATTCTCCACATACTTACTTACTTAAAATAGCCTTTAACCGCCTAGGCGATTTTGACCTTTTAACATGTTTCGCCATTCGGCTTTTTGTTGAGCCAATTGGCGCCAATTGGAGACACCGCGTGTTCTCAGATATGCCTCCTCTTCCTCTACTTCCACCGGTGTGTGCCGATAAGAATATCTTTTGGGCCGGAGCATCTGCGTTCATTGGAGACACCGTGTGTTCTCAGGTCGCCTCGTCACATGCTGTCAGTTTCCAAGCCCATAAAACTTAGCTGCATACTCGAACCAGTTCACGACTTATCTGCGCCAAATGACTTCATCGGCTAATTCTTGCCTTTAGGGAAGGTTGTTGAAACTAGCAAATCCGTCCCTGGATGAAAGCGAAGCCGGCAAACATTATGTTGTTTTTATATCTCACGCTTGCGTAGCCATTTGATGAAGCAAGATTAGTGCCAGGACCGCATCCAAGAACTTATCTTTGAGTTCCATCAGACAACAGCTCTATAGAAGGGTATAAACCTGGCCACCATCCTATGCATCTAGTTAACGACCCATGGCAAGAATCTGTCCTGCCTAGTCTATTTTCCACATTAGGTTTCCTATTAAGTATAATTCCGAGATATCTTTTCCTATCACAAAGTACTAGTAACACTCCTTAAATCTCGGGTATTCGAAGGGCAGGGATCTTATATATTCCGTACGAGTCCAAATGAATATATCTCAAGATACTGCTATATTAGAAGGTGGTCTTTCCTATGGCTCTTTTTCGAACTCCTCTGGCTAAATATGTCCCAACTGTCGATAGATATTGACTCCCTGTCCAAATTTTCGATTTCTGTATACAGACATACCTCCTCCAATGCACCATACCCCGGATGCCTAACATTTGAATTTTATGAACGAGGTTTTCTCTGACCAACTCAACCCGCAATAATAAAAAATTCGTGACACATTTCTTTTTACTGAAATCCTGAACAGGTTATATGAAGAGAGCTTCCACTCGTAAACTTTTCCAAGTGCTCTTTTTTTCGTCTGTTCCGCACTCTTTCGTACTCACCACAGTTTGATTATTTGGTTCGTTGACAGTTAAGTTGCTGTGCGAAGCATTTTGCGTTGAAGGCAACATGTTGCGATTTTTGCGGTAATTAGTAAAACTTTTTCAACTACATACATATCAGCTAAAAAAAAAAATGTTTTGCAAACCTTTTCAATAAAATTTCATTAACTTGCACAGCTACATAAAATTATGCAGAAATAAGTAAAAACTATAACTACAAAAATAAGACCATGAATATTCATGCAAATTCCAAATGCTGTATAGTATTTTTTTCTTCCGCTTCTTTTTCAATATTAATGAGTACCAAAATCAAAATTGATAATCATTACGAAAAGTTTTCAAATAATAAAAAATCATAACAGCACACAAAAAAAATGAATACGAAGAAAGTCAAATTAAAATCAATTCACATGTAACAACTTTTCCGAAATTTTGCTAATTGATGAGCATAAGCTGAAATTTTTAATTAAAAGTTTGTGTTCAACAAGTTAGTTAATTTTTTATGTCCATGACCTATCATCAGCTTTAGCATATGCTGCTGGAAAATTTTTGACCGCAGTATGAAAGCAAGTGCCGGATATATGTATAGACGTGAGCATGTACATATGTAGGTGTCGAGATGTGCTGGGGAAACCTAAAAATTTAACACCAAATTAAAGCTGAATTGAATGAGACTTTAGCTGATTATTTGGATGTGAAGGGGTGTGATTTTACTGCTTACAATTTTTTTGTCTCTCTCCAAAAAAGTTAAATGAATTAAAGTAAAATAAAATTAAATAAAATGAATCAAAACAAAATAAAATAAAATTATAATAAATAAGTTAAAAAAATAAAATAAATTAAAACAAAAGAAAATGAAATAAAATAAAATAAATTAAAATAAAAAAATAAATAAAAGTTTAAATAAAAAAAAAAATAAAATAAAATAAAATAAAAAAATAAATAAAAGTTTAAATAAAAAAAAAAAAAAATAAAATAAAATAAAATAAAATAAAATAAAATGAAATAAAATAAAATAAAATAAAATAAAATAAAATAAAATAAAATAAAATAAAATAAAATAAAATAAAATAAAATAAAATAAAATAAAATAAAATAAATGTAAAATAAAATAAAATAAAATAAAATAAAATAAAATAAAATAAAATAAAATAAAATAAAATAAAATAAAATAAAATAAAATAAAATAAAATAAAATAAAATAAAATAAAATAAAATAAAATAAAATAAAATAAAATAAAATAAAATAAAATAAAATAAAATAAAATAAAATAAAATAAAATAAAATAAAATAAAATAAAATAAAATAAAATAAAATAAAATAAAATAAAATAAAATAAAATAAAATAAAATAAAATAAAATAAAATAAAATAAAATAAAATAAAATAAAATAAAATAAAAGAAAATAAAATAAAATAAAATAAAATAAAATAAAATAAAATAAAATAAAATAAAATAAAATAAAATAAAATAAAATAAAATAAAATAAAATAAAATAAAATAAAATAAAATAAAATAAAATAAAATAAAATAAAATAAAATAAAATAAAATAAAATAAAATAAAATAAAATAAAATAAAATAAAATAAAATAAAATAAAATAAATAAAAATAAAATAAAAAATAAAATAAAATAAAATAAATAAAAATAAAATAAAAAAAATAAAATTAAATAAAACCTTAGAACTTTCATATATGGAACTCTATATCTATCTCGATTATTTTGTGTCGTTACATAGTGCCGTTATGTGAACAAAATTATAATATCCTTGTACTACTACTAGTACGCTGGGTATAAAAGTAACAAAATATAAAATATTAAAGCAAAATAAACAAGCAAATTTTTCTTTTGTGATTCTAGGTACTAAGCTAAAAAAACTCTTCTTACTGACCTCAATTTCATTTAAAATCATTTATTCCATTTTAAAACTAATTAAACAGAAACTAATCTAGTTGTCACAATATGCACATAATAGGCTAAAAAAATAATAATAACAAATTATATTAAAAGCACAGCTGCACTTGCAACACCAATACCGAACGCCCACAAACAAATGTCAATCAACATCAGGAGCGACAATAAAACATTGTGAAAACATTGCGATGACATAAATACATATACAAACTGACAACTTTACTGTCTGTTACGAAATCTTGTTAAAACAACCAAGAATCAACAACAATAAATGCAGTGGCTGACAGAGAAACAAAAAAGCAAACAAAAAAAATTGAATGAGATGGAAGAAGAAACAGTAAGAAGAAGAAGAAGAAGAAGCAGTGGGAAGCACTTCGCAGAAGAACAAGACGTACCAAAAAAAAAATTAACTGCACTCTAACACAATCTCCTCGAGGGCTTTTTGTTGTGACCGCGCCACAATTTGTAGTCACGAGTTTGTGTGTGGTGGCGTATGATGTGACTTTGCTACCACTTTTACATGCAGAATGCCACAGCTTGGGCGAACTTCCGTAAAACGCCCCTACGTTTTTTGCCATTTACCGCCACATAAAACTCATCAAATTCTCGCTTGTAACTTGTCAACTTGTATTGCAGCGCTCCAACAACCTCAAGCTCCTCTGTCGCAAGCCTGTTTAAAACAAACCCACCAACGCTTAGTAGTGGCAACATGGAAGCCTATGACAATTGTTGCTTTGGTTTTATATAACATATTTTAACAGCTGCCATAAGCACTTTCCAGGCAAATAGTTTAAATGCATTGGACATGCGCTGGCAGTAGTTTTTTTTTTTTTTTTTTTGATTGATCTGACTGGCGCGCTTTCTTTCATTTCTATTCTTTGACCATCACTTTTTTTCTTGGTAATTTGTTGTTGTTACTGTTGTTGTGTTTCATAGGTGCATTTTTATAGTTCTTGTGTTTGATACTCACACAGTCAACACGCTACATAGTGATTTAACCGCAAAAAAATCATTTTTTATAAAAATCTAATTTTACTACTACTACGTTTTTTTACCTATAATATATTATTTTATTTAATTTAATTTAATTTAATTTAATTCAATTTAAGTTAATTTTTTTTTATTTTATTATGTTTTATTTTTTTTTATTTTACTTAATTTTGCTTTATTTTATGTTATTTTATTTTATTTTATTTTATTTTATTTTATTTTATTTTATTTTATTTTATTTTATTTTATTTTATTTTATTTTATTTTATTTTATTTTATTTTATTTTATTTTATTTTATTTTATTTTATTTTATTTTATTTTATTTTATTTTATTTTATTTTATTTTATTTTATTTTATTTTATTTTATTTTATTTTATTTTTCTTTATTTTTTTTTATTTTTTTTCATTTTATTTTATTTTATTTTAATTTATTTTATTTTATTTTATTTTTTTTTTTTTTTTTCTTTAATTTTTTTAATTTTACATATATTTTTTTATTTAATTTAGTTTGATTCTATTTTATTTTAAATATTTTATTTTATTTTATTAAAAAAATTCACTTTGTTTTTTCTTTGAGTACACACGCTTACTTTTATATGTATCTAAATAACACCCGAAGATATCGTTAATATATATAATTACAGCTATATCTGATTGTCTTCCAATAACCAGCTGTGTGCACTTTGATATTCGATCTACATCACATAGTTACAGAAACAGCAATATTTGTACATACACATAAATACCCGTATTTAACATTAAATACCTCACTCATTCTTAAAAGTTTAGGTCTGGGTCAGAATTTTGTAATTGGAGCATTGACTGCAGCTGCGATATTGTAACGGTGACGTTGGTCACTGTCACTGTCAGTGTCGCCAACTGCAATATGCTAGCGCACACACTGACTGACTGACAGTCGTTCAGCCATCTAGATGTCCAAGCAAATTAGTAGCCACAAACTCAGCTGGTAAAGACAAAGTGAAACACGGTCAGCCGTCCAACGGACCAGTACAGAGTTTCATTTGGAACAGCGATAAACGCTAAGCCGACAGTGGGGTTTTATAGTAGATATCATGAAAAACAATAATAGCGACAACGGTCCATAATGACTAGCACATTTGTGCTGTGAGTGGAGTGAGAAGAGTGATATTAGTGGATAGTTGCATTGTTGGTGGGAAGGAAAAAATGAATGCCAAAGTATGGTAGCAATTGCGAAAATTTCATTTAATATCTTTTCATGTACTTGTGTATATCTTCTATGAACTAGCCTTTATGTATCTAACCTTGTAAGTCAACCAAACACATGTGGTCACTGCAGTTGTGGACTCAAGCTGATGGAGGCTGCTGCTGCTGCTACTGCTTGGCTTACGAGTACATTGTTTAATGTTTGCTTTAAATTGCTGGGATATTTGCCCGCGTCAGATTGTTATAGTTAGATTATGGCAAAATGTTGGCAGCTGGAAAATATGCGTTAATGCGCACGCGCGGTGCGATTTAAGTCTGTTGGATATTGAGAATGACTGTACGAGAGTGCTGTGGTTTGTGCTTTTTGAAAATTATACCTAGCCCAGTGGTCGTCTAGTAAAATGTGGAATATGGGAAAGGGGCGTAAATTGGTTTTTTTTTATGTAAATATATATGGACGTGTCTTAAATTTTTTTATTCATAGCTATATCTTTTTATTTACTTTTATTCTAGTTTATTTTATTTATTTGTTTTTCATCTTACTTTTTGACTCTGGTTATTTAGCTTTTTTTTTTTTTTCATTTCATATTTTGATATCATTATTTTTTTATTTTGCTTAATTTTTTATTTTACTTTATTTTATTTCATTTTATTTTATTTTTTTATTTTATTTTATTTTATTTTTTTATTTTATTTTATTTGGTTTTATTTTATTTTTTATTTTTTTTTTACTTTATTTTATTTTACTTTTTTATCTTATTTTCTTTTATTTAATTTTATTTTTTTTATATTATTTATTTTATTTTTATTTTTTTTTATTTCTATTTTATTTTTATTTTTAATTTTTTTATTTTTTTTATTTTATTTTTATTTTATTTTTTTTAATTTTTTTTTTTTTATTTTAGTTTATTTTTTTTTATTTTATTTTATTATTTTATTTTATTTTTTTATTTTAGTTTATTTTATTTTATTTTATTTTATTTTATTTTATTATTTTATTTTATTTTGTTTTATTTTATTTTATTTTTTATTTTTTTTTATTTTTTTTTTTATTTTTATTTTATTTTTATTTTATTTTAATTTTATTTTTATTTTATTTTTATTTTATTTTATTTTTTTTAACTTTATTTTATTTTACTTTTTTATCTTATTTTTTTTTTATTTAATTTTATTTTTTTATCTTATTTATTTTATTTTATTTTATTTTATTCTATTTTATTTTATTTTATTTTATTTTACTTTATTTTATTTTATTTTATTTTATTTTATTTTATTTTATTTTATTTTATTTTATTTTATTTTATTTTATTTTATTTTATTTTATTTTATTTTATTTTATTTTATTTTATTTTATTTTATTTTATTTTATTTTATTTTATTTTATTTTATTTTATTTTATTTTATTTTATTTTATTTTATTTTATTTTATTTTATTTTATTTTATTTTATTTTATTTTATTTTATTTTATTTTATTTTAATTCATTTTATTTTATTTTTATCTTATTTTTGTCTTTTTTTATTTTATTTTATTTTTATTTTATTTTTTTTTATTTTTATTTTTTTTTTTATTTTATTTTATTTTTTTTTATTTTATTTTTATTTTATTTATATTTTTTTTTTATTTAATTTTTATTTTATTTTTATTTTATTTTTATTTTATTTTTATTTTTATTTTATTTTTATTTTATTTTTATTTTTATTTTATTTTTATTTTATTTTTATTTTATTTTTATTTTATTTTTATTTTATTTTTATTTTATTTTTATTTTATTTTTATTTTATTTTTATTTAATTTTTTTAATTTTTATTTTATTTTTATTTTTATTTTATTTTTTTATTTTATTTTAATTTTATTTTATTTTTATTTTATTTTTGTTTTATTTTTATTTTGTTTTATTTTTATTTTATTTTATTTTTATTTTATTTTAATTTTATTTTTTTATTGTTTATAGTTTTTTTTATTATTTTTTTATTATTTTTTATTTTTTTTTTGTCTTTATTTCTATTTTACTTTTATTTTATTTTTATTTTATTTTTATCTTACTTTTTTATTTCATTTTTATCTTATTTTATTTTTAGTTTACTTTTATTTTATTTTATTTTTATTATTTTTTATTTTTAAATTTTTTTTTTATTTAATTTTTATTTCATCTTTATTTATTTTTGTTTCTATTTTATTATTTTTTTATTTGGTTAAATCGAACTTAATGCTTTCGCACACGTCTTACTTCGATATGACCCAAATATATACATAAATAAATGTGTAGGATTTTTGAGAGAGAAAGGGCGTAAATTAACACCTCCTAAAGAAAACAACAACTATCTTATGTAAATGCCGTTAAAAGCTTGGCGCATAACGAATTGTTTGAAATTAATATTTTGCGTCGAAATCAAAAAGAAAAAGCCTACAACTCGGATCAGAGACATGAAATTCCATGATTTTGTTTTTCTTTCTCTGCAATACAAAGTCGCACCTTTAAGCTTAGCTTGACAGCTCACTTGCTGCCAACAACAACTATACTTCCGTGATTGTTTTTGTACTTTATAGCCATGCTTCAGCCTACCTTCAGTTTGGACGTTTGTGTGTTGGATTTCTTGCTTTAGCGGCGTGTTATCAAACTCTCTTTTAGCCATATTAGTCCGCCATTAAGTTGTCGTTAATGCGTTGCAATTTCACCATAAAAGCGGTTAAGACCCTTACGTGGCAAATTCATAAGCCGATTAGACGCATTAATAAGCGAGGACACACGCACGCGGTCTACCTATAAACTCATCTGGGCCCTTTACGCCTGAACTTCGCAAATTATTAGTTGCAACTTGTTTTTGAGCATGGACACACAGACGGCTTTGAGGAGACTGTCAAATTTGGAGTCTAAGCTGTTGAACAAGAAAGTGTTCAGAGCGCTAAGACAGGAAAAAAACAAAATTTAAGTATGTAGCAACAACAATGCGGATTCCGGTAAAAAAATGTGTAATATATACATCAAATAATAGCCAAATCGGAACATAATTCCAATTTGTGCCATCCTCGCCACCTTTCGGATTTTTTTTTTTTTCGTATAATGCGTTGTCATAGAAACCTCAACGATGCGGAGCATTTCAGGACCACTGTTCAACGGGAAGTTAGTTGAAAAACGAATGAAAACAAGTTCCTAAAATCCATTAAATCCCATCTCCTCCCCTTCAAAATCTACACCTCTTACAATTCCTTCTTCATAGTACCTTCGTAGTACAAATGAACTCTAATTTGTTTGCCACACATTTATTGTTTCTACTTTACACTCGCTAAGCAAATAATTTCGTTCGCATTCCCTTGCACCCCTTACTTAATATGTTTGACATGTGTTTATGCCTTGTTGACATTTGGGTAAGGTGACATTTTATTGTTTGTTGTTGTTTACTTACACTTGTCAACACATAAGTGTTATGGCAATTGTTATTACCACTACGGTCAGCTAGTTGAGGAGCTCTTCACTTTTGTCACATCTTTTGTGCGAATGTGTAATGTTTTTGTTGCTATTTTTATATTTTTGTGACAATTGCAGCAATGTCATCTCACCTCAACTGTTAACAACAGCTCTCACATGGCTGACAGCAGCAATTTCCGAGTGTTGCCTTTTTTTGGTAGCAACTACTTGTGTGCTATGATGACTTTACCTGCGCTCCTCGCAGTATTGTGCACTTGAGTTTCCACTTCTGATTGGACTCGACATGCTGTTTTCTGTTGGCTGTTGCTATGTTTTTTATTTTTTTTTTTTTGTACTTGCTTAATAACTAAGCGTTTTATGCCCTTTTAAATATTCACTTGTACTTGTGTGCCCTGTTCGAAAATGGCAGCAGCTTGTCAACAATGCTTAACATCAAAACGACAATTGTCAAGTTTGAGTCAATTTAAGAGTGTGTCGGAGAACTAGCTGATTGACTTTGAGCGAGTGTGGTGGAGTGAAAAAAAATGCTTTGATGAATTTACAAGGTGAAATAGTCACGAAATTATTTTCAAGTAGGGTGGCCACCTTACCGCATTATATTTGTATATCCGGTACAAGGTTACCACCTATCTAAATTTTTTTTAAATAATGGAGCAAGATACGCCAATATGGGTATCAAATGAGAGGAATTTTCGGCGACATACCAACTAAAATATTGTCAAGTAGGGTTACCTCCTTTTAGAGTCATTTTGGGTAAGTAAAGTTAACGCTTAATCAATAGCATCGAGCAAGATCGGTCACCCAAGTAGTTACTAAAATAAAATAAAATAAACTAAACAAAGTAAAAAAAATAAAAAAAAAAAAAAAATACCGTACAATAAAAAATAAAATAAAATAAAATAAAATAAAATAAAATAAAATAAAATAAAATAAAATAAAATAAAATAAAATAAAATAAAATAAAATAAAATAAAATAAAATAAAATAAAATAAAATAAAATAAAATAAAATAAAATAAAATAAAATAAAATAAAATAAAATAAAATAAAATAAAATAAAATAAAATAAAATAAAATAAAATAAAATAAAATAAAATAAAATAAAATAAAATAAAATAAAATAAAATAAAATAAAATAAAATAAAATAAAATAAAATAAAATAAAATAAAATAAAATAAAATAAAATAAAATAAAATAAAATAAAATAAAATAAAATAAAATAAAATAAAATAAAATAAAATAAAATAAAATAAAATAAAATAAAATAAAATAAAATAAAATAAAATAAAATAAAATAAAATAAAATAAAATAAAATAAAATAAAATAAAATAAAATAAAATAAAATAAAATAAATTAGAATAAAATAAAAAAGTAAAATAAAATAGAATAAAAATCAATAAAATAAAATAAAATGAATAAAAAAAATAAAACAACAAAAAATGAAAAAAAAAATTAATAAATAAATAACTCTTAACCCATTCCTAATATTTTAACATTCCTAATATTTGAACATAAATTTTTACCTTCGGCTTCGGCGAAGAGGCATCCTCAGGAAAAAAATCTTAATACTCTATGAGTACCTAGAGGGGTCCGTTTTGCGAGGTTTTACTGTACAAAAGAAAAACCTCCCGCTGTGCCAAGCTTTTTCATCAAATTTCATTGCTTCGTCGTTGCGCTTGATTAACTTTATTTAGTTCTCAGCTTGTCACCGACAGCTCGTAAATTTTTTGTAAAAATTCAAATTAAGCATCACTGATTTTCCATATTTTTTTAGCGCTTGTTGACTGTAAACCAATTAAAAGTGCCATTGATTGGATTTATCAACTTTCTATCCCCTTTTTATTAAATTAGTAATATTGTGCAAATTTTCCATTGTTGCATAAATTAATTTTTTTCAAAATGCAAATATGAATGTTTACAAGAGAATTTGCGAAAATTAAACTTTTTATCTATAGAAAGTTTAAAAACAAATTTGTTTATTAACTGTAAACTTTATAGGTTAACGAGTATATATACATACATATACACTGATATTGAAGGGATTAGTTTCGGTTTGCAAGCGCTTGTCAGGCTAATTGATTGTACTTTAGTATTTGCTTAACGAATTTATTGACATAATTTTATTAATTAGAGAAACAGTTTTTTTGTCAACGCTTTTCTTTGTATTTTGGGGCTAATAATGAAAAGTACCTGAATAGCCGAGCTTGCTCGGTGCTTTTGATTTAGTGCTAACTTTATTTACCCAAAATGATCCAAAAATGTCCCTAAAATAATCAATCCCAAAATAATCCTAAAATGATCCAAATAAAATCCCAAAAATATATAATGCAAATACAATACGGAAAATGGTTACCCGGGCCGCCAACACTTCTTGAAAATATTTTAGTTGATATGTCGTCGAAAATACCTTTCATTTGATACTCATATTGGCATATCTCACTCCATAATTAAAAAAAAAAATTAGATAGGTGGCAACCCTGTACTCCCCCCAAGTGGCAAGCCCGAAGTGAATAGTCTTAGAATCAATCATACTACCTATATTCCAAATTTCCTCCAAATCGGTGAAGCTGTTTTGTCGAGATAGTACCGGATATACCAATATACAAATATACTTCGGTAAGGTGGCAACCCTGCTTAAAAATATCTTAGTTGGTATGTCGGCGAAAATACATTTCATTTGATACCCATATTGGCATATCTTGCTCCATAATTTAAAAAAATTAAGATAGGTAGCAACCCTGTACACCCCCCAAATGGATAGTCTTAGAATCAATCATTGTAGCTATATTCCAAATTTCCTCCAAATCGGTCCAGCGGTTTTCGAGATAGTACCGGATATACAAATATAATGTGGTAAGGTGGCAACCCTAGCTGGCAACCCTAGCTGGCAACCCTACTTGAAAATATTTTAGTTGGTATGTCGCCGAAAATACCTTTCATTTGATACCTCTTGCTCCATTATTTAAAAAAATTTAAATAGGTGGCAACTTTGCAAACTTATCGAAGTGGCAACCCCCAAGTGGATAGTTTTATAATCAATCATACCATCTATATGCCTAATTTCATCCAAATCGGTGAAGCTGTTTTGTCGAGATAGTACCGGATATACAAATATACAAATATGCTTAGGTAAGGTGGCTACTCTAGGTGGCAACCCTACTTGAAAATATTTTAGTTGGTATGTCGCCGAAAATAAAAAAAAAACTATAAAAAATTGAGATAGGTGGCAACCCTGTAAACCGCCCCAAGTGGATAGAAATGAATCGCAAATGACCAGCAAATGCTCCTTAAAAATTCTCAACAATTACAAACTTTCATCCTCAATACGAAAAGCTTTTACTTTCCTGCCACTAGACTTTCTTGAAATGGCCCTTTGATAACTTGACTCGATAAGCTTAGCGGTGCAACGTAATTGGTATTAAGTTGGCTTACTTGTGTATCGACAATAACGTCAAGTTGATTGCTAAATCTTTTAATCCTGTCAATTAAGTGCTTGTCTATTCACTGCAACTTTCTACAAAATTGTGCGTACGATGGACGACGACGACGACGACCAACCACACCTGCAAAGTGCCACTTAAATGTTTGATATGAGTTGAGGGTTTTGGTCGTAGCTTGATCGTTGTGACAGTTGTAAGCAGTTGATTAGTGCTTGTTGGAATTTATAAAGACACTGCAAATAAGTAGTTTACTTTTGAGTTGGGGAAAATACTAAAGAGAGACGAAGAATGTTAATTGATTGGTAATAATTTGTCGTCAATTGGGAGAGCTTCTTAGTAAATAATCTCTATGCAAATAACAATGCGATTAGGAATATTTTAGGAAAGTTGAATGCAGAATGCGAATAGTATGTAATATTCGAATAGTATCACTGTGTCCTTTTTCTATTATTCGAGTAAGTAATTGATTACTATTCGATGAGGATTCTGTGTCGGGATCATTCCGGAACGGTTTCGGGATCACTTTCGGACCATTTTCGGGACTTTTTTTGAGATCACTTCGGTACTATTTTTGGGATTATTTTTTAACTGCTTCGGGATCATTTCGAGGCTGTTTCGGAATCGCTTCGGGACCATTTTCGGGACTGTTTTGGTGCAATCTCAGACCATATTTGGGATCATTTTAGGACTGCTTGGCTACTATTTTAGGGATCGCTTCGGAATCAATACGGGTATTCGGATAGTATTACTATCCCCTTTGAATACCTTTTCTTTATTTTTCGAATAATTGATTTCTATTCGATGAGGGTTCTGTGTTTATATAATTATCGGGATCACTCCTTTTGATCACTTCGGTACCATTTTTGGGACTGATTTGGTATAATTTCGGGACTATTTTTGGGATCATTTCTCAACTGTTTCGGGACCATTTTCGGGACTGTTTCGAGCACACTTCGGGACCATATTCTGGACTGATTTGGTAAAATTTCGGGACCATTTAGGGACTGGGTCTGGGTCTCTTCGGGGTCCCTTCGGTATCATTTCAGTACTGTTTCAGCACCATTTTCGAGACCGTTTCGGTATAGTTTCAGGACCATATTTGGGATTATTTTAGGACTGCTTCGTGACTATTTTCAGAATCGCTTCGGAATCATTTCGGGGCTCTTTCTGTTGTCTTTATAGCTACGTTCAACGTGCGAGAGTTAAAAAAAAAACCTACACGATCTGTATGGAAATAGTTTGGAGCTTGTCGCGTGCATGATTCATCGAATGGGTCGAACGGCCTTATCATATACCGAAAAGCAGGCTCAACTTAACACTTCAAGGCGTTGCTTGGGCCATCCTTACACAAGAATCATTTTATTATCTCTACTCACATCCAAGTACCTACCTATAAAAATAATTTGTAGATATTAAGAAAACTCCCACGTATTTATGCGCTGCTAATTTAATGAAATTCCAGTATTGCTCAGCATAAAATGATGCCCAACAGGTGCTGTTGCGTGCCATACTGAAGATGTTTTTTTTTTTGTTGCCACTGGAATTACATTAACGTTAATATAAAAATCAATAATTTGCTGCTGCTCACACGTATGAGTGAGTTGTGGTTGTGATCTGAGCTGTATTTTGTTAGTTCCTTGTTATTGCCATCTTTCACATTTTCTACATCTTCCCACCTATCCAAGCAGGTTTCTGGCAACTTTAACGAAAATTTGGTTAGTTAAGTTCAAAACTGAAATGTGTGGTGTCGACTATGTGGCGGCTTTTGTGTGCGAGCTAACCAACAAACAAAAATGATTATAAGCAAGTTTCACGAAAATTAAATTAAATTTCCTTGGTCACAAAAAGTTTACATATCGTCGCTCGCTTGCCAGAAGCAGGAATGTGCAATTTCCAAGATTTGACTAAATAGGCTCAGGTGATTGGCCTGTCTTTCCTCTACGATTCACGAAAATCCTGGGTTTTCAAACGACAAGAAACCCCCAAAACCTTGCAATACCATTCATGTTTCCGGCACAACAAAAATGTATAAAAACTGAATTTTTAAATTTTTTCAAATTTTCGTTTTGACAGAAACATGAATGTGTAGCAAAAATGTTACGTATACGCCATGGTGTCATGCCTAACATTCATGTTTCTGGCGAAACAAAAATTTTAAAAAGTTAAAAATTCAGTTTTTAAACATTTTCGTTGCACCATAAACATGAATGTGCAACACATTTAGGTTTCTGGCACAACGTATATTTTAAAAAATTTTGTTTGGAAATTTTTAAAATATGAATATGCCTAATCTCGTGGATTTGAAGGAATATTAACGTAAACAACATGAGAATATAACTTGCAGAATATATTTATATAAAAAACTAAAATTTAAAATTTTTGCGAGAGGAATAAACTTTCAGATACGATATCTCAAAATTTTTAGTTTGGCACATTCATGCTTCTGGCAAGCGAGCGACGATATGTATGTTTTGTTTTTGCTGTTATGACATTCACTTATTATGGTAGGATATAAATAAATATTTGCTTAATGCTTGCAAGGAAAACAACTTGCGGTTTTTTGTGTTTGAGTGAAATAGGTACTTTGAGAGTCTTGACTTTCAATCTAATCTTTTTTGCTTCTCGAGTCACAGAGTAAATATAAAAATTAAATTAGATTAAATTAAATAAGAGTACCTGGGTGACCGAGCTTGCTTGACGCTATCAATTTTGCGCTAACTTTACTTACCCAAAATGATACCAAAATGACCCTATAATATTCCCAAAATAATACTAAAATTATACCAAGAACGACCCCAAAATAACCCTTAAATGTTCCCAAAATGATCCGAAATTTTACTCAAAATGACACAAAAATGATCCCAAATGACCTTAAAATGAACCTAAAATGATCACAAAATGATCCAAAAATGATTCCAAAGTGGCCCCAAAATGATTCCAAAATGAGTCCAAAAAGACCCTTAAATGTGTCCAAAATGATCCGAAAATGGCCCTAAAATAATCCTAAAATAATCCCAAAACGACCCCAAACGTTTACACAAAATGACCCAAAAACTATCCCAAAATGACCTCAAAATGATCCGAAAATGATCCCAAAATTGTAATTATATAAATACAATACGGTAAAATGGTAACCCTGAGCGGCAACCCTACTTAAAAATATTTTAGTTGGAACGTCGTCGAGAATACCTTTCCTTTCATACCAATATTGGCATATCTCGCTCCATAATTTGAGACAGGTGGTAACCCTGTAAACCCCCCAAGTGGCAACCACGAAGTGGATAGTCTTAGAATCAATCATACTATTCATATGCCAAATTTCATCCAAACCGGTTAAGCTGTTCACGAGATAGTATCGGAAAAATATACAGCGTTAAGGTGGTAACCCTACTTGAAAATATATTTTAGGTGGTATATAACCGAAAATACCTTTAATTTGATACCCATATTGGCATATCTTACTCCATAATTAAAAAAAAATGAGATAGGTGGTAACCCTGTAAACACCGCAAGTGGATAGTCTTAGAATCGATCATAATATCTATTTTCAAAATTTTATCCAAATCGATCAATCGGTTCCCGAGATAGTCCGGGTATACAAATATACATACATACATACATATATACAAGTCCAGCTCGTTTAAAGTTATAAGAAAAGATTAAAAAAATTTAATAGAATAATAATATGAAAACCTCCCAACTATTCCTAATACTGAACATTCATTTCACAATCGAGCATACCCTTCAAGCCAGTTAGGTACTCTACGAATTTCCACTTTGTAATAATATAGCCCATTTGTTGAGAACTTTCCATGTTTAATGCTAAAATTCCGTGTCGTCCTAACATATATAACCAAATTGCACCAATCAAAACAAGCAACATTCAAACAAAATTTATGAATAGCAACAAACATTTGTTTCTAACTTTACGACGAATAAAATTAATTTAATAACAATTTACACCCCATTGAATTTATAACCATTTGAAATGTTAGAACATTTTTTATGACCATAAAAAACGCATATCTACGATTTTAACGCTATGCATGCAACAAAAAAATTTACACACACGCAGTGCATTGCGTTTTGAAGTGTGGCGCCTGGCCATTTCATTTCGTTTTTTTTTTTCATACGCATTCATACGAGTATTTACATATATTTTTGCAATATAAAGCATTTATTGCATGTTCATTTCGTTAGTTTTTTAGCAATATTTTTTTATCAATAGCAACAATTTTTATTGCATAAAATATTTCCAATAACTACAGCAATTCTGTTACTCGAAGGGAGTTCGTGATAAAAACTTTTAAATCAGCAGCAGATGAGATGCATCGCATTAGGTGGTCGATATGAGCATGTCACGGCAAACAATTTTTTTTTTTAGATGGTAATTTTAGGGTTGGAGGTTGTCTATTATTCTTGTACTCAACTGTTACTTGAACTAGTGGAGCATCTCCTTAGCTTATAAAGGTATCACCGACAGACTAAATTGGTATTTCCATGCATAGGTCCATGCATAGGTCTCCAGCTGGAAGTTTAGAGTTGACCTAAGCCCAACTCGTCAGATGCCTATATAAATATGGTCAAGCATGTACTTTCTGTAGTCCCTTCTTCATGCTTCTTCAGCTTTCAAATAGGTAGTATTGCAGCATCAATTTTTTGTTTCTCATTCGTTAACAAAAAAAAAAGTTACGTATACGTCATGTTACTTTTATGAAAAATTTATGTTACTTTTCGTCATTCAATCAAGGGCAAACAATTTTTTCTGGGCTCAATAGAAAATATTTCAAGCTTACATTTTATTTTAGTTAAAAGGTGTAGCACGTTGTAGCATTCAAATTTTTAGTCTATCCAAATTAGAAAAGGTTCCATTTATGGCGTATAATTTTTTCTGCATGTTCAATACAAAGCAACTAAATGAGCTTTCGACTTGCTTGTTTGGCTATCACTTTTTCTATTTACAGTAGCCAATATATTTATTTATATATCTCTTATTGAAGCAAATAAATATTTTAATTGACATTAATTGCATTTTAATTGCAAAGTAAAACTATAATAAATAAATGATTAGTTAAGCATAATTTGTTTTATTTATTAAAAGTGCTAGCTAGCTAGCTGTGCAAACGACAACTGTGCAAAATAGTAGAGCAAATTAAATAACCAAATAAAAATAATGAAAGTAATAATAATGATAAAATTAATAATTATAATCTATAGTATAAGTAAACCATATTCCACGAATATATTTAATTGCTTTTAATACTTTTAATAAAAGCACCATTAAATGCATTTTGCTTGCGCCACATTCAGATTCAAACACAAACACAAATACAAACATACACTCGCACATAGTAAAAATTCAAATTGACAACCAACCACATTGTGCGGTGTCAATTTATTGTTAATATCGGCTTATCGCTATCGCCTTTCAACCCAACCGTAAGTTTTCTCGAGACCTGCCTCAGGCGCACCCAGCAATCAGCAAAGCATTTAAAGCGCGCGCCACACGCTTAAAGTTATTTTTTGGTTTTTTGCTGTTATGTGGCATATGAGTACTTAAAAATGAATATATACTTCTTACACATATATTTAAACTGCCATAAATGGTTTAATAAAAAAAATAATAGTAAAAATTAAGTATATATTCACATATAAAATAAATTTACTTAAATGCATTTAATAAACCTGAAAAATCAATTATTCGCTAGCATGTGAAAAACAATAACAATACGAGAAGCTATTATAAAAACAAAATAAAACCAATGATTTCACGATATCCAATCAATTGCATGAAGTTGAAGACAAATGGACTCACCATATATGAGCATAGGTGTATTTGGCCACCCATTATGACTTTGGCGACACCTGCAAATATCAAATGCTGAGTGTTTTCAATCGGAGTATTCACGATGAGGTGTAATAACTTCAATCAATAAACAAGTCAAATCTTTTTGATTGTATAAGCTAACAAGTTTGGAGCGATTAGCAGTGGTAGTTCGACAGGGTTGCCGAATTCGTTAGCCATTTCTTTTATTTATTTATATTTTTTTTAAATTTAGGTTAGGTTCAAGTGGCTGCCGCAGAGGCACACTTAGGCCAGTTTTGAAAGGCCCGTTGTGATACCACCAACACAAGGAAAGTCAGTCCCGGGACCCAGCCATATGGAAAATCCCTGAGTTGTTGGGATTTTCCACATAGCAGAATCCCGGGACTGACACTCCTAAACCGACACCGTTACTCCTCCTCGAACCACTTAGATGACTTTATGAAGCCCATCAAGTCCTTTATGTCTATTTCCGCGATCTGGCTTAGGCTGTCCAGGAACGGAACTCCCAAAAAGCGCGTTCTCGCGCCGCTTAAAGCCGGACAGTTGCAGATGAGGTGCTCCACTGTTTCCTCCTCCTCATCATCTTTGCAACTCCTGCAGCATCGTCGGTAGGGCACACCTAGCCTTTCTGCATGCCTACCAATGAGGCAGTGACCGGTTAATACCCCTATCAATATGCAGATTTCCCTCCTAGTTAGGGCATAAATGCGTCTAGACCTTTTAAGATCCCATTTTGGCCAGGTTTGTTTCGATATGCGACACCCTGGGGATTGCAGCCATCTTTCGTTGGCTTGACGGAGTGTGTGCTCCTTCAGCATTAGTTTGCATGTGGCAAACGGCATACCTAAGCGCTCTTTATCCTGAAGAACCTGCTTGGTCGTGCCCTGCCTGGCAAGCTCGTCTGCCTTACAGTTTCCCTCAATGTCCCTATGTCCCGGGACCCATATGAGGTTTACGCGGTTCTGTTGGGCCATCTCCTGAAGAGATCGACGACAGCTGAGCGTCAGTTCAGAGTTGAACGTGTATGAGCCAAGGGATCTGATGGCCGCTTGGCTATCGCTGAAAATAGCGATATCTTCTCCGATAACACGTTTGCTTAACCAGGCCGCGGCGTCCAGGATTGCCGAGACTTCCGCCTGGAAGACGCTACAATGATCAGGTAGTCTGAAGGAGAGCTCAAGGTCCAAATCCCTTGAATAAACTCCTCCTCCAACTCTGCCGTCCCACTTCGAGCCGTCGGTGTATATGGAAGTGCCACCATTTGTTTCGGGACACCAATCCGTCCTCTCCCAGTCTTCTCTGCTGGGAATGTTTATTTTGAAACAGCTATCCCCGACTGTAGTAGTCGCACAACGATCTGTGCTTAGAGGGAGAAAGCTGTAAGATTCCAGAATACTGGAGTGTCCAATAGTACCCGCAGCCCAACTGGAGGTTTCTCTTAGGCGCAGAGCTGATGCCGCCGCTGACCGAAACCCTTCCAGATCAAGTGGCAAAATGCCCAGAATGACCTGGAGGGCTTCGTTGGGCGTTGTCCTTAGCGCACCGCTTATACAGATCATATTGGATCTATGGACTTTCCGCAACAGATTCAGGTATGTTGCCTTGCTCAGCGCAGGCCACCATACGACGACTCCATAAAGCATGATTGGGCGAATGATGGCCGTGTAGATCCAACTGCATACTGTAGGGCTGAGCCCCCATTTTTTGCCAATGGCTCTTTTGCATGTGTAAAGAGCGATGCAAGCTTTCTTCTGGCGCTGAAGAACATTCTCCTTCCAATTGAATTTCCTGTCCAGAAGTATGCCAAGAAACTTGGCCTTATCCGACAAGCCCAGGCGCGTGCCATCTAGTTCTGGTAGGCTTAGTGGCGGTATTTTGTACCGGTTGGTGAAGAGGACAAGTTCCACCTTCCCTGGGTTGATACTAAGTCCGCAGCGAGAGGACCACGTCGAAACTTCTCGCAGTGCTACTTGCATCAGGTCACACAGAGTTTGTGGGAACTTGCCTCTGAATGTAATAGCTAAATCGTCTGAGTATGCCACTATCTTCCCGCCCCCCCCAGCTTGTGTCACGTAGCAACGAGTTGACTGTGAGGTTTTTTTTAATTTACTGTATATGATTTTACTTTATTTCGTTTAATATAGTTTGATTATATTTTTTATTAAATTTTTTTTGTTTAACTTTTTTTATTTTTACTTTATTTTTTTTTAATTTTTGGTTATTTATTTTTTTTTTTTTTTATTTTTTTTATTTTTTTTTATTACTTTATATTATTTTATTTTATTTTTTTTTTGTTTAATTTTATATTATATTGTTGTATTTTATTTATTTTATTTTATTTTATTTTTTTATTTTATTTTTTTGTTTTTTTTTTTTAGTTTTATTTTATTTTGTTTTATTTTAATTTATTTTTTTTAATTTTTTTTTTATTTTATTTTTTTTTTATTTTTTCATTTTATTTTTTATATCATTTTATTTAATTTAATCTTATTCATTTAATTTTAGTTTATTGCATTACTTTTTTATTATTTTTTTTATTTATTTTTTTTCATTTTTATTTTTTTTTTATTTTTTTATCTTATTTTATTTTATTTTATTTTATTTTTTGTTTAATTTTATTTTATATTGTCGTATTTTATTTAATTTATTTTATTTTATTTTTTTTATTTTAATTTATTTGGTTTAGTTTATTTTATTTTATTTTATTTTATTTTATTTTATTTTATTTTATTTTATTTTATTTTATTTTATTTTTTATTTTATTTTATTTTATTTTATTTTATTTTATTTTATTTTATTTTATTTTATTTTATTTTATTTTATTTTATTTTATTTTATTTTATTTTATTTTATTTTATTTTATTTTATTTTATTTTATTTTATTTTTTTTTTTTATTTTATTTTATTTTTTTTTTTTGTATCTCATTTTATTTTATTTTATTTTATTTTAGTTTATTTAATTTTTTTATTTTGTTTTTTTTTTTTTTTTTCAATTAGTTAATTTTTTTTATTTTACTTTATTGCATTTAATTCAATTTTATTCTATTTTTTTTTTCATTCCATTTGTTTGAAAAAAAAGACCATTTCTATGCCGAACACAACTAGGTATACAATCGTCCACATACGTGGGTCTCATTCAAGGGCCCCCTAGAAGAATTTATTACGGTGTAACTACAAAACGACAATTACTATCAGAAATTAATGTCTTTTTCAATTAACTACATACATACTCATACATAGGCACACAAACACTTGTCGAACAACGCACTGTGTGTCCATGCGGGCTGAGTGTCCATGTTTTAACCTTCAGCTATGAAAATTATATGCGCTCGGTTCCTGCAGAGCGAAACAATAGCTGCAGCGAATATTTAATATTCCCATATAATTACATGCGGCCCACTATATATTTAAAATATTCTTCGTTTTTAATTTTTTTTTGCATACGAAATATGTGAGCATAAAGAATTTTTATTGTATCAACATCCTGTTAACAACGATTTTTATGTTTTACTTGGAATCGTAAAAATATTTAATGTTCCCCTTAGATATGTGAATGTATGTAGGAACAAAAGATGCAATAGTAAAATTTTAATTAAGGGTTTCCTTTTTGTTAAACGCAATTGGGTATATATTTATGTTGGCAAGATTTAGATACATAAATGAGCCAAAAAGTTAAAAAATTTGAGAAACAGCTTCAGCTTTGAGACTGTGTAAAGCTTTTTTTAAAAAAAAAATATTAAAAAATTGACCAAAATACACTTAAAAATAATTATTTTATTTTATGCATAGCGACCTCTAAGGGTTAAGTTTTAGGGGGTTTTTGTAAGGCCTATTTTCTCATTCATTTTTTTACATAAATCGCCCTGATATAAATAAATCAATTTGATTATAGCTAAAGCCTGCATTGGTATGCAAAGTTTCAAAGGTTTATATTTAAAACTTACCTCCCTTTATCTAGGTGTTTTATACACAACTTTTTTACTATAGCCGGCGCTTATCGGCAACATGTTTAGTTGCCAATGGCACGTACCGGCCAAGTCATTAAAACTGCAACCAACAGCACAACACATGCATAATAACTGTAGCTGTTGTGGATATTAATGCGGTCAACAGCAATAGTAACATCAGCTAAAATAATAACAACAAATTGATGATCGTCAGAAAGTCAAGTTTGCCGAAGCATTTAAAATGATGAATTACACTTTTTGCCAACAACTTTGGCGGCAAGCAAATCATCTGGAGGCTACTTGTTTGGCATACAAATATTTCGATGGCAACATAAAACTTTTGCTTTGGCGGCAGAATAAGTGCTCGTACATAAATAGCACTAGGAATATGTAATAAATGTATGAAATAGTAACAGCTGTTAAATACATGCATAGCTTCAAGGTTGTGCACTTTAGTATACACTTATAGGACAGACTCAGAAGGCAAATCGAACAAAATTTCTAGTTTTTGTAAGAGAGGGAACAAAACAAAATTTAAAAAAGTAAAAGAAAAATTAATTACAAAAAAATAAGTAAACAAATTTAAATAAAACAAAAAGGAAATAACGCAAAATGAAGTAATTAAAGAAAATGCAATAAAGTAAAATCAAACTAAAATAAAATAAATTCAAATTATAAAAAAAAAAATAAAAAAAATAATAAAATCAAATAAAACAAAAGAAAATAAAATAAAATAAAATAAAATAAAATAAAATAAAATAAAAAAAATAAAAATAATAAAATAAAATAAAATAAAATAAAATAAAATAAAATAAAATAAAATAAAATAAAATAAAATAAAATAAAATAAAATAAAATAAAATAAAATAAAATAAAATAAAATAAAATAAAATAAAATAAAATAAAATAAAATAAAATAAAATAAAATAAAATAAAATAAAATAAAATAAAATAAAATAAAATAAAATAAAATAAAATAAAATAAAATAAAATAAAATAAAATAAAATAAAATAAAATAAAATAAAATAAAATAAAATAAAATAAAATAAAATAAAATAAAATAAAATAAAATAAAATAAAATAAAATAAAATAAAATAAAATAAAATAAAATAAAATAAAATAAAATAAAATAAAATAAAATAAAATAAAATAAAATAAAATAAAAATAAAATAAAATAAAATAAAATAAATAAAATAAAATAAAATAAAATAAAATAAAATAAAATAAAATAAATAAAATAAAATAAAATAAAATAAAATAAAAATAAAAATAAAATAAAATAAAATAAAATAAAATAAAATAAAATAAAATAAAATAAAATAAAATAAAATAAAATAAAATAAAATAAAATAAAATAAAATAAAATAAAATAAAATAAAATAAAATAAAATAAAAAAAATAAAAATAATAAAATAAAATAAAATAAAATAAAATAAAATAAAATAAAATAAAATAAATAAAATAAAATAAAATAAAATAAAATAAAATATAAAATAAAATAAAATAAAATAAAATAAAATAAAATAAAATAAAATAAAATAAAATAAAATAAAAT
>CAXKVI010000002.1:12847010-12852010 GCA_964058755.1 Campiglossa producta | reverse complement strand
ATCCGTACCCCTACATAAATGTCTTCCTACATACATATTTAACGCTACATAACTCAATTTTCCACTAACAAGCAACTCTTTAATATTTGGAGTCAAACAATTTTCCAAAAACCGTAACAGCTTTTGAGTGACAGTAACAAATCACTACAAGCCCAATGGTATTTACGTTTATAGCTGAGACATTGTCACATTTACAAACTAGGCAAAAGTTATGGTCACGAACGCTGCCAAAAGCCTAATTCATTGACATGCCAGTGGCGAACATTGACACTTGTGCGTGGAGCGCAAGCAATGTTATTTTTTTTTTTTTGTGAAACGCAGTTGTAGCCTGTTTTACAACAAAAAAAAATAAAATATAATATAAAAAAGTAAAGACAAAAATTAAGGCTGACAAAAACCACAACTGCGGGGTAGGTTCGTTGCTTAAGTCTTTCGTTTGAAATCTATACATTTTCATTTGAGTTGTGGCGGTATGGAAACAAATTCTTAGATGTAATAAATATTGTGAGATATTGGGTTATAAGACAAAAAAAAATAAAAAAAATTACTTAACTTTTTCAAAAAATTTTTTTAAATTTTGAAATTTTCTTCATACAAATCGATGCCAAATTTCTGATAATTTTGAAAAAAAAAAAGTTTCTTTTGTTTTATAAATGTGACCAATTCGGAAATGAGACTTGTAACTATATCAGAGTTTAGAGTCAAAAAGCAAAAACACTCTCAACTTGGCAAGTACTTTGACCGTGTCCACCTTATTAGTTTAATTTGCTGCAATAAAATGCAAATGACAAATGACTGACGAAGTTGTTTTTATCGTCACCACCCGGCTTTGCATTAATTACAAACTTTTTTTATGTTTCTAAACTACAGTTTTGCTATTTTTCATATTCTTTATTGATATTACGATTTTATAAAGTGATTGGCAAATTACTTATTTAGTTGCACTCGATTTTAAATTTCAATTATATAGTAGTCGTTATTCATATATTTGATTTAAGATTTTAATGAGATAAGCATGTTCAATGTCTGCAAGCATGTTCGGCAACATAAAAACATTTGCATATTGTGTGTAATTAGTTTTGTTTGTACACTCGCTGATCATTGTAGCTGTTAATTATTAGCATTTAACATGATATTTCATGCAATTAGTATAAAAGTCAAAGCCAGTTTTTAGACAGATATTTTTAATGTTGTCAAGTTAGAGTTGGAAGCTTTTCATTAGTTTTATAAAGTCATTTTAACTTGAATGCGTTTTTCGAATAAATCTACATTTTATACATTATGAACTGTGACTATCAAATTTTCAAGGAAAGAAAGGAAAGGATGGGAAAGGAAAGGAAAGGAAAGGAAAGGAAAGGAAAGGAAAGGAAAGGAAAGGAAAGGAAAGGAAAGGAAAGGAAAGGAAAGGAAAGGAAAGGAAAGGAAAGGAAAGGAAAGGAAAGGAAAGGAAAGGAAAGGAAAGGAAAGGAAAGGAAAGGAAAGGAAAGGAAAGGAAAGGAAACGAAACGAAACGAAAGGAAAGGAAAGGAAAGGAAAGGAAAGGAAAGGAAAGGAAAGGAAATTAAAGGAAAGGAAAAGAAAGGAAAAGTAAAGAAAGGGATTAAAATTAAAGTAAAGGAATGAAAATTAAAGAAAAGTAAAGGGAAAGAAAGGAAAGGAAAAGAAAGTAAAGGAGAGGAAAGGAAAGAAAAGGAAAGGGAAGGAAAGGAAAGGAAAGGAAAGGAAAGGAAAGGAAAGGAAAGGAAAGGAAAGGAAAGGAAAGGAAAGGAAAGGAAAGGAAAGGAAAGGAAAGGAAAGGAAAAGAAAGGAAAGCAAAGGAAAGGAAAGGAAAGGAAAGGAAAGGGAAGGGAAAGGAAGGGAACGGAAGGGAATGGAAGGGAAGGGAAAATAAAGGAAATTTAAGGAAAATAAAGGCGAGGAAAGGAAAAAAAGTTAGGGTAAAGAAAGGAATGGGTCTGAAACGAAAAGAAAACTAGATAAGGGAAGGAAAGGAGAGTCGAAGGAAAGGAAAGGAATCATATCGGGGTCATTTTGAGGTCTTATTGGGGTCAATTTGGGATCTTTTTGGGATCATTGTAGGATCACATTGGAGGTGTGATTTTAGGATCATCTTGCGTGTGATTTTACGGTAAATTTGGGATTTTTTATTATCATTTCGAGGTCATATTGGGAATAAAATGTGTCTTGCTGTTTTGATGGTAATTCGATAAATAAGCAGCATTATTTTCGCATTTGCAACGAAGGAAATACGCCTAAAAATAATAATTTACTTCAACTTTTGTGCGGATATAGATGTTTAGACAGCAAACGTCTCGAGTACTTGGTACTCCCGTCTTTTTTTTTCAAATATATACTTTTACACCTGTACTGAGTACAATTTTAAAACATTCACTTACGGTTTAAATTTCCAAGAAACTGTTTATAACTTTTTGAGTAATTTTCGAATCATTTTGGAGTCATTTTAGGATCATTTTGGGTAATTTTTTGGGTCAATTTGGGAACATTTGAGGGTCTTTCTGGGGTCGTTTTGGTATTATTTTAGGACTATTTTGGGAACATTTTTGCATAATTTTGTGATAATTTTAGGGTACATTTAATTGTGTTTTGGGATCATTTGGGAATAATTTTTGGATAATTTTAGGGTCATTTTGTGGTCATTTTGGGATAATTTTAGGAACATTTTTGGGTCGTTTTGGGTTCAATTTCGTATAATTGTGGGAGCATTTAAGGCTCTTTTTCGGATCATTATTTTGTGATTATTTTTGGGTCATTTTGGGATCAATTTGGGTAAGTAAAGAGCAAGGTCGGTCACCCATGTACTTCTCTTTATACCCTTTCCACTGGTATAGGTTTTAGGTTAATATTCCTCCAATTCCTCGACATTTAGAACATTCAACTTTTAAAAAAATTTCCAAAGTAAATTTTTTTAAATTTTCGTTGTGCCAGAACCATCAATGAGTAGCACATTAATTTTTTTAGAGCAAAGAAAATGTTTAAAACTTGAATTTGTAAATTTTTTAAAGTTTTCGTTGAGCCAGAAACGCGAATGTGTAGCAAAATTGTTACGTTTACGTCATGGTGTCTGTGGTTCAGTGCAAATTTTGAAATTCAATTTTTGAACATTTTCGTTGCGCCAAAAACATGAATATGTAGCACATCCGTTTTTCTGGCACAATTTTCATGAAAATGTCATTGTAAATTTCCGGGGGTTCCTTGTACTTTGGGGACTCAGGATTTTCGTGAATAGTAGAGTAACGAGAGATTAGTCATATCAGCCTTTTAACTCAAGCAAGCGAGCGACGATGTGTAGCCCAAAAAGTTTTAAATTTATTCTCAAATTTTTAACCGTGTATTATTATTATTGCTTAAATTCGCTATATATTTCTGATATAATTTTTAACGGTGTGCTCTTAATTGTGATTTTTATGAAGTCAGTGGAATTGATCAAATACTAAAACAAATATAAGCTGGCAAAAGTAATATTTTATAACTAAGCTACTAACCTTTACAACTTTGGATAGACCAAATTTTTATGCTACAGCGTGCTACAGTTTCCCACTATTATAAAATTAAAGTTTGGAATATTTTCTATCGATTAATGAAAAAAATTGTTGCCCTTACTTGCCCCTTTTACGTAAACTTGATTTATTAAGTTTATAAACTTAGTTAAACAGTTCAAAGTCAACATTGTCTTGAATTTCAAACTCGGCTAGCTGAAAGAATTATGTAGAAAAGACCTCAGATGTCTCACAACAAAAAGTGTGACAACCCAAATATGACCAGGGAAAGCTTAAAAACATTCCAATATACCAATCGTTGGTTGAGGGTTTTCTAGTAGCTCTGGTATTTTCGTATGTTTCTCTGAACTCTAAACACTCCACCAATAATATTCAGTTACAATACTGTAAAAGTTTCGTAATTCGTAATTTATGTCACCATAAATTCCAGCATTTCCACTGGACCAAAAAAAAAGCGCAGAAGCAGTAAGTTGGTGAAATAAAAGACTCAGTTACACACCAGCGGCAATAACAATTTTTAAAAACTTGCCAAAATTATTTTTGCTAAGGGGGCAGTGAAATGCTAGTGCTTACCTGTACAAATGTAACAAATTTCGGATGTATGTATGTAAGAGAACATATTTATGTATGGCCCACAGCAGGGGAGCCTATAATTACCAGCTCATAAAACACAAGCGACCATTGTGATTTGTAGTGGTGAAAATATAAGTTTTTAGCAGCGACTTAAGCACTGGTTACATGCACTTTAAAGCTTATATGCAACGTATATTTGTATGTTTGTATATGCGTTTGTGTGCAATTGAACTGTGAAAACAATCGCCGGAAACACCATTATTAAAATCATAACTAACCTGGCGTCAACAGCAAAGGGGCGATTCGAAGGCAAACAGCGGCTAGTGGCAACAAAGTTGGAAAATAGAGCGCGCTAAGAAAAGGGGTGGGATACACGCTCGAGCACAGATTTAGCCACAGTCTGACTTAACAGTCCATGTTGCCACACATAAGTACCTGCCATAGACGCCCCATTTCGTCGTACTGCCATAGCGCTTATGTTTATTATGGCTGAATTGAGTGAGTTGCCAAAGTTAACGAGCGACTAAAATTTTTTCGGTGGATAAAGCCTTGGCGGTGGAGTAGTTGTGCCGCGCTCAAATTCAATACAATGTCGTTTTATGTTTTTGTTGTTGTACACCATTGTGCACTTACCTTGATGATTGTTACATATTATTATTGTAGATTTGGTGAGCTCCTTTTTTTTTTGTTTATAGCATTGCTGGCATAACTGTTCGTTCATTTGTTATTGTTGGCCAAGATCACTATGTGCACAATTGCAAGCCTTCGCGGACAAGTTTGAAGCAGGCGCAAGCGTACATCAAGCACCCTGTCTGCAAGTGCAATTTAAGCGCTCAATAAATTTATCCAGAAAAGTTATGCCTTCGCAAATTTAGTTTTCTTGTAGTCTTTGTAAATGGCAACCTATTG
>CAXKVI010000002.1:12841767-12846810 GCA_964058755.1 Campiglossa producta | reverse complement strand
AGGAATGAAAATTAAAGAAAAGTAAAGGGAAAGAAAGGAAAGGAAAAGAAAGTAAAGGAGAGGAAAGGAAAGAAAAGGAAAGGAAAGGAAAGGAAAGGAAAGGAAAGGAAAGGAAAGGAAAGGAAAGGAAAGGAAAGGAAAGGAAAGGAAAGGAAAGGAAAGGAAAGGAAAGGAAAGGAAAGGAAAGGAAAGGAAAGGAAAGGGAAGGGAACGGAAGGGAATGGAAGGGAAGGGAAAAGAAAGGAAATTTAAGGAAAAGAAAGGCGAGGAAAGGAAAAAAAGTTAGGGAAAAGAAAGGAATGGGTCTGAAACGAAAAGAAAACTAGATAAGGGAAGGAAAGAAGAGTCGAAGGAAAGGAAAGGGATCATATTTTGAGGTCAATTTGGGATCTTTTTGGGATCATTGTAGGATCATATTGGAGGTGATTTTAGGATCATCTTGTGTGTGATTTTACGGTAAATCGAGGTCATATTGGGAATAAAATGTGTCTTGTTGTTTTGATGGTAATTCGATGAATAAGCAGCATTATTTTCGCATTTGCAACGAAGGAAATACTCCTAAAAATAATAATTTACTTCAACTTTTGTGCGGATATAGATGTTTACACAACAAACGTCTCGAGTACTTGGTACTCCCGTCTTTTTTTTTTTCAAATAGATACTGTTACACCTGTACTGAGTACAATTTTAAAACTTTCACTTACGGTTTAAAATTCCAAGAAACTGTTTATAACTTTTTGAGTAATTTTCGAATCATTTTAGAGTCATTTTTGGATCATTTTGGATAATTTTTGGGTCATTATGGGAACATTTGAGGGTCTTTTTGGGGTCGGTTTGGTATTATTTTAGGACTATTTTGGGAACATTTTTGCATAATTTTGTGATAATTTTAGGGTACATTTAATTGTGTTTTGGGATCATTTGGGAATAATTTTTGGATCATTTTAGGGTCATTTTGTGGTCATTTTGGGATAATTTTGGATCATTTTTGGGTCGTTTTGGGTTCAATTTCGTATAATTTTGGGAGCATTTAAGGCTCTTTTTCGGATCATTATTTTGGGATTATTTTTGCGTCATTTTGGGATCAATTTGGGTAAGTAAAGTTAGCGCTAGAGCAAGATCGGTCACCCAGGTACTTCTCTTTATACCCTTTCCACTGGTATAGGTTTTAGGTTAATATTCCTCCAATTCCTCGACATTTAGAACATTCAAAGTAAATTTTTTAAAATTTTCGTTGTGCCAGAACCATCAATGTGTCGCACATTAATTTTTTTGGAGCAAAGAAAATGTTTAAAACTTGAATTTGTAAATTTTTTAAAGTTTTCGTTGAGCCAGAAACGCGAATGTGTAGCAAAATTGTTACGTATACGTCATGGTGTCTGTGGTTCAGTGCAACACATTCGTTTTTCTGGCTCAACGAAAATTTTAAAAAATTTTGAAATTCAATTTTTGAACATTTTCGTTGCGCCAAAAACATGAATATGTAGCACATCCGTTTTTCTGGCACAATTTTCATGAAAATGTCATTGTAAATTTCCGGGGGTTCCTTGTACTTTGGGGACTCGGGATTTTCGTGAATAGTAGAGAAACGAGAGATTAGTCACATCACCCTTTTAACTCAAGCAAGCGAGCGACGATATGTAGTCCAAAAAGTTTTAAATTTATTCTCAAATTTTTAACCGTGTATTATTATTATTGCTTAAATTCGCTATATATTTTTGATATAATTTTTAACGGTGTGCTCTTAATTGTGATTTTTATGAAGTCAGTGGAATTGATCAAATACTAAAACAAATATAAGCTGGCAAAAGTAATATTTTATAAATGCTACTTACCTTTGCAACTTTGGATAGACCAAATTTTTATGCTACAGCGTGCTACAGTTTCCCAATATTATAAAATTAAAGTTTGGAATATTTTCTATCGATTCCTGAAAAAAATTGTTTCCCTTACTTGCCCCTTTTACGTAAACTTGATTTATTAAGTTTATAAACTTAGTTAAATAGTTCAAAGTCAACATTTTCTTGAATTTTAAACTCGACTAGCTGAAAGAATTATGTAGAAAAGACCTCAGATATCTCACAACAAAAAGTGTGACAACCCAAATATGACCAGGGAAAGCGAAAAAACATTCCAATATACCAATCGTTGGTTGAGAGTTTTCTAGTAGCTCTGGTATTTTCGTATGTTTCTCTGAACGCTAAACACTCCACCAATAATATTCAGTTACAATACTGTAAAAGTTTCGTAATTCGTAATTTATGTCACCATAAATTCCAGCATTTCCACTGGACCAAAAAAAAAGCGCAGAAGCAGTAAGTTGGTGAAATAAAAGACTCAGTTACACACCAGCGGCAATAACAATTTTTAAAAACTTGCCAAAATTATTTTTGCTAAGGGGGCAGTAAAATGCTAGTGCTTACCTGTACAAATGTAACAAATTTCGGATGTATGTATGTAAGAGAACATATTTATGTATGGCCCACAGCAGGGGAGCCTATAATTACCAGCTCATAAAACACAAGCGACCATTGTGATTTGTAGTGGTGAAAATATAAGTTTTTAGCAGCGACTTAAGCACTGGTTACATGCACTTTAAAGCTTATATGCAACGTATATTTGTATGTTTGTATATGCGTTTGTGTGCAATTGAACTGTGAAAACAATCGCCGGAAACACCATTATTAAAATCATAACTAACCTGGCGTCAACAGCAAAGGGGCGATTCGAAGGCAAACAGCGGCTAGTAACAACAAAGTTGAAAAATAGAGCGCGCTAAGAAAAGGGGTGGGATATACGCTCGAGCACAGCTTTAGCCACAGTCTGACTTAACAGTCCATGTTGCCACACATAAGTACCTGCCATAGACGCCCCATTTCGTCGTACTGCCATAGCGCTTATGTTTATTATGGCTGAATTGAGTGAGTTGCCAAAGTTAACGAGCGACTAAAATTTTTTCGGTGGATAAAGCCTTGGCGGTGGAGTAGTTGTGCCGCGCTCAAATTCAACACAATGTCGTTTTATGTTTTTGTTGTTGTACACCATTGTGCACTTACCTTGATGATTGTTACATATTATTATTGTAGATTTGGTGAGCTCTTTTTTTGTTTATAGCATTGCTGGCATAACTGTTCGTTCATTTGTTATTGTTGGCCAAGATCACTATGTGCACAATTGCAAGCCTTCGCGGACAAGTTTGAAGCAGGCGCAAGCGTACATCAAGCACCCTGTCTGCAAGTGCAATTTAAGCGCTCAATAAATTTATCCAGAAAAGTTATGCCTTCGAAAATTTACTTTTCTTGTAGTCTTTGTAAATGGCAACCTATTGATGGGGACTTGATGGCGAGCGAGGGCAAACTTTGAAGCGTATCGGTGGCAGTTTCAACTTAAACGTCGCTCAGGTGCGAGCAAAATATGTAATATGTTGCGTGTTGCCCCAAATATGCCATGCAATTGTTGAAATGAAATGTGTCTTTGTTTATGGTATGAAGGGTAATTCCACCTCAAAGCGACTAATGTTGGAAATGCAAGGTTTAGAATTTGGATTCATATTTAGGATGTCCGATTAATCGTGGAACAAATTTTTAATTAGTAATTTTTATGATTAATTAAATTCCGGCATTGATCTGATTCCGACATTAGTCATAATGTGATTAATCGGAAAATAAATCGTTTTGACTAATCGACAAGGACTATTTTTTTTTATTAATTAATCAAGCTTAGATTAATTGACATCGTTCATTTAATGACTATATTGTGTGATTGTAATGAAGTTGTATGTGGTTTTACATTTATTCGTAATCTGTTAAAAATACTGCAATCAGAACAACTTTTTTCTATAATCAATATTTTTATCTAAAGCTTTGATTAAAATATTTTGCTTTAAACAATTCTTTAGCCCAAGCGCTTGCGATCAGACACAGAATTTAATATTAAAAAAAAAGCTCGATGCATGGTGGGCCGCCAAAGTCCAGTTAGGGCCAACTCGAATTTTGCCCTACTTTTTTCAATTTTTTTTTATTTTATTTTAATTTATTTTATTTTATTTAATTTTTTTTTAAATTTAATTTAGTTTTATTTGATTTTATTTTATTTTATTTTATTCTATTTTTTTATTTTTTTTTTAATTTTATTTATTTTTTATTTTTTTTAATTTTATTTAATACAATTTTATTTATTCAATTTAATTTAATTTAATCCAATTTTATTTAATTAAATTTAGTTTTATTTTATTTTATTTTATTTTATTTTATTTTACTTTACTTTATTTTTTTATTTTATTTTATTTTATTTTATTTTTTTTATTTAAATTTATTTTATTTTATTTTATTTTATTTTATTTTATTTTATTTTATTTTATTTTATTTTATTTTATTTTATTTTATTTTATTTTATTTTATTTTATTTTATTTTATTTTATTTTATTTTATTTTATTTTATTTTATTTTATTTTATTTTATTTTATTTTATTTTATTTTATTTTATTTTATTTTATTTTATTTTATTTTATTTTATTTTATTTTATTTTATTTTATTTTATTTTATTTTATTTTATTTTATTTTATTTTATTTTATTTTATTTTATTTTACTTTATTTTATTTTATTTTATTTTATTTTATTTTGTTTTATTTTATTTTATTTTATTTTATTAAATTTTGTCTTATTTTATTTTATTTTAGTTTAGTTTATTTTATCTTATTTTATTTTATTTTATTTTATTTTTTTTATTAATTTTTTGTTTATGGAATGTTCTCAACTCAACTCATTTTGTTAAATGCCTACCTTCTATAGAACTTAAAAAAAAAAATATCTCGTTCATTTCAGTAGTGATTTCTTCTTGTTTTTGTTTGCAACCTCAACAACCACTCGACAACTACTGTTGCCCCTTTAAAGGTTGCATGCGTTTGACATTTAACAAATGCAACTTTTGTAACAATTCACCATTAACAACATTTTCGCATAATATTTTAACTGCACAACTTTTTATTTTCTTTTTTATTGGTGCATATTACTTCGTTCGTGCTTTTTATTATTTTGCTCTG
>CAXKVI010000002.1:12824267-12836767 GCA_964058755.1 Campiglossa producta | reverse complement strand
GCTGCTAAAAATCCAAATGTTTAAGGCTACTTGTTAATAAATTAATTCAAAATTATTATTATTTAAAAATTATTTATTTCAAATATCCCGTGATTTAATAAAAGGAAGCCGATTTTATTCTAAAGAATATTTATAAAATATACCAAATATAAACAAATTCTAAAACGTAATTTCTTTCATTTTTCTTTTTCAGAAATTCATCAGTACACTGAACACTGGCATACCGAGAAACTGTGGCATTCGGCGCTCTTCAAGCAACAGCTTCATAAGTAGATACAGCTGCACTGCTGCATGCATTTGAATTTAATAAAGAAGCCGCACACTCAAAAACAACCTCATTTAGATGCAACACGAATGTCTGGAAGATAAGACAAATGTAAACTTAATAACTCGACGATATAGCATATTATCTCAAGTGATATGCAGATAAGTCATAAAACGCCGCATTGAAATTAATAAAACTTAAAAGGCCAAACAAGTCAACAAAATGGCGTACAAAAGCGGGGAAAGACGTTGTACGCTTTTAATAAATAGAAGTTGACGATATAAAATGTGAGCTAATAAAATGAAAGCGACGGTTATGAAATAATAATAACAGCAATTACAAATTTTAATAAGAAAAGGCTAAATAAACAAAAAAAAACGCTAAAGAATAAAAAAATAAAAACAGACAACAACAAAATTCGCAGCGTCAATGCGTCTGCACTCTGACTGCGTAGGCCACGCATAGCAAAAAATGTATACCAACAACTTTTAAACAATATTCTTGTTAAGCTTGCCTTGCGTTTAATTAACTTTACCGCTGCGCATGCGCAGAATGAAGATCGCTTTTATGCGTTTTTTTTTGGTTTTGCTGCTGTTTGCTGCTGAGCGCATTTGCCATTTACCATTACTAAATAGCCTTGCGTGTTCCATCGCATGCGAATGCGTGAGTGTCAAGGTTTTCTGCGCGCTATCTTTGAGTGGGTTGAAAGCAGTTGTAGCTCTTTCTTCAATGATGACTAAAAAAGACTCCCCAAAGGAGTGTAGACAAATTTTTATGGGAATTTATTAAACAAACGCATTATGCCACAAAATAAAACGCGACAAACAGCAGGCGGGCGGCAACATATGGTCACAAAAACTTTTGTGTAGGATACCACAAGTGTTGAGGGAAGTTATTGCCAACAAGTAGGAAAGATTAAGATCGGGTGATATCAAACTTCATATACCCACTTTTGAGATGATCTAGAACAGATTCAAAATAAATTAAATTAATTAAAAATCAATCAAATTGAATCAAATTAAACTAAATAAAGTAAAGCAAATAAAATAAAATAATTAAAAAAATTATATAAAAAAATTAAAATAAATAAAAAAAATGGAAAAAAAATAAAATAAAATTAAATTAAATTAAATTAAATAAAACAAAATTAGAATAAAATAAAATAAAATAAAATAAAATAAAATAAAATAAAATAAAATAAAATAAAATAAAATAAAATAAAATAAAATAAAATAAAATAAAATAAAATAAAATAAAATAAAATAAAATAAAATAAAATAAAATAAAATAAAATAAAATAAAATAAAATAAAATAAAATAAAATAAAATAAAATTAAATTAAATTAAATAAAACAAAATTAGAATAAAATAAAATAAAATAAAATAAAATAAAATAAAATAAAATAAAATAAAATAAAATAAAATAAAATAAAATAAAATAAAATAAAATAAAATAAAATAAAATAAAATAAAATAAAATAAAATAAAATAAAATAAAATAAAATAAAATAAAATAAAATAAAATAAAATAATATAAAATGAAATGAAATGAAATAAAATGAAATGAAAAATAAAAAAATAAAATAAAATAAAAAAAAATAAAATAAAATAAAATAAAATCAAATAAAATAAAATAAAATAAAATGAAATTAAAATTATTCTTCCAGTAGACAGTTTTACTGAAATGTCACGTCTAGTTATAAAAAAAAAATTCCACGCAGCCAAGCAAAAATAAAAATAAAATCAACACAGCAAGAAAAACATCAAAGACTCTACTTTAGCGATATTAATTTGCGCATAAATTTCAGTTTTTTATGTTAATTGAAAGCGGTTGTTGGCTGAAGTAGTGTACGCGCACGCGTATAACAACTAGCAGTGGTAGCGGCATGTTGTGCAGCTACAACTATAAAAAACGCAAAAGTTGTAAAAGAAACCGCAGCAACAACAAAACGTCATTATAATAAAATCTTAAATGCATATACATATGGAAATAAAAAAAAAAATTTTAAATATATTTTAATTTGTATTTTCTTTTTCTTTGCAGCTAATTAATTGACCATTTAAAAAGAGATTTTTATGTGTTGAAGAAGTGCTAGCAAAAATTTATACGAACAATAAAAGAGAGTGGTCAATAGTTGTGAAGAAAAGTAAACAACTAAACAAAAAAAAGAAAAGAAAAATATAAAAGATATGTATGTAAAAAAAAATAAAAGTTCTTAAAAAAATATATAAAAAAAATATAAAAAAAAGTTTATAAACAATATTTTGAAGAAGTTAATAGAAAGTGTTTTTTCATATACCTGTGCATATTCATCTTTTTATATGCACCCATATTTATTGTTCAAAAATAAATATTCTATACATCTGTTACGAGCTTCATGCATATAAAAATATTTATAAATAAAAATTCTTTTGAAATAAAACAACAAGATTTTCATTCTTCTATGAGTCTAACAAAGCAATTTTTTCTTTAAAAAAAAGTGCCTAGTGAGTGTTCTATTTTGTTGTTGCTAAAAATAAGCGAGTAGCAATATCTAATACACAAACAAAAAATTGTTAACAAAGCATTGAATTCTGCAAATTAAAATGTTTGCTTAAAAAATGTTAAAGATGAAAAAATAATCTGAGGAAAAGTAGTATTAAAAGCTTTAAACCGGGTATAAGATTGCTAAAAAGGTGCTCAACAGCTGTTCTGAAAACCAAAGAAAAGGTAGGTGATCTTTTTATTTAGTTAGCTATTTTACTGGATTTTTAGAGTACTTGGCGAGCATGGTGAATACCTTCAATATTTCATTATTTTTGATCAATTCATCTTCATCCAATCGTTATTTTTATATGCCCTTTTATATTTTTGTTATTTCTTATCTTCATGTTTATCTCTATAACTTATCTTAATCTTTATTTTTATCTTTAATTTTATATTCAACATTATCTTTATCTGTATCTTTTATTCTAGTCTTTAACTTTATCTTCATCATTATCTTTATCTGTATCTTTTATTCTAGTCCTTAACTTTATATTTAACTTTATCTTTTTCTGTATCTTTTATTCTAGTCTTTATATTATCATTATCCTTAACTCGATCTTTATTTTAACCTTTATCATTATCTCTATCTTTATTATTATCTTTATCATTATCGTCATTATCATTATCATTATCTCTATCTTTATTATTATATTTATCATTTCATTATCTCTATTTCTATCGTTATCGTTATCGTTATCGTTATCGTTATCGTTATCGTTATCGTTATCGTTATCGTTATCGTTATCGTTATCGTTATCGTTATCGTTATCGTTATCGTTATCGTTATCGTTATCGTTATCGTTATCGTTATCGTTATCGTTATCGTTATCGTTATCGTTATCGTTATCGTTATCGTTATCGTTATCGTTATCGTTATCGTTATCGTTATCGTTATCGTTATCGTTATCGTTATCGTTATCGTTATCGTTATCGTTATCGTTATCGTTATCGTTATCGTTATCGTTATCGTTATCGTTATCGTTATCGTTATCGTTATCGTTATCGTTACCGTTATCGTTATCATTATCGTTATCGTTATCGTTATCGGTATCGTTATCGTTTTCGTTATCGTTATCGTTATCGTTATCGTTATCGTTATCGTTATCGTTATCGTTATCGTTATCGTTATCGTTATCGTTATCGTTATCGTTATCGTTATCGTTATCGTTATCGTTATCGTTATCGTTATCGTTATCGTTATCGTTATCGTTATCGTTATCGTTATCGTTATCGTTATCGTTATCGTTATCGTTATCGTTATCGTTATCGTTATCGTTATCGTTATCGTTATCGTTATCGTTATCGTTATCGTTATCGTTATCGTTATCGTTATCGTTATCGTTATCGTTATCGTTATCGTTATCGTTATCGTTATCGTTATCGTTATCGTTATCGTTATCGTTATCGTTATCGTTATCGTTATCGTTATCGTTATCGTTATCGTTATCGTTATCGTTATCGTTATCGTTATCGTTATCGTTATCGTTATCGTTATCGTTATCGTTATCGTTATCGTTATCGTTATCGTTATCGTTATCGTTATCGTTATCGTTATCGTTATCGTTATCGTTATCGTTATCGTTATCGTTATCGTTATCGTTATCGTTATCGTTATCGTCATCGTCATCGTCATCGTCATCGTCATCGTTATCATTATCGTTATCGTTATCATTATCGTTATCGTTATCGTTATCGTTATCGTTATCGTTATCGTTATCGTTATCGTTATCGTTATCGTTATTGTTATCGTTATCGTTATCTTGATGTTTATCTTTACATATATGTATATGTATATGTACATATGCATCTTTATACTTCTTTATTTTTATCTTTTCCTTATTTATTATCTGACGTAAATAAGCGACCCAGACTGAAGCAAATATACAAAAATATTAAACTCAATTTTATCAACAAACTTTTCCAACTCTCTAATATTTGCGTCCTTTGTATAAAGATTAAACTTCATGCGCTTACACCATTTGTTCGAAATATCTTCGCATTTAGCACAACCCAGTTTCACAACTCAAAATAACTGATAAGCTAGTGAATAGATTAAATATAAATGATTCCAATCACAATTGCAAAACTATGCCACAATTTAATCGACAACAAAAATGCACACAAACAACGTAGAAATAAACTAAAAATTTTATTGTCTTTCATGAAAGTTGCATATTTTCCGGTAGATAAACTTTATGAATAACTTACAACACAGTAATCGCTAACAATGCACTTTTAGGTCAGATAAAAGTTCCAAAAAAAAGCAAGCTAATATATGGAAGCACACATGGCTAGAACAAGGAAAAATGAGAGTAAAGAAATCTAAAATATCGCCACAAAAAAATTTAAAAAATACAGTTATTTAAATAGACACTAAAAAATAAAAAATATGCATAAATAAATGATACAAATATTTTTTATTTGCAATGCAATCACAAAATGCTATCAAACTATGCAAAGTCTACGAATAAAATAGGGTGCAAATTTTCATAGGACTGCCAATATTTACGGTACATAGATATATGGGGCATTTCATTTCAAATTGATTTACTGATGAGCTTTATATAGAAAATAAAATATAAAAAATATATACAATTAGAAGTAAATGTAAGATAATTGAATAAAAGAAATCGATATAAAATAAAATAAAAAAGCAAACAATAAAAGAAAAAAAAGTAATATTATTATTATGGTATTCAAATAAAATAAAGGTAAAATAATCAACATTAAAAAACTTTTGACGCCGAGAAGCTGCTGAAGCATGACACAGACAGCTGATAATTTCTCCACTCGACTCGCACACCTGCTATCGGAGAGCAATCCTCGACCTAACGATGTAACCAAGCAATGGAAGCATATCTCTCACTCATTACGTACCGCCGCTGAGGCCACTATAGGGTTTCAGCGAGCCCCCAAGAACAACTGGTACGATGAGGAATACAGCACTACTGGGAGACGTGCGAACGGGCACAACCCGCAGTGTATGGCAACACTATCGTGAGGCAGAGAAGGAAGAGAGAAAAAAGGAACGTGAGGCCGAAAGGTGTGAGTGTGAAGAGCTTGAGATGCTGGCTGACAGGAATGATGCCCGAAAATTCAATGAAAAGATCCGGCGGATGACGGAAGGTTTTAAGCCTATAAGGACAATAATGGCGACCTAGTAACCGACGTACAGAGTGTACTTGAATTATGGAGGGAGCACTTCTCCACACTGCTAAATTGCCAGGGATACGTCCAACCCGATACCCAATCCCGGACGATGGAAAAAACGTCCCCCCACCTGACTATGATGAAGTGAGGATAGCTATATCCCGGCTCAAAAACAACAAAACGGCTGGAAAAGACGGACTACCGGCCGAACTGTTCAAACGGAGGCGAAGAGCTGGTAAAAGCAGCTCTTATGCGAAATATGGTCAGGCGAGTGCATGTCTCCTTATTGGAATTTTAGTGTGCTCTGCACCAACTACCGCGGAATCAGTCTTCTTAATATCGCATATAAGGTTCTTTCTAGCGTATTGTGTGAAAGACTGAAGCCCATCGTAGACAAACTGATTGGAAAAAACTAAAAAAAAAAATAAATAAAATATTATAAAGTAAAGTGAAATAAAAAAAATTAAATTAAAAATAAAAATTAAAAGAATTTAAATTAAAAAAATTTTAATTGTATCGTATATCTGCTTTTTCTAATTTATTTTATTAGTTTTATTTATTTATTTAATAATTTTTTTGAATTTTTTATTATTTCAATTTTTTCAATTTTTTTAGCATATAATCCTTGTTTAGTTTTTATACTTTAATTTATTTTATTTTATTTTAATTTATTTTTTATTACTTTATTTCATTTAATTTCATGTTATTTTATTTTATTTTATTTTTATTTTTTTTATTTTTTTTTTATTTTTTTTTATTTTATTTTTTTTTTTATTTTATTTATTTTATTTTATTTTATTTTATTTTATTTTATTTTTTTTATTTATTTTATTTTATTTTATTTTATTTTATTTTATTTTATTTTATTTTATTTTATTTTATTTTATTTTATTTTATTTTATTTTATTTTATTTTATTTTATTTTATTTTATTTTATTTTATTTTATTTTATTTTATTTTATTTTATTTTATTTTATTTTATTTTATTTTATTTTATTTTATTTTATTTTATTTTATTTTATTTCATTTTATTTTATTTTATTTTATTTATTATTTTTTATTTTTTTAACCTAAATTAATATTACTCCAAACTAAGTGCCCTTCAAGGCATGAAACGCCCCTCATGCATAAGCAATATATCGCTGCAGTAAATATTCCACAAAAATGCATAGAAATGCGAATAGTTACTAGGCAGTGGATATGATAAAGAAACGGATATGCCTAGCAGCAGCTGTCGATTATTGATGAGCAGCGAAGGTAACCGAAAAAATCCCAACGGACAGGAATGTGAAAAAATTTGCATTCAATAGGTAAAAAGGCACCGCCCACCCCAGCCTTTATGACATAGCAAACGGAAATTTAAAAAAATATTAAAAAAAAAAAAAACTAGCTAACACTAGCGGTGAAGTCAAATTATTTGCACGTTGCTGATACACTAGGGAGTCTCTGAACGCATAAGCCCACACGTATGTAGGTAGAATACGTGCTTACTGTAAGCTCATAGAAAGCTGCAACAGAGTTTTCAATCAAATTTTTATGCATTTTTTATGCATTCATAGACAAAAATGGGCAGAATAAAATGAACTTTAATTTTTCATACTTTTTTTGTATGTATGTGAGCCTACATATGCATGAATGTGTGAGAGTATGCAAAGTAAGAAGATAAAACTTGCCATGTGAGGATATGAATGAAAATGCGAGGAAAAGCTCGCAAAAAAAATTTGAAAAAATAGTGAAAATTATTTGTTAATGCGGCCTGAAAATTGGGCGTGCCACGACACCAACTAACAGTCGACCTGCACGCACGCACACCAGCACAAATATCACACACACACACACGTGCACACGTAGAACACTTTTGGTTTATTAATGATGTATGCAGCCCAACCAAGCATCGGCCAACCTCCTCTGCGGGCAATGAGAGCAATGAAAAAGCGTTGAAAATTTTACAGAAACTGAGCGCAATGTGGGTCATTTAAACCACGATAAGTACGCTGAGTGAAAAAAAAAAAAACAAATTTGGATAGAATAGTAAAAGTAGCTTAGGGTAGCTTTCGGCAAAGAAGGAAGTACTCAAGTGCCTAAGGACTCAAAAAAGATAACAAAACTCTGTAAAAAACTTAAATCATAACGAAAGCGAAAGAAGCTCGGCAAAAACTAAAAAGTAAAAAAATTACAGTAACGAAACTAAAAAGTGTTTGCGAAAAAAAGTAAAATAAGAAAATTTGCATGATAATGAAGTGCTGAATAGACACAAAGCACGAGAGTGAGTTGTTGTTGTAAAGTATATATGCATAAAGCTATCACTATCAATAGCTTCGAGGTAGAAAATGAATAGGAAAGTAGAATGTATTGGCAAAGGTTTTGTATGAAAGTGAAAAATGAGCAGGAGAATGGTGTGCCGACAAAAAACCCCCAAAAAAAAGCAAAAGAATCGCATGAAAAATCGTAAAAATCATCGTGCCAACTATTCAACGTTGATGACTCACTCACTCGCTTTGATTGAAAAGATGAAAAGGCGCAGATAAAAAGATAGTGAAAATATTATTTTGTTAAGTACTATGATAACGCTTAACTAGCTAACGTTTGAAACGATTTATGTAAAAATAGTTATGGGGAAGAAGATGATGAAAATGTTTTGCAAAAAGAGAGTATATAATGGGCATGTATAGGAGGCAAGATGAAGGAAAAAACAAGATGTTGCAAAATTTTAATATTATCTTTTCTTTCACTTATCTCGGAAGATATATTATATGCTGCTTAGCGTAATTGAAATCTTGATGGTTTCTTATTAGTTAGTATATGAGATTTACAAGACTTGGAACAGGCAATTATTCTTAGTTTTTGCCAGGCAGATATTAGCTACGGAGTACTCTTAATTTCCATGAAATCTAATCAATTTCCAATTACTCTAAATTCAATATCTGCTCTCCATTTGATAAGCCCCTTGGCTGTATAGTAACCTAATGTCACGGCTGAAATTGCTAGCGCTTGTTCCAAATGTGTTGGTGTGATTTACATCTACATATGTATCTATCTATACCAAAGTTGAATATCGAAGTGACATACAGATTATTTATGGAAAAAATGTGATTCAAGTTATAAACGCTGCAAGCTCTGTCGACTAAACCAATTTGCACAATTCATATTTTGTTTGAAATATTTTTACAGCCAGAGGCAACTTTATAAGCAAATAGAACGTCTTGTATGAATTTAAAAATGTTAGCATTTTGTGGATATCACGTCATACACTCTGTAGCAAAGCAAGCTTTCGCTGCTTTCTCTGGGTTGGATAAGGAAGCGAAAAAAGTGGGTCTTGCGGTGAACGAGGACAAGACGAAGTATCTGCTGTCATCAAAGAAAGAATCGGCGCACCTGCACCTTGGCAGCCAAGTCACCGTTGATAGCTACAAGTTTGAAACGGTGAGAGACTTCGTCTATTTGGGAACCAGCATTAACACCGAAAATAATATCAGTCTAGAAATCCAACGGAGAATCGCCCTTGCCAACAAGTGTTACTTTGGACTAAGTAGGCAATTGAGAAGTAAAGTCCTCTCTCGCCAAACAAAGATCACGCTCTATAAGTCTCTCATCATACCAGTCCTGATGTACGGCTCGGAATCATGTACAGTGTCAAGAGAAGATGAGATGGCCCTTGGAATATTTGAGAGAAAAGATCTCCGGAAGATTTATGGTCCTTCCCGTGATGCCAACGGCGATTATCGAAGGAAATTTAACGATGAGCTGTACGAGCTTTACGCAGACCTGACCATAGTTCAGCGGATTAAAGCCCAAAGGCTCCGCTGGCTGGATCATGTTATGCGAATGGACAAAGAAGCACCAGCACAGAAAGTTTTCCTACGACACTCGAATTCGGCAGCAGAGGAAGGGGGAGACCTCGACTGAGATGGAAACAACAGGTGGAGGATGACTTGAACTCCCTTGGGGTTTCCAATTGGCGTCAGTTATCGCTAAAAAGGAATGACTGGCGTGCTTTGATACGAAACGGCCAAAATCGCCTAGGCGGTTAAGCGTCATTATGACGCAAGCCAAGATTAGATTAGAATATAAAAAACCAAGTAGGATAAAATGAAATAAATATATGTAAGTTTAATAAAATAAAAAATAAAAATTAATTAAATATCTTAAAATAAAATGAAATTAAATTTAAAAAAAACTGAAAAATAAAATAAAATAAAATAAAATAATGTGCTTTGTGAAAAAAATTTACCCACGCGCTGCTGAAAATTCTTTCATAAGTTTCACACCAAGTCCTAAAATTCGCATTTCTTTCATATAAGTTTGCATTGAAATAAAATGTTCTATATGGTAGTATAAATAACTTATATATAAATGCGCAATGTTCAAAAGTTTTATCCCTCTTTTTCAATAACCACAATTCTAAGGTACACAAAATTTTATATGTGTCGATAGGTCTTTCCGAGCTAGGTGTGCGTCAACAATTAAAAAATTAAAAAAAAATTAATTATAATATGAAAGTCACACCACTACAAATGCTAAACACGTATTCACTCTATAGAGCCGCTGTTATGTGTGTATGCAGGTATGACCACTTGCATTGTTGTGTTTGCATTCATTGCTGTTGGGGAGAGACCGAGTGTGAGAAAAAGAGTTGTTTTGTTGGCAGCAATAATAAACATGAGCCCATCAACTTAATTGAGCGTAGGTTCAAGCCAAAATCTGTGAGAAGGTATTCAGAGAAGCAAATGCTTGCCTAGACTTGATGTTTTGAAAAAAAAAGAAAAGAAAAATACAAATAAGTTACATCGTTCACAACTCCCTTCGTGGCAAGACTGTGAAAAAAAAAAATGTAAAATTGATAAAAAAATTTAAAATAAAGTAAAAAAAATTGAAAAGTTATTGAAAGTAAAGAAAAAAATTTGTAGCAAAGAAAAAAGTATAAAATAAATGAAAATAAAGCAAAATGAAATAAATAAAAGTATAAAAAAGGAAAGAATCTGAATGGAAGGGAATAGATAAAAGGAAAATAAAGGCAAGGTAAGGTAAGGAAAGGAAAAGAGAAAAATCAAAGCAACTATAGGTAGGGAATGGAAAGGAATGGAAAGGAAAGGTAGTGAAAGTATAGGAATGAAAAATGAAGGAAAATAGTGAAAGATAAAAAAGGGAAGAAAAGAAAAAGAAATGATATAAAAGGAAGGGAAGAGCAAGGTATGGAAAAGCAATATATATAAAAAGAAAGAAAAATAAAGGAAAGGAAGGGAATGGAAAGGGAAAAAATAATTAAAGGAAATGAATGGAAAAGAAAGAAACTAAAAGAGTTACGAAAAGGAGAAGAAAGAAAGTAAGGAAACGCAAGGAAAGTAAGGAAAGTAAATGACAGGAAAGGAAAGCAAAAGAAAGCTAAGAAAAAAGGAATGAAATGGAAAATAAAGGTAAGAAAAAAAGAAAAGAAAGAAAATAAATTAAAGAAATTAGAAGAAATAAATAAAATGAAAGCAAACGAAACAAAACTAAAGCCAAGGGTATTTAACGAAACGAAAGGAAAGGCAAGAAAAAGAAAATGAAAAGAATGAAAAAGAAAGGAAAAGGCAAGACAAAAAAGAAAAGAAAGGAAAGAAAAAAATAAAAAAATTAAATAAAAGATAGAAAAGGAAAGGAAATGAAAAGAAAAGATGGAAAGGGAAGGAAAGGAAAGGAAAGGAAAGGAAAGGAAAGGAAAGCAAAAAAACCAAAGGAAAGGAGGAATGACATAAAGAGGGAGAAAAAGGCAGAAAGAAAGGAATGTATGGAAACGGAGAATATAAAAAATTAGGAAAAGTAAGGAAAATTTAAGAAATATCAAAAAAAAAAGCGATAGTTAAGGAAACTGTGAGTTAGGGAAACTGAACTTCAATAAGGTAGAGAAATAAAATAGAAGTTTTGTGGTTGAATTTCAACCACTGGGTAAATTCTAGTATGCATAAATAGACACTGAGAAAGGTTTCCTTCAAGCTGGGTAGTGGCCTAAGTTGCTAGACCTTGTAACATACAAGTCACTACAGTATTGCGTAGGTAAATTTTTCTCAAAAACAAAAATTGCTTCACAATATCGTCGGTATTTACAACAATAGACTACAAGTCAAAAAGGAAACAAAAGAGTTTAAATGTTATAAATGAAGAAATATTCGTGCTTCATTGAAAGCATAGACAATTCTTTCATAGCTTTCACACCAAATGCTAAAATTCACAGGGAAGAAGAAAATATGAATAGATGTAAAAAAAAATGAGAGCGACGTAATTATGACGTCAACTCGACTATTTCAGTCGAGAGATCTATCTAATCGAGTTTCAGAAAAGGGCTACTGTATTTGTTAACCTACATCGGTAACACTCTTCTACAGAAATGTCACAAAAAAACAAATTTTCATTCTTGTACTGGAGTTATAAACTTGTAGCGCAGTGTATATATATTAATTTTTCCATATTGTTTATGTGTGTGAATGTGTCATAAATTTTAATATATTCATTCAAATAAACACCTCGGTAACGCCTCAAAGTCTGACAGCTACAAGTCGAGTCACACAAATATTTATAAGA
>CAXKVI010000002.1:12801767-12819267 GCA_964058755.1 Campiglossa producta | reverse complement strand
AACCATTAAACAGTAAACCGAGTTTTTGTGTATTAAAACCATCGTAAAGGTGAGCAAAAAGAGGCTACATAAAAAGAAAAGCTACAACGAACTGCAATGTTTTTGATGCTCTCTGTATTTACTTTATATGGGTATGCCTAAGAAGATTACTTTTTCTCCTCTTTTTTTCTTAAGCGGTTGCGATGAAAAGCAATCGATATCCAATAATATGAAAATAATATTTTTTTGTAGCATGAAATATTTGCGACAACCGCAAATGAAGCTTCATAAGTGCAACCAAAGGGAAGCTGCGCAAATGAAACGAAGTCGTTGTTGTGTTAACAGCAAAATAAAATTGCAAGAGCTGATGTTGATCGTCCTTTTGCGGTATATTGATTTGGTACTAGCCGGTTCATCAAGGTTTAATTTTTTTAAGGTTTCAGAGATCGACAGACTACCTCAAAGGCTAATAAAAAAGTAGTATAAGCAATAATGTTTGCTGTGCAATTCTTTTTACTTTATATGATAGTAAAAAGTTTCGAAGCGTTCTCTTACAAAAGCATTCTAGTAAAAATCACACCTGATAAATGCTGACATTTCCACTTTGGATAGACAAAAAAATTGTATGCTACAGCCTGCTACGCCTTCTCACTATAATAAAATGAATGTTAAGAATATGTTCTATATGTTCCTGAAAATAAATTTTGCCCATATTTGCCCCCCCCCCCCTCTTCATTGCATGACGAAAAGTAATTTCAAATTTTCATAAAAGTGACATGACGTGTACGTAATATTTTTTTAAGGAATGTGTAGACATAGAAAAACAAATATTTGATGCTGAAGAGCAAATAAATTGCTTTTCATACAATTATGGTATATGTATTTATATGGAGTGCTTGAAGCGAACTCCTTCTTTAAGTCATTTCGTTGAGAGCGAAAGGAAAAGGCCTTGAAATTTGACAAATTTCATACAACGAATAACAAACAAATTAGTGGAGATAGTAAGTGCCTCTTTCTTCTCTCGTCTCCGGAGAAAAGCTTCCGTAAGTTTTTCAATTGGGTCGATAAAACTGTCACACTTCTCCTAACGCATTGAAGTACACCCATCCGTTGTTAGATATGCAGTATTTCCTGCCTCACACATAACAGGAAGTCAAATATGAAATAATCTAAAAGCAAAAGCAAAATGTGTTAAAATATAAAATAATTTAAAAATTGCCTTACAATGAATATTTAAAAATATAAATCATACACATTTTTATATCTGCATTGGCATAGTAAATTTTTACGAAAAATTGCAAATGTTGTACACTTCCTGCGAACTTTCGAATGATGCAGCAGCGCCTGTAAACAATGAAAATTCTGATTATTTTGCTTTTGTGTTTCAATATTAATTTTATGCATTTCATGCTCCATATTTCATATTCGAACTGCAGTTTCATTTATGAAAATAATTTTGAATGCAATCATAAATATGAAATATGTACTATCTATACATTTTGAAAGCGAAAAACAAAAAGAATACAATTTTTAATTAATGCTTTACTATCTCAGTGTTATAAATAAGCATGAAAAATACACCGATTGTTTACCGAAAGCGTAGAATGTATGATAAAATACAAACGATTTTTGAATTATAAATTATTTGCACATATTCTGTACCTGGAAATGCAAAAATACGCAATAAGAATGAAACTGTGATATAATTTTATGAGCGATTATGCGATTCGGTTATGTATTTCGATTTGCAATTCAGGTTGCAGGGTTGCCACCTATCTATTTTCTTTAATATTGAGCAAGATATGCAAATGTCAATATCAAGTGAAAGTAATTTTCGCCCGTGTACCAAGGAAGATATTTTCAGGCAGGCTTGCCACCTAAACTCGTTTAATTTACTTCTACGTTTGTCGACCAATGTCTCGGGAACGGTTGAAGAGCTTTGGATTAAATTTGCCATGTCGATAGAATACTTCCAAGACTTTGTACTTGGGTTTTGCCACTTCGGGTGGTTTACAGGGTTGCCACCTATCTCAATTGCTTCAAGTACTGACCAATATATGGCAATGTGGGTATAACATGAATGGTATTTTCGTCGGCGTAGCAAGGCAAGGCAGGGTTGCCACCTAAACCCATTTAATTTATTTCATCATATATCACCAATATCTCGGGAACGGTTGAACCGCTCTGGCCTATAGATATAATGCTTCTAATACTTTCAGCTTGGATGTTGCCACTTCAGTTGGTTCACAGAGTTGCCACATATCTCGATATTTTTAATTACTGAGCAAGATATGCTAAAATGGGTATTTAATTAAAGGCATTTTTATCCGTATGCGAACGAAGATATTTTCACGCATAGTTGATGCGTAGGGTTGCCACCTTAAGCCACTTTATTTACTACCGACCAATATCTCCGGAACGGTGCAAGGCGATTTGGATCAAGTTTGGCATCTCTATGCTTTTTTGACGATTTTCTACTTGAGTGTTGCCACTTCGGCTAGTTTTTTAATTTTTTGGCTAATTTTGAGCAGGATATGCCAATACGGGTATAAAGTAAATCTTATTTTCGACCGTATACGAACGAAGATATTTTTGGCAGGGTTGCCACATATTTTTTTTACTCCGTCGTATATCTTGGGAATTTATTGACCTGGAGGCAGTTTTTTTTGGGGTGGCCAAATATTTGATTTTTTTTAACAATCTAAAATCTTAATACCATTATCTAAATAAATTTCAGAGACAGACTGGGCTATGATCCCTGTATACAGAAATAAATTTGAGCTGTTTATGGATAAGAATTGAGCGTGATTTTGGTCATATCAACCAAAATAACGTCATATCAACTAAAATATCGTTATATCAACAAAAATATGGGTTGATTCAACCAAAATCACGGTCAATACCTATCCATTACCAGATCACAGAAAACTGTGTAGCAATTCACCAATGAGACGAAGTGATCATTCTATAACGTGAGTATGAACTTTCTATACGAAAAACGCAATAAATGCAATAAGTCAACTGTAGGCAAATACTGTAGTTTTTTTTTTTTTGTCAACCATTGCACTACGTTGTGAGTCACTATTTTACCAACTCTCACCAAAGTAAGCGCACATTCCGTTGAGTCACTGTAAAGTAAGATAAATGGCGTAATTCAAATATATGCAAATTTATAAACTTGAAAAGGGAAAAATAACTCACTTTCATATGAGCATCATGTGACAGAATTGCAATCAAATGAAAATTTGTGCAAATATTAACAACAGCAACAGCAACAACAACAACAACTAACTACTAGCAACTAACATTACATAGTATACACAGAGAAAAATGAGCTGGTCATATAAACCAAAATTTTGGTTGATTCCTCCCAAATCACGGTCAATTCTTATCTATTATGCAATGCTTTTGATTCAACTGTATTGAAACTGTTAACCTTAACTTAACAGAAAATTTGTTGTTTCAACAGAAAATTTTGTTTTTTAAGGTGTTCCTGAGTTCAATTCTCGGTGAACTCAATATAATTTTTTATATTTTTTTTAACACTAAAAGGAGTTATATTAAAAAAAAAAAAATTGAAAATTAATTTTTCAGAGTTCTTATATTGAATTCACCGAGAATCGAACTAAGATGTCTTGAACGCTCAGAACAAGTGTCAACGTATACTTATGCTTGTCAGCGTTTAAAAATTACACCACACTCTCTCACGTTGCCTCACCACACTTGCCATATTGTCTTCACCGCGAATCGAATTAGGAATTATCTGACTGCTGAACGGAAGTGTCTAACATTATGGCATCGTGTACTTGATGCTTTCCGGTGTCTAATTGCAGCTTTAAAATTTACAGATCCCTGACTTTTCAATCAATCTGTCAATTCAACTGAATTTGGATTGTTGATTTTATCAGTGCCATTTTTTTCTGTGTAGTAGGCAGTTATACAGTTAATATACGATCAAGTGTGTGGCAGTGGCGTCGTCGTTGATGGCGTCAATGTGAAACGTTGCTCTTGGCAATTATCTTACATACATATTTTCACCAAGTGTTACCAATGCGCTGCGAAACATGTTGCTACGTTATGCGACGATGGTGTTGCTGCTGTTGGTTGTAGTTGTGACAAGTTTGTGTCGATTAGCATAAATTTGCAATTTTTATGACTAACAGACAGACGTACACAAATAGTAAATAGACGTGTGCAAGCAGAAACTACACGCACACACACACTTGTTAGTACGAGTATGCTAAAAAATATATATGTGCAACATTAAAGCGTGCCTCATGTGGCAAGTAAATTGCCATCTTTTGCAGAACTCAAAATTATTACATGGAAATTGTAATGAAATATGCAATTTCAATAAATTATATTAAAAACCATTTTGATCATTTTTTATTAGTTCCGTTTTTATATAACGTAAAATACGTCTTACACAAACGAAAAAGACATGTAGCGATTTTAAGTAGGTAGCAATTTTAAAAATTTGTAAAGATGTTCTCAGTATACGTTTATTTTTTACTATTCAAGCTATAGTTAAACTTTCTTCAGTTTGAAAATTTCTGGGGTAATAAATAATAGTTTTCTATTTTATATCATTTTTTTTTTTTTTTTATTCTTTTTTTTTGGCGGACATACTAAGCAGTGTTTGGTGTAATGGTCACTCACTGCGTCTAGAAATTTCATTGGTTTGATTTTTTTTTTTTTTTTTTTTTTTTTTCTTTTTTATTTTTTTTTTTTTTTTTTTTTTTACTAAGCAGTGTTTGGTGTAATGGTTACTGACTGCGTCTAGAAATTCCCAATCTCATTGGTTTGATGAACAGTAAAGGAGATGACAAATTTCTAACAATACAATACAAAGACAAGATCCTTCAGCAAGGTCGGGTCGAAATTGCAATCATCGTATGACCAATAATAACAACAAAATATTTTTATTTTTTTTAATTTTTTTTTGGCATTCTAAATTTATAGTTCGACCGTTAACTTTAGCGGCCATGCCTCCAACATATCCAGCATTCCTAACCAGAACCAAATTTTCCACATTTTTATTTTCTTTCAGTTTTTATAAATTTAATTTTTTTATTTGATGAGAAAAGCCACAAAAACCACCCACGGCGCCGCACATTTCTGTCTTTGATTGGAATGCATGGCGCGCGTCACAGTCAGCAATGCATGGGAAATTTGTATGCAATTTTAAATACATAACTTTATAGAGTAATAGAGTAGAGATAACATGAGCATAAAATCCTTTGCAATTTCCGTTTACTGCTGTGTTTCATACATTTGCCATATAAGTTTCATATACATTTAAAGAAGAGAAAAAAACAACTTTGGACACAACTAAGTAATTGGTTGTTAATATTTTATTGAGCTTAACGCTGTGTTGCTGTTGCTTGTAAAGGCCACAATGGCGCAACAGGATATCAATTAATATTTATCCACCCATCCACCGCTGTGTTGTCGCGATATACCCAAGCGCTCACGAGCATCAGATTATTAACTTAATTACGATTTTTGTGGTCACTCGGGTGTGGGTGTGATAGAGTGAGTGGATGTGTGTAGGAGTAGTAATAGCAAATATTAGAGCGTTATAAAATTGTATGCTCACCTTAGATATTTGCGAGTAATTGAAATGCTATTCACTCAACTATTTGGATTTACTGTTGACGCGTCACTTACGCATGTCTAGACGCATTGAAAGCTAAGTCGTGCGGCAATACAGATGGAAGGCATGAAAATAGATGCAAGTACAAAAAAAAAATGAGATAATAATAATAAAATAAAATAAAATAAAATAAAATAAAATAAAATAAAATAAAATAAAATAAAATAAAATAAAATAAAATAAAATAAAATAAAATAAAATAAAATAAAATAAAATAAAATAAAATAAAATAAAATAAAATAAAATAAAATAAAATAAAATAAAATAAATTAAAATAAAAAAAAATAAAATAAAATAAAATAAAATAAAATAAAATAAAATAAAATAAAATAAAATAAAATAAAATAAAATAAAATAAAATAAAATAAAATAAAATAAAATAAAATAAAATAAAATTAAAAAAAATAAAAAAAATAAAATAAAATAAATAAAATAAAATTAAATTAAATAAAATAAAATAAAATAAAATAAAATAAAATAAAATAAAATAAAATAAAATAAAATAAAATAAAATAAAATAAAATAAAATAAAATAAAATAAAATAAAATAAAATAAAATAAAATAAAATAAAATAAAATAAAATAAAATAAAATAAAATAAAATAAAATAAAATAAAATAAAATAAAATAAAATAAAATAAAATAAAATAAAATAAAATAAAATAAAATAAAATAAAATAAAATAAAATAAAATAAAATAAAATAAAATAAAATAAAATAAAATAAAATAATATAAAATAAAACAAAATAAAATAAATATTGAAAAAATAAAATTAAATAAAAAAATTAAAATAAATATAATAAAATAAAATAAAATAAAATAAAATAAAATAAAATAAAATAAAATAAAATAAAATAAAATAAAATAAAATAAAATTAAATTAAATAAAATAAAACAAAATAAAATAAAATAAAATAAAATAAAATAAAATAAAATAAAATAAAATAAAATAAAATAAAATAAAATAAAATAAAATAAAATAAAATAAAATAAAATAAAATAAAATAAAATAAAATAAAATAAAATAAAATAAAATAAAATAAAATAAAATAAAATAAAATAAAATAAAATAAAATAAAATAAAATAAAATAAAATAAAATAAAATAAAATAAAATAAAATAAAATAAAATAAAATAAAATAAAATAAAATAAAATAAAATAAAATAAAATAAAATAAAATAAAACAAAATAAAATAAAATAAAATAAAATAAAATAAAATAAAATAAAATAAAATAAAATAAAATAAAATAAAATAAAATAAAATAAAATAAAATAAAATAATATAAAATAAAATAAAATAAAATAAAGTAAAATAAAATAAAATAAAATAAAATAATATGGAATAAAATAAAATAAAATAAAATTAAATTAAATTAAATTAAATTAAATTAAATTAAATTAAATTGAATTAAATTAAATTATATAAAATAAAATAAAATCAAATAAAATAAAATTAAATTAAATTAACTTAAGTTAAGTAAAATAAAATAAAATAAAATAAAATAATAATGATAATAAAAAAATAAAAATAAAACAAAATAAAATAAAATAAAAAAAAATAAAAAAATACAATTAATACAAATTAAAATCAAGTACAAAAAAACAAAAAAATAATAAATTAAAAAAAAATAATTAAAATAAAAATATAAACAAAAATGAAAATAGAAAAATAATATATTTAAAAAAAAATTATTTAAAAAATAAAACCAAAAAAATTATAAAAATAAATAAAAAAAGTAAATTCTAATAAATAAAATAAAATAAATACAATATAAATAAAATTAAAAAAATTCCTGCTTATCTCTATTTTTAAGTCCACAACTGTACACGTTACAACTTTGTATCGAAATTGATGCAAATGAGTGTGAAAAACAACCAATAGTATTTATGCACTTCTTACGTATGTCATGTGTCGCTTTGCGTATTTTACTAGCTTGCTGCCACATTAACTGCATCGCATTGCTTGCGTACTTAAGAAGCCATATAAATTGTAATAGCATGTAATTATCGTATGTTTCGTTTACTTATTGCCGCACCATAACTGTAATGTATACCATAAGTTGTTGAATTTACGTATGTATACAAATTTGTTGGTATATCACATTGGTATGTTTTTTTTGCACCATTCAACGTGTCTCGGGTGAGTGTCAAGTCTGGGTGTTAGTTGTAACACCCCACTGTGTGTGGTTTTTTATGTCATTGCGTGCTCGTGCGCTTATACTTAGAAAAAGTTGCGAAGAAAAACCATACAATTTTAAGCTTAGACTTTTTTTCTAACTAAGCAATGTTGAAAATCCATAAAATGTATACGTTTCGCGTCTTAAAAGCAATTGTGCGTGAATATGAACGCGGTGTGCTTGAAAGGTTTTTGGTTTAATATCAGCGTGTTTCTATGAGGACAGTTTGAATATGTGGTGATTTTTTGAAAAGAAACAAATTTGTTCAGCAAAACGGTATTAGGTTATTTCAACACTAGCTGGCCTGGGAAATTTTAATCTGCCCAAAATAAATCTTTTGTTGAAGTGCCACACCTTTTCGATCAGCACACAATTATTTCTGGAAGAGCGGTGTTAATATCATATCTCTCCATACCAGTTATCAGGTAACTAACATGAACCGTTTTCTTGATATTTAGCCTTAAGAATTAATTTTGTATGGGAGGTGGCACTCCCCCTTTTCCAGTAGCTCCCACTTTTTATACTCAGCGTACTAGTACTAGTACAAGGGTATTATAATGTTGTCCACATAACGGTACTACGTAACGGCAAAAAATAATCGAGATAGATATAGAGTTCCATATATGAAAGTTCTTAGGTTGAAAAGAGGAGTTCAATAAGGCATGTCCGTCCGTCTGTCCGTGTATACGATAACTTGAGTAAAAATTTAGATTATACAGGTTACTTTCAGGCCAAGGTAGGTTGCTATTGAAAATGGGCGAAATCGGATGATAACCATGCCCCCTTTTTCGATTCCGAAAATTTCGGAAATCACGGTAGCTGAAATGGATAAAATTATATAGTTAATGGTGCCCGCGACTTCGTATGCGTATAATTTCTGTTTTTTTTTTGTAGCTGGGTTAGCAAAGAATAAAATCCAACAAAAAAACTGGAGTTCAGCACATAATACCCATAATGTACTAACACATTTTTGTGAAAATATACGTCGATACCTCCGAAACCGGTCGAGCTATCGAAATTTCAAGATATCTCCCAAACCATTTCAAATATTTCAATAAATCGCATCGCATATTATAGCACTCATTAACACCTTTCGTTTGACACCCATATTGTACTAAGACATTTTTGGTCACCCCTGGTCCACATATTGGACGATAACCCCAAAACCCGTTGAGATATCGCAAAAAATAACATCTTAAACTTTAAGTTGAGCGTCTAGCAATCCAACGATTCAATTCCATTCAGTACTTTTAGAGTGTTACGACCACAAACATACAGACAGACATGGTCCACATACTGGGCGATAACTCCAAAACCGGTTGAGATATCGAAAAAAGTAATATCTTAAATTTTAAATTGAGCGTCGAGCAATCCAAGGAAAAACGTTTCATTGAATTCCATTCATTACTTTCAGAGTGATACGGCCACAAACATACGGACAGACAGACACACAAAAAATTTATAAAATTATAATTTTTTTTAATTAAATGTTAACAGATACCGAAAAACGGATTTTTTTCTCCGAAATTGGCGTAATATAGTCCTTTGAGGTATAAAGTTTCAGCTCATTCTGATGACTCCTTCCACTTATGTACATATATCAAAACATGTTCACAATGACTATTTTCATTTACAAAAAGTAAGAAAAACTTGTTAATTCTCGAAATGAGTTACCGGTACAAAAAAAACGATTGCATTTTAAAATTAGCGTGGCATAATACTTTTAAGTGTGAAGTTCCAACCAATTCTGACAAATCCTTTTATTTTTGTCCATCATTTGTATGAAGTCGCGACACTGTGCGTCGCTTTGAAACAAAAAAAAAATGCATCCAACATCTCGAAAACTAGTTCCCACAAGGTACCTACAGTTCAGTATTTTTTCTACATGTTTTTCCTAGTTTAATTTAATCAAAATAAAAACAAGATTTAAACGTTTGCAAAAATTTTAATTCTAGAACAATTTCTTTCACTTATTCCCACAATTGTTTCGAAGCGCTTCTTCACCACACCCAACAAGTTAAAATCAGCTACAGATATTCCAATCCATCTTCATTAACAAATTAACGTAATCCGCGTCAACAATAATTTTGATGTAATTCAATGGAGAAATAACAATGAATACGACAAATAGAAATATGAATAGGTAGTAACATATGTGAACATTAGGGTAGGTGAATTTGAATGTGAGATTTTGAATTATCGATATACTATATGCAGTTCTTTCACATATGGCAAAACAAAAGATGACTATGCCTAGAACTTATATGTGCGTACTTGCTTATCTTTTATGCAAGTTCAAAAAGTCAAATTGTCTACTTAACTTTGATACAAACATTAAAAAATTATAACAATAAAAAAAGCAAAGGGTGCCTATAAAAAGAGTAAATGTCTTTAAAACTGCCACATTCCATATGATCAACCAAACAACCAACAAAAAAAAAACCAACCCGAACATAAAAGCCAAAGTACACAAAACCTACATGAAGCAACTTAACAATCCATCCATCATTCAGCAACTTATTATGAGCAGAGCGACATTAGTGATGTCTGTTGTTGCAATACATAGACATTTAGAATGACAGCTGCAATGAAAACAAAAGTTGTTGAAAAATTAGAATTGATGTATAGGATGTTAACTCGCTACTATTAAAAAGTAACAAAAAAAAAAAAAAAATTAACAACAAACAAGGAATGGCAACAGAACACAAGAAAAGGTTAAGTGCTTTAATATAAAAGAGCAACAACAACAACAACAACTACATTTGCTAATAAAAAGCAGCAAATTCAAAAAAAAAATTAAAAACAACGAAATACGAAACAGATGAATGACAATTACTAATGTCAACAATGACGTCTGCATTAATGCACCCCTGTGCTAGCAGAGTGAATGAATGAATTGTTGAGACAGCGCTAAGTCAGTGACATTTTTATATATGTAAAAAAAGGACTAAACAAAAACAAATTTAATTTCATACGAAAATAGAAATGACAGGAAGTTGGAAAACGATCTACAGAATAATGCTACAGACTTGAAAGGGTTAAAGAAGGATGAATTATGCATTCAAATATCTAACAACAAATTGATGTGTATTTTTTGTAATTTTCGATTTAGTTCGCACCTTTTGACTTGAACACAATTTGTTTGAGGTATGAGCTTATTTGTAAGAAAAATGGGAATGGAGGTATGATGACAGGGTTGCAGAGCTGCATGTTGTTAACGGTTGCAGAAAAATGAACGGAGAAGTACTTGAAGCGCCATGTTGTTGTTTGTTGTTGTAACGAGGTGTAGCCCTGCCCAACGCGTACTTCTCCTTAGTCTAAATCGTCATCAATATCTTCTAACGGGAGTCCTAGGAAACTAGACAGGGTTGGAGTAAAGGGAGATGGATGTTGGAAGAGTTGGCTCCGTAGAGTAAGTTAATAGGTAGTTGGTGTTATGGGAAGACGAGCCGCATGCCGGACATTCATTCGGTATGTCGGGGAAGAAGGAGTTTAATCTACTACAATATCCAGAGCGTAATTGAGCCAGAGTGGAGGGGGCCTTGTCACTCGAGGAAGGTGACGCTCCTCTACAGAAATGCGTGGTGTTGAGGCATGCAAAACAGCATTCACCAGACAGATCTCGACCTGGTGGTCAACAGAAGTGTCATGGATATGTTTCAAGGCCCGCTTGTGCACCTCTGGATCAAACAGCGTTGTTAAAAGGTGCCGGATCTCATCAAAATGTTTACGTAGATGCGTCCTTACGATTCTAAGAGGCGGAGTTAGCTCAAACAGTTGCCTATTGGAATGCTGCGGTTTGCAGCAATCATTATGCTCCTTAACTGGGAGCATTTCCGCCTAATGTTGTAAATGAGTTATAGGAGACATAAAGACGCACCTCCTCGCTACAACAACAAGAACAACAACCATATCGGCGACACATAACTAGTTCTCGATCGGCCGACCAATTGCCTTGTAAGTTACCAACAACGTTACTTTGTCTTTACCACAAGTACTGCCGGCTAGTGACTTGAGGATTTTGTTGCGGCTCTGTATTTTAGAGACATTTGCAGCTGAATGGGCAGCGAAAGTGTGCATGGTGTCGAAAGTTACTCCCAAGATTTTTGGGTGGGCGACAGTAGGTATTTTGTAATCGTGTACATAGATTTCTAACTCCATGCCAACATGCGCTGCCCAAGTCGTGAATAATGTCGTCGAGGAGCTTCGAAATATAGAAGTTAAACAATAAAGGGGAAAGGACACCACCTTGAGGTACCCCTTGATTGATCTTAATGGCTTTGGATTTTTTGTTCTTGAACACAACAGACGACCGGCGACCACTGAGATTATTTGGAGACCCATCTTCCGCTTAGGAGTTGCTCAAAGAGCTCAATCACAGAGTTAGCTCATTGGGCTGACAGCACACACATCTTTGAGTTATAAACCCAAGGCTCCTGAACCAGGGCCACATCTAGGACAGCTTTTGCAAGGCGACAGACCAAAGCAGCCGAGGCCACCTTCTAATTGCTGAGGCTGATTTGCAGTACCTTAATGAAAAATGGCTGCCTCCTCCTCCACGCCTACAATATTGACGCCAGCATCGACCATTACGTCAGTCAGTAGCAGTTGCGAATAGGAAGCGCGCTGGGCGTCACAATTATATATGTACCTTTATTACGACCTCATCTAGACCGTACTGCGAACGTCCCTGTCGTCTTTCAAGTATGTCCAGAGACTCCCGGTTCAGCGACAGTACTCGTTGTTTTTTAGCACCAGGCGCATTCAGCCACCAACCCACATTACCGAGCTCCACTCGTCTTATACTAATGGCGGCGATATACCAACAGGTTATCATAACCTCTAACGAGATTTTTAGCCGAGCTTCTCTTTCCAACTTGTGGTGTGTTGCTTTTGAGTATTCCTACAAGTTGGCGGGACCTACAGTTTTTTGCCGACTCCGAACGGCACTTGCAAAGCAAATGAATTTTTTGCTGAGAAGCTTCTCATGACAGAAATACACCCGGAGAGTTTGCCAAACTACTGCCGAGGGGCGACTCCGTTTAGAAAAATTCTTTTTCTAAATAATTTTTGATGTTACTTTTGCCGGGCATCGAACCGCCACGACTTGCTGTAGAAGGCCGAACACTTAACCGCTACACCACGGCGGCCGCCCACCTCGTCTTATACTACCTGTTAAAAAATGGGCCTTAAAAAGATCTGCTAAAACAGACTTTATCTTGTGCTATGGTCTTAATTTCAATTTCCCAAGCTGCACTCATGTCATTGCTAAAAAAAAGCTAACTATGCCTTAAATACATTTGGAATGTGCACATGTGTGTAATGTGCGCATCTGACAATGTCAACGTCACTGTCAGTGTCAGAGTTTGAATGGTTGTCAGTGGAGTTTCGCGTTGATTCTGCTATGTTTTTCAGCGATTTTTTTTCCTCGACTCTGCGAGCGCCAATGCGTTGTTTAAATACTTTTTATGGGCAGTGCAGTGCAGTTCACTTCATGTTAGCAAATAAAGAGACAGTTTGTCTCCGGCAACCCTTTCGATTTTAATTTCATTTTTTTTTTTTTTTGTTTTTCTACGACTACTTTACTAGCTACATACATTTTTTCCACTCCTTCCCATTGTCACATGTCACTAATGTTGTGAAATCATATTTTTTGCTACTTCTGCAACTTTTCTTTGAAGAAAAACAAAAGAAAAAAAATGCTGTTTATCTAGAAAAGTGAGCTCATTCAACTTATACCCAACGTTTGTCTCGTTGAGCTGACGTTGACTGAAACTTTGACTCACTGGACACACGCTTTTGCAATTTGCAACAAGATTCGTCAACTTTATTCACCTCATTTTTAGTTAAGCGTGAACATCAACGCATTGCACATTTTTGATTGACATTTGACGACTTTTGATGCGTTTTGTGCACGCTTTTGTGGCATGAAGTTCCCAGTATCACATGTCCAAAAGTGAGCTTGTGGTGCGTCAGGTGTACATGCAGGTACATATTTGTGGCAGGTATTCGTTTAGGGAATTCAATCAGTAAGTTACGTCATGGAAGTTTTTAGAGTTTATTTTCTGCTCCTTTTTTGCTTTGGTCCGCAGCGCTCTGATGTTGCGAAACTTTCGTTCACTTCTCATGCAATCAGAGTATGCAAACAAACGAAACAAAACGTTTTTGTTTTTTGGGTTAAAGACATTTCGGTTTATGTATCAGTTTCATATCGATACATTTTGAGCTGAATCCAGGGCTACTTTGGGATTGCTTTCTAGACCACAGTTTTTTGCCGACTCTGAACGGCACCTTCAAAGCATATGAATTTTTACTGAGAAGCTTTCATGGAAGCAACACACTCGGAGAGTTTGCCAAACCACTGCCAAGAGCGACCCTCTTCAGAAAAACTTTTTTCTAAAAAATGTTTGAAGTTGATTTTACCGGCAAGAGGACCGTGAATATTGATGTAGTAGGCCACCATCCTGAAATAGGTACGCCGAAAGATAGATGCAAAATTTTCAAAACTATCAAAATTTCGAGCCAATTTGAAAAAGATCCCAGAAATATCCCTGTACAACAAAATTAAAGTTTTTGAAAATCCCGCCGAGTTTCTGGACGGTTTCCGAATTTTTGGGGTGAGCTGAGTCCGAATCTGAAGTCAGATTTTTCGGGTCACCCTAGGTTTTCTCTCCAGAGGGTGGTTTTTAAAAAGATCGGTAGTTGTAAAAAAAATAAAAATTTGTAATAATTTAACTACTTCTTCTTGCGTCATGAAATCATAGTTTAATTTTAGTTTTAAATAAAAAACAAAATAATTTTTTACTACTACCGAAATCTGAACAAACCGCCCTTTGGAGGGAAAACCTAGGGTGACCCGAAAACTCTGACTTCTGTTTCGGATTCAGCACGCCCAAAAACGTTTGAAACTGATAAGAAAACCTCTGGGATTTTTTGCTGTTGTCCAGTGTAATTTCACAATCATTACAAAATATATCTGAAAGCGTTTGTTATAAAAAAATTTCAAATAATCCCAAAACGACCCCAAAAAGACTTTCAAATGTTCCCAAAATGAACCCAAATTGAACCCCAAATGACCCAAAAATTATCCCAAAATGATATAAAAATTATCCCAAAATTACTCAAAAAATTATCCGAAAATGGCACCGAAATTGTCCCAAATCAATCCAAAATAGAACCCGTAATGTTCTCAAAATAGCCCAAAAATTATCCCAAAGTGACCCCTAAATGATCCCAAAATGATCCTAAAATAGTCTAAATATGATCACAAAACAATAAAATACATATGGGTCATTCCATGCCAAATCGGACTTTTTTTCGAAAAAAAAAATTATATATCTGGGATTTTAAAAAAATTTTTTATTTTTTTCCGAAAACTACATTTAAAAACAAAAATAAAAAAAAAATGATCCCAAACGGTCGATTTTTGAAAAAGGTACAGCGTTTCTTTAAAGTTCATAACTTTTTTTGATTTGGAGAAAAAATTTTGAAAAAATTCTGAAAAATGTCTTTCGTGGGGTAGAAAAAGATAGCGAATTTTTAGCGAAATCGAAGGGGGTCAGGTAAAAAATTTATCGATTTGTAATGGAATGACCCATATACAATACGGAAAAATGGTAACCCTTGTCGGCAACCCTACTAGAAAATATTTTAGTTGGTATGTCGGCGAGAATACCTTTCATTTGATACCCATATTGGTATATCTCGCTCCATAATTAAAAAAAACACTGAGATAGGTGGCAACCCTATACACCCCCCAAGTAGCAAACCCCAAGTGGGTAGTCTTAGATTTAATCATACTATCTATTGCCAAATTTCATCGAAATCGGTCAAGCTGTTCCCGAGATAGTACCGAATATACAAATATAAAAATATACTTCGGTATACAAATACAAATATAAATACAAACTCAAAGTAGTAAGAAAATAGATATACAAAAAACTCTGAACATTAACGAAATAGTCCTGAAACATGCCCAAAAAGTGAGAAAAAAAGATTTTCACTATGATTATAAGATTTCGAGTCAATATAAAAAAGGTTCCAAGAATAATTTGACAATAATTCAAAAATATTTTTAGAACCATACCGAAACGATTCTGAATAATATTCCAAAATGCCCTCAAGATGACTCCTAAATAGTCCCAAAACTTTTTATTCTTAAACAAGCCCGAAGTAATCCTCGAAAATTAAAAAGTTTCGAATTTCTGAAGAAAAAATAGTTAAACCTGAAGTAAGGCCAAATCTAGGGGAAAAAAGTTTAAAAAATGGTCTTAAAATATTTGGAATAAATTTAGAAAAGGTTCCAAGTCTAACTTCATAATCATCCAAAAACATTCATAAAACGGTCGCAAAAAGATTCGGAAAAAGATTTCCAAACAAAGTTGAGATTATTCCAGCACACTGTGAAAACCTTAAGTTCTTTGCAATTCAGGTAGAATTAATTTCGTTAATTCATTTAAGCCATCTGCGATATCAGAATAATTAAACAGAAATCTTGATGGAATGTTGTCGTGAAGCATCAGCTAATTAATCATATGTATAATTAAATAAAAGAAAATAAGAAAACACGCAACATTCTCTTGTGCTTCTTCTTCTACATGTTTACAAAAAAAAAACGATTACCAAGGAAATGGCTAATCGTCAGCAAATTATTTCAATCAATTCCTGTCAACAAGTTTACGCATGCAATTACTTACTTAAAGGTGTTCGAGGCAAAAAAGAAAACGAAAAGAATGAAAAAGCAGAGTAAAAGGGAGACCAAATAATAATAATTACAATAAATTGATAATAACAAGAAAATGAAATGCGAAGCAAAATAAGTGCCACAGCATTACATGCGATAAGTAAAAGAACGCAATATTCCCATATAATTGCAATGCAAAATATCGAAAAGAGCAATCAACTTGTGACAGAGTGAGAAAAGGTGAAGCAGCCAGGCAAGTTGGGGAATGCGTGCAGCAAATTTGCTTGCACGCAAAATCCATGGTGGCAAGGAGGAGATAGAGAGAGAAATGGCACGGTATCACAGGTGCTTTGTATATCTTTTGCGGCACGCAGAGTATGAAAAGAAGCGAAGAAACTGTTGGCTATGTTTCTTTCAGTTAAAGCTCCGAATACAGGTTTATTTCTTTATCACGTCAGTGTTTATTGCGGAACCACTTTTTTTTAAACCCTTTTCGGAGTAATTTGCAGTATCGGTACCGTTCCCTTCAAAGTTAAGCGAAATCTTGGAAAGGGCACTTCGGAGGCTACAGGTCTCGATCCCTGTAAGTGGTCTAGGCATCAACCCAAGTAAACCGGTACTAATATTGTTCATCAACAAAACCAAAATCCCTTAATACCGACTACCCTCACTTAAGCGCACTGAACTATCGCTCTCCCAGAGGATAAAGCACGTCTGTGTCGAAATAGATAGCAAACACAACAGGAAACTGAACTCCTGCAAAATAATAGTCAGCAAGAACTGGGGCTTAAAACCAAAACTAATGATGTGACACTACACAGCAATAATAAGAACCATACTATCGTATGGGGTGTTAGTTTAGTGGCCGGCCGTAGACAAACAGTACAACATCAATAACCTAAACAACGGACGGCATTCGGAAGCGTAACGGGTACACTTAGAGCCTGCCCGACAGACGTACTTAACATCATCCTAGACCAATTACCGCTAGACATGCACATT
>CAXKVI010000002.1:12776767-12796767 GCA_964058755.1 Campiglossa producta | reverse complement strand
AAAATAAAATAAAATAAAATAAAATAAAATAAAATAAAATAAAATAAAATAAAATAAAATAAAATAAAATAAAATAAAATAAAATAAAATAAAATAAAATAAAATAAAATAAAATAAAATAAATTAAAGTAAAGACAAATTCAATAAAATAAATTAAATAAAATAAAATATTAGATAAAATTAAATTAAAACAAAATGGAAAGAAATAATACAATATAAATTAAAAAAATAAATTAAAATAATAACATATAAAAAATCAATAAAATAAATTTAAAAAAATATAAAAAAACACAAAAAAAACTAGGTTTAAAAAAAGTAAGGCAAACAAGGTAAAATAAAAAGAGAGTTTTAATAACAATTATAAAGTAAAATAAAGTAAAACAAAAAAAAAACCTTGAGAGTAGAATTTTTTCCATAACTTCATGTAAACTTCCTTTTAGTTTCGATTCGAATGAACTTTATTTTCGCTCATTTCCAATATGTTCCATAAATGTGCCCGCCTCACCACTCCTTTCCCTCTAAGCTCTAATCAAACATTGTTACTCAGCGATTAGATACTTTGCTTTTCTAATATCCATTACCATCCCTTTAAATATCGTTTAGCCACACTCCTTTATTACTAAAACGTTACCAATTCAATTCAGTAATTCGAAAAAGTTTGTTTTCGGTTATTTCCTCTTTCTCGCTTATTTTTTTGTATTTTTCTTTGTTAACTAAGTGAAGCGAAAGTGGAACTTTTACGCTTTGGTGGTCAAACGTCAGCATAAAAAAGGCATCAAAAAGTTTTACAACAACCCCACAATCACACAGGAAGCAATCACAGACACATACAGACGTACTTACATACATACATTATTATGTTGGTAACTAGTAAATTATATGCCACAATTTTCCATTTCAATTGGTACAATAACAAAATGCTTTCGACCTCTTTTTTTTGCAATAGACCCAATATATAGATATATATATATATATGTAAATGGGTGTGTGTGTTTATAAGTGCGCTAATATTTAGCTTTCCTTTTTGGTCTTTGATGATTTCTGTTTTCTTGCTGCTTGACTGCATTCAATTTTCTAGGCGCACTCAAGCGATAAAGCTAAGTTGTTGAATATTGCTCTTGAAACTACATGTCTTTGTACATAGTTATGTATATTTTCAGGTCATGAAACTTACTTTTATGGTTGTTCGATTTGTAGTGCCACTTTGAGATGCCGTGCCATTCAAAGATTGTTCTTGGACTTAGCCACGTTGTTCATTTCGTTGTTCAGGGAGTCCTTGCTCTAGGAACTATAGACAACATATAGGTGTCCATTATTCTACAACATGGGATGGGATATCTCTAACATCCAAGGGAGACGGTGCCGTATAAAATCCTAGATTGGAAGGTACTAGCCCAGCAGTCTTGGAAACGATTTCCTTGACCGCGTAGCCAGAGTCGAAGTGGATTTTAGTCGCCTCTTACGATCATATTCTAAGCCCCTAACACGCAGGGGACTAACAAGAGGTACGTGAAAGTTATTCTCCTTTAGATATCTAGGCTAGTTTCCAATTACCACCAGTTCGCGCTATTGACAGCCGCTCAGCCTAGTATACCTCTCTGCAAAAACATCCATGCAATTTTGTTTGTGTTTTTTCCTAACAGTTAACAGTTGACTCGTTGTGTGGCTAACTGCCCGCTTGCTTTGCGATGATTATGACGATGATAAGAATAATAGAATAGTTTGACCCCATTATGGCCTCTTCTTTACTGAAGCTTTGCGCCCATTTATACCAAAAATAGCTCGTTTATTTCATCATCTTCTTCTAGCCACAAGTGCGGTCCCTCTTCGCCCACCACCAACCTGACCAAGCGAACAACTTGCCTCTGAATGGCTCTCTACTCGGTTGTCAGTTTGAGTTTGGCCTTTGCGTGGTTGAAGTTTTGATGGCTCCTACAGCACCCAATCGAGTAGCTAACCAGGCTGAATAAGTCAAACAGTACCAACCAGCGGACCTCTTTCACCACCACCACCACAAAATCATTCAAAGTCAAGTGATGAGGGCCATAATTCATTAGAACTTCTGCTGTTTAGCTGTCTCGGCTGCACGTTGCTTCATCGCTAACTATTTAGCTCATAACGCTCTTTTGTTGTTGTCGTTTTTTTTGTTGTTGTTAGCTGTCTGTTACCATCTTTAAGCTAGACGTGCTTGTTGTTGTTGTCTATTCGCTGTCTATGGCACCGGTAGATTTTGGTTGTTACCGCCGCCGCAGCTCTATCGACATTAGAGCCACCAAGCCTTGAGCAACTAGAAGCAGCAGCAGCGAAAAGAGCAGCAGGAGAAGCCACCACAACTACATCGGCCCCAGCATCAATCGCGGCAATAATAAATAATATTCTGCCATTTATTGTTTCCTACATTTTTTGTTTTTGCCGATTTTCATTATTCGCATATATTTTCATCTTTTTTTATTGCTTCCACTTTATGTTCAACAACAATTCTTCAGCTTGTGCTGCAATATCTCTTGCCATATCGCCTTTGGTTAGTTGTTTGTGTAATTGCTACCAACGCTACTTTTCCGTGTGCTGTATGCGGGCGCAATAAAAGATTGTTAATAATAATAAAAATAAAATTTTGCCACAACAACATCAAAACCGTCTAACCAACCAAATTGATTGAAGTAAAGTTGTATTGCAGTTCAGAAGTTCATTGTTGAGGCCAAGCTTCGCTGCGTTTGGCTACCTGCATCAGCAGACTAAAAACAAAAACCACAACAACATTAAATGGCAGTGGCAATGCATTCAGTATACAACAATTTATGGAGTGTGGTTGCCACTTTGGCTCATTTCACACAAAAGTTGTTATACTTTTTTTTATTTTTTATTTAATTTTATTTTATATTATTTTTTTTATTTTATTTTATTTTATTTTATTTTATTTTATTTTATTTTATTTTATTTTATTTTATTTTATTTTATTTTATTTTATTTTATTTTATTTTATTTTATTTTATTTTATTTTATTTTATTTTATTTTATTTTATTTTATTTTATTTTATTTTATTTTATTTTATTTTATTTTATTTTATTTTATTTTATTTTATTTTATTTTATTTTATTTTATTTTATTTTATTTTATTTTATTTTATTTTATTTTATTTTATTTTATTTTATTTTATTTTATTTTATTTTATTTTATTTTATTTTATTTTATTTTATTTTATTTTATTTTATTTTATTTTATTTTATTTTATTTTATTTCATTTTATTTTATTTTATTTTATTTTATTTTATTTTATTTTATTTATTTTATTTTATTTTATTTTGTTTTATTTTATTTTATTTTATTTTATTTTATTTTATTTTATTTTATTTTATTTTATTTTATTTTATTTTATTTTATTTATTTTATTTTATTTTATTTTATTTATTTTTGTATCTATTTTTTTCATACTAAGCCGTGTTTGGTTTAATGGTTACGCACTGCGGCTAGAAATTCCCAATCACTCTGGATCGAGTCCAAGTTAAAAGTGATGAAAAATTTCTTAGAATACAATACAAAGCGGTTTGACAAGATCCTTCAACAAGATCGAAATTGCAATAATCTTAGTTGGTATTGTTCGTAGCATTTTTCGACTTGTTTCCGCAAAAAAAAACCTAGAAGAACAATTTGATAAAAAAATTTCAACTAGTAAAAAAGCCCCAAAAAATTTCAAAATATTTTTTTTTTTTTTTTTTAATTTTACCTTACTTCATTCTTATTTTATTTAATTTTTTTTTTGGTTTTTTTTGTATTTTGGATCCCTTTTAATGCAGAATTTTGGTCCCATAAAAAATTTTCATGTGGCAACCTTGCTATAAACATATACTCATCTACAGTTACTGCTGCAAGTACGCCATCACTACTATCGTTTCACCACCGCGGCTGCGCTTAATCACCACAGGAAGGTATTTGAGTTATGCGGTACATGGATATATATATGTATATATTTTTCAAGTTGAATTTTCCGGAAATATGCCAGGTGTATTTTTCATTGCGTGCAGACGCACTTCAACTCTTGTTGGTTGTTGTTATTGTTGTTTTGCTGTTGTTTATTTATATTGTACGCGACTTTCTAGCAATCCGTTGAGTTGTTAACTTTTTCCGGCTATAACTAATGCCAAGTAAGTAAGATGCTTTTAATCGTCAGCGAAATATTAGTTAAGTAAGCCGTAGTGTGAGAGAGAAGTATGTGGTTGATGAGGAAGAGTGAGGAGGGAGTGGAGAATGAAGTCGAAGCAGCTTTTGCTAAAGCAGTGGCCTGGTGGCATTTATTGCATTAGTGCATTAGAAGTTTTGAAGAGATCAATTACAACGCAGTAAATAAGTTCAAATCTGGCAAGAGTTCTATTTGGCCATTTAAGTTTTGATTGTAATTGAGAGAGGTTTTAAAGTTTTTTGGATTTCGAATATACATATGAGGGTATTCAATTATGAAGGAATTTTTTTAGAACATTCAGTAACATTTTTTTAAATTAAGGTGTCATATGACAGCTCTTGAAAAATAGCATCCCACTTTTATAAGAAGGGTTGCCACCTGTACAAAAATCTAATTTTTAATGTATAGTTAGTTTAAGAGACATAAACCTACATTAGCAGAAATGAATTTACCTTATTTTCTCTTTTTTTCTTGCAGGTATGTATTTATTTGTTTGTCGATTACTCGTTGTGAACGTGAGTATATTTTAAATATCCTTCCTTCTATATAATATTCGAAGCTGTATTTATTTTCTCTCACCACCTAAACATAAAGTTTATCTTAAATACAAACATTTCTAATCCTCAAATAACTTTTTGCACGTATTCACACTTTCATTTACTAACAACAAATAAAAGTTGCACATTCATAGGGGAAAACTTTAAGTTCGTTTATTGCAACAAAATTGTCATGCAACACTTCAACCGCAAGCACAGAAACCACAATCTGCCATAAGCACAAGACAAGTAATACGAGAATATATCTACTTAATAAAAACAACTTTTAAATCTATTTTTGCTTTGCTTTATTTTTTTTTTTTTTTGCTCAACAAAACTTTGTCATTGATAATATCCGCAAGATAATAAGTAGCATGCAAAAGTATCTAAACATTTATGCATGAGTAGGAGTTGAATATTTGTATATACTAGGTAGTCCCAGATGCCATAGTCGCCATGGTAGCGAGAGAGGAACAAAATTTAATAAAATAACAATTTAAAAAAAATGATATAAAATAAATAAAAACGAAACAAAATAAAATAAAGTAAAATGCAGTGAAGTAAAATTAAATAAAATGACAATGGAAAAAATAGAACGAAATTAAATAAAATAATTTAAAATAAAAAATAAAAAATAAAAATAAAAATAAAAATAAAAATAAAAATAAAAATAAAACAAAATAAAATAAAATAAAATAAAATAGAATAGAATGAAACAAAATAAAAAAATAAAATAAAATAAAATAAAATAAATTAAAATAAAATAAAGAAAATAAAATAAAATAAAATAAAACAAAATAAAATAAAATAAAATAAAATAAAATAAAACAAACTAAAATAAAATAAAATAAAATAAAATAAAATAAAATAAAATAAAATAAAATAAAATAAAATAAAATAAAATAAAATAAAATAAAATAAAATAAAATAAAATAAAATAAAATAAAATAAAATAAAATAAAATAAAATAAAATATAATAAAATAAAATTAATAAAGTAAAATAAAATAAATAAAATTTGATTATATAAAATCAAAATAAATTAATAAAAATTTAAAATTAGTTTTCAACTTAATAAACTTTAATTAAATTAAATTAAATTAAATTAAATTGAATTAAATTAAATATATACGACTACCTACATATGTATTATAATCCACATTTTCCTGGCGGATAATATTCGTAAAATATATGTAAAAAATACTTAGTCATGCATTATTCATTGGCACCACAGCATCACATGTCATCAAGAATATTCCATTTCACCCCATTACCTGGATTTCCAGCTGGGAATATACTATGAATTCCCATACAAATGTTTGATCACATTTAATAATGTTCATACGTACACGAGCACAAACCACATAAATACATTCATAAATTTCTCACATTCACATTTGCAATGATGATGGCCATCATATAGTCATCTGACTATTTAAGTAATCATGAGTTTGTTCAACACTTTCACACTATAAACTCAGCTGGGACCAACAATGGCCACCAATGCTTATCTTTACAGAGCCACAAGCGGAAAAAGCAAAAATAAATGAGAAAGTAAATATGAGTATAAATAAGTTACTCACATACTCACTTGGAAAGGAAGTAGCAATGACTAATGCGGCAAAAGGGGGGCGGAGGTGGGCAAGAGAGAAAGAAAGTGCCGCAGGAGAAGCGGAAGGATATATGGCAAGTTCGATGCCACGAGTGACCACTTGTACAATAACAACAACAACAACTACAAAACAAAAAAAGTTTATCAGACTGTGAATATCATGTTGGCAGGGGAAGAGTAAATAAATGCGAGAAAATGGAAAAATAGTGTGGCAACAACAACAAAAGAAAACTTTTTGCTAGTGTGAAAAACTTTAACGATTACTTTAGCACAAAGTTGTAATGGTGATTACGAATACGATTACGCTTGAAAACGTGTTGTAACTGTATTTGGAAAAAAGTGCTTAAACTTTTTCTCTTTTCTTGGTTAACTTATTTGTTGTTGTTGACTTTTGGGATAAGTCGTTGAATTTGGAGCATAACATAGGAATTGAAACTTGGAAAATAGGTTTTTTTTTTTTTTTTGAGGGACTAAATGCATTTAAGTGGTCACGTTGGCGTATTAATAAAGCATGAAATTAATTGGCGAAATGAGGGCAGGAAAATTTGGGATTTTTTTTTTTTTTGTGGTGACAAGGGCTTAGTTATCAATCGATATCTGAGAGGGAGAGAAATATTTTGTGGCGGGAAATGCTTACGATGCCTCACAATATTAAGGTATGGGACACATTTTTTCACACTACAGTTTGTCCGTTCGCCAACTTTATTTTATTTTATATTTTATTTTATTGCAAATCTATTATATTATAACTAAACGAGCTAATATTTGCATATTTGTATATCCGGACTATCTCGGGAACCACTAGACCGATTTGGATGAAATTTGGCATATAGATAGTATGAATGATTCTAAGACTATCCACTTTGGGGTTGCCACTTGGGGTTGTACAGGGCTGCCACCTATCTCAAGTTATGGAGTTAGATATGCCAATATGGTTATCAAATGAAAGGTATTTTCGCCGACATGCCAACTTAAATATTTTCAAGTAAGGTTGCCACTCAGGGTTACCATTTTACTGTATTGTATTTGTGTTGTATATTTTTGGGATCATATTTGGATTATTTTAATATTTTGGGATCATATGGGGGTCACTTTGGGATAATTTTGGGGCTATTTTGAGACCATTTTGGGTTAAATTTTGTATTAATTTGGGACAATTTTGAGGTCATTTCGGGATCATTTTGGAATAATTTTTGGATCCTTTTGGGGTCGTTTTGGGATTATTTTAGGATTATTTTGGTATCATTTTTGGGCCATTTTGGGATAATTTCAGGGTCATTTTCGGATCATTTTGGGTACATTTAAGGGTATTTTTGGGGTCATTTTGGAATCATTTTGGGGCCATTTTGGAAAAATTATTGGATCATTTTGGGATCATTTTAGGGTCAATTTTGGGTCATTTTGGGATCATTTTTGGGTATTTTTGGGTCGTTTTGGGTTAAATTTCAGATCATTTTGGGAACATTAAAATTGATAGCACTGAGGAAGCTCGGTCACCCAAGTACTACAAAATAAATTCGGATTTTTGTTCGTATCCCTCTAACTAAGTAAATACCTAACCGATGTTGATAATTTTTGTTTTGGGAAAAGGAATGGTTTTTTAGATATCGATCAAAATCCTATTTTATTTTATAAGAGAAGTGAGAGCATAGACAATTGACCTTCGTTCGTGTTCCCTCTCTTCTTCTCTCTCTCTCTGGTAACTCTCACATTCAAAATATAACATCGCCCTGTGTTGCCTCTCAGCGTCTGTGTTGTATCAATGGAAGTGTTCTTTTTATTAAGTTTTTGTGAACTCGTGTTCTATTGTCCTTATGCTGCAACACAACGTACAGACGAAAGCGAAAGAAATTGGGGAAGCAAAGCAATTTAATCACAATTAAATTTAATCACAATTGCCTTACCCTGCGGGTTAGGGGTTTAGAATATGCCCGAGGTAGGCATACCGGTCGTAAGAGGCGACTAATATGCACATAGGTAATTGACGTGCTAACTCGATGGTTGATCTACGGATATGATGCCTCTCACCTCTCATTACCCATCTTCTCCTTCCTCATGGATGGAGGGATGCCATGACCTAGAAGGTACCACTGGTCATACCAAATCGCTACCACGACAGTCGGGCAGTACCGCAAGGGAGCACCGCAGCGTACCGGGGTCATATCCGGCCAAGGACTGTCAACTTCGGCATCACTCCCCAAAACCTTCGGGGAGTGTTTTGTTGTTAACAACAACAACAACAACAATCACAATTGCCGTTCATTTGCGTTTGCGTTCTGAGCAACTATGCTCTGGTACTATAGAACATCCATATGCCGCCATATATAAAAAGCAAAATTAAATTATGGCTCCTTGAGCCCAGAAAGATTGTTCAATCATTAGAAAAAAAACATTTTTTTTTTACAACTGTCCCTCTGTTTCACATCACCCTCTGGAGAGAAAATCTAGGATGACCCGAAATCTGACTTCAGATTCGGATACAGCACAACCAAAAGCTTTGGAAACCATTATGAAAATCTTGGTCTATAAAAGTTAAAATGATAAAATAACCACTCAACATGAAACACACCACTGTCTAATTAACTTTTGTTGAAGACGCAACCCCAAAAGGAAGTGACAAAGGAAGCAAAGTGTCGAGGTGGAAAAGCAAACATAAAAAATTAATGAATAAGCATTTAGAGCATAGCAATTAAAAATACCAAAAAACACAGTTCCTTCCTGTCAACACATTATATAATTGAAAAACCAAATCTAACACATGAGAAAAACTAAGTAAATTACAAGCAAAACAAATTCGAAGCTTTTCCACCTAGGTAACTAAAGTTGGTGAGGTGTGACGTTTTTAATTAGATAGATAACGCAAGGGAGACAAAATATGACGCAACCACATACATAGAAAGAATTATACACGAAATTTTAACTAATTTCTAAATAAGTCACAACACATATAAACATAAATAAACCGCTGAAAATGTATATCTTCACAGTATAAACCACATTACATAACCACAAAGCTTCTAATTAAGTAAGTAGTAGGAGGTTTCAAGTGTTGTAGCATATGTGCTTTAGTACTCGCACATATCTTCCTTGCTCTCATGGGAAATACAAAAAAAAGTGGAAACAAATGCACAAACATGCTTACCTCGGAATTCATGAATAAACAGAGATTAATGCATATGTAAGAACTTGTATAAGCATTTTCTTCTGCGTATTTCCGGCCGTTTTAATTAGTTTCTAAAGCTAATCAAATATTTTGCTTTTGGGTCTCAACTCAACCCACAAATTTTCTACTTCTTAGATCCTTTATGAATTTTCATTTCATAAGAATATTTCTACGTTAAGTGAATGTGTTTGGTTGTATTTGTTTGTATGCATTTGTAAGTATGTGTGTGTGCTAAGTTAATTTGCTTAGGCTCAAAAGCCTTCCGGCCATAGCCGCAACCGTCGCACGTAAAAGTAAGCGCAGGATGTGATATTTATATGGGAGCATATGTCGGGCGCACTTTACCCTATAGAAACGGAAAACAAATGAACCGGATAAAAATTAATTTTTCTTGAAAAGCAACAGAACCCAATTTCCAAGAAAATTTTTTCATCGCTGCTTATTTTGTTTTCTCCTTTCTAATTTTATTTATTCTTTATCTGTCGGCTGCCGTAGTGTAGCGGTTAAGTGCTCGGCCTACTACACCAAGTCGTGTCATATAACACTTTAGGTCCCGCCAACTTGTAGAAAAAAAATCAAAGAGAAGCTCGGCAAAAATCTCGTTAGAGGTTATGGTAATCTGTTGGTATATCGCCGCCATTCGTTTTTTTTTGTTGTTTTTTATTTTTATATTTTTTTTTTTACTTTTTTATTAATTATTATTTTTTTTCTGTATTTCATTTTATTTTCCCTTATTATATTTTACCTTTCTTATTTTTTTTTCTCTTGCTTGGTTTTATTTTACTTAATTTTATTTTATTCTATTTATTTATTTTACTTTCTTTTATTTTTTATTCATTCATGTTTATTTCATTTACTTTTTTTATTTAATTTTATATATATATTTTTTTTTCACATAATTTAATACTTTTTTTTCTTTTTTTATTTATTTTCTTTTAATTTTTTTTAAAATTTTTTTTTTTCATTTTTATTTTTTTTTTTTTGTTTTAGTTTTCTTTATTCTATTTACTTTATTTTATTTTATTTTATTTTATTTTATTTTATTTTATTTTATTTTATTTTATTTTATTTTATTTTAATTTATTTTATTTTATTCTATTTCATTTCATGTTGTTCAATATAATTTTATTTTATTTTATTTTATTTTTTTATTTTATTTGATTTTATTTAATTTAATTAAATTTTTTTTTTTTTTTTTTGTTTTATTTTTTTTTTTTAATTCGTCTTATTTAATTTAATTTTATTTTATTTTATTCTTTTTTAATTTTTTTTATTTTTTTATGTTGTTTAATTTTTTTTAATTTCATCATATTTTATTTTTTTTTTAATTTTATTTGATTTTATTTAATTTAATTTTATTTTATTTTTTATTTTTTTTTTGTTTTATTTAATTTTTTTTTAATTTTTTATTTTATTTCGTTTTATTTAATTTAATTTATTTTATTTTATTTGTTTTTTTTTTATTTTACAATATTTTTTATTTTCGTTTTTAATTTATTTTGGTTTTATTGTTTCTAAGAAAACTCCTTGATGTAATTCACTCCAAAACTTTTCCCAGCGGGTTACCATCTGCTTACATGTTTATATGTGTTAGCTTCTGTAAACCGCATTTCCTTTAGTAAAACCACCTATTTGCCTTTTGCTTTCTTCGATGCCACTTCCACTCACACTTACACGAATTTGGTTGCCCAGCTTTGTTGCGTTGATTTTCTACTTCGTTAAACATGCTGAGGCGCTTCGTCAACTTTTGAATTTTACGTTCACTCTGATATCGCGCCACGATTCTTAATGAAATCCTTGTTTACGTGTTTTGCGTTTCTATACTAAACTTAGCAGCATCATATGAGTATTAATAGTTTTTAGTTACGCAGTGGCACGTTTTATGAACATAATTTTGTAATCTCATGACTTAGATTCGTACATAAATATATTTATATCAAATTCATGCTGATGCAAACTGTGTACTCATTAGGTGCGTCTAGGGGTAGTAATGAGAGAACTCAAAAAGTTTAAGTAGCAATTAAGTGTAATTAATACCGAGGACTTCCTTCGATGCTGAAATTAGTTCATTGAGTGAGGTTGCTTGAGAAATGTGGAAAGTGGATTGGCACGAAATTAAATAAAACAAAGTAAAATAAACAAAAGAAATAAAAAAAAAAAAATAAACCAAAATAAAATTTAAAAAAAATTAAAAAATGTAAAAAAATAAAGTAACCCTGCAGGGAAAATCTCTAGTTCAGAGCTAGTTCGCTTCTAGTGCGTTCCGAACCAGTACTCGTTCGCAAACTATCTTTTTTACATGAAATCAACTGGCGAATTTAACATGGCGATGTCCTAGGCTGGAACTAGTACAAAATTCGACAGTTTGGATCTAGTTCGTTTATTGGTACTATTTCTATAGTTCTGAATATAAATTAAATACAAAAACTTAAATTCAAATACGAATCCAAATGCCTTTTAAAGACTCCTCAAACGCTGGTTTCGAACTAGTGCAAATGTAATCACTAACGGAGTTATTCTTATTGGCCACTTTATATCTAGTTCTGATCCTGAAATTTGTTCAGTAGTGCCTGGGTTCCCTGCAGGGAACTAGTGAAAATGTAATCACTTACGTACTAGTTCTTATTGGCCACTTTATATCTAGTTCTGAACCAGAAATTTGTGTCACTAGTGCCTAAGTTCCCTGCAGGGAAAATAAAACGAAAATATATATATATAAATAGAATAAAAAAAAAAAAACAAATAAAATAAAATGTATCAGTTTTGGTAGAAGCATATAATTAGAATCAGGACTATTTCAAAAATTCCTGCAATCATGTTTTAAGGCAGCGGGATTATAAGAAGAATCTAGTACCAGACATTTCAAAGCCAGCTCATTAAGGGAATATTTCTCTAAAACCCGCTGCTACGACGAGCTTGAAACGCAAAAGCGAAGGCTAAGTTCATTCATTGGTGTCTCTCTACCTCACTCACTTATTCATATACGAACCGCAAAACAAGTGAACCACACACAAGCACTCAAGATACTTCCGTAATTGAGTGCAACCACACGAATTTTTTTGTCGTCAACTAATGAACTCAAAGAAAGAGAGACTTAAATCAATTCACAACATCACCAATCACGGATGGAAGTCTTTCCAAAAAGAACGTCTAACCAACAATGTGGCCACAAATACAGAAAAAACTGGCATGAATTAACAAAAAGTGCCAAAAATTAAGCTGTGCAAAGAAAGATGTTTACACCAAATACAAAGAAACCACAACCACAACATACATATGTACATACATGCGAAGGGTAAGAAAAATTGAATACCAAAAAAAAAAAAACAAAGGAACGAATCAAATACTACGTAAGCTTGAAATGCAAGCAAAAATCTTCAAGTACTTGTGCATGCGTCTCAATTGCCACTTCAAGTCAGCCAAAAACAGAGCGTTTTCATTCTCAAAAAAAAAAAAAAAAAAACGAAATGTTAAAAATGTGAATGAAACTAAGCGAAATGTGTGATTAAGTTCAAGACCGTGTGTGATGTATACAATACTGCCTTAAAATACGGCGATGGAGTTTAATTTTCAAGGAAATATGCTTAGGGATTAAATAAAAAAAAAAAAATATTAAACAAAAATTAAAAAAAATAGCTAAAATAAAACAAAAAAAAATAAAAATAAAAAATTAAATAAAATGTAAATAAAAAAAATAAAATAAAATAAAATAAAATAAAATAAAATAAATTAAAATAAAATAAAATAAAATAAAATAAAATAATATAAAATAAAAAAAAATAAAATAAAATAAAATAAACAAAAAAAAAAAAAAAAAAAAAAAAAAAATAAAATAAAATAAAATAAATTAAAATAAAATAAAATAAAATAAAATAAACTAAAAAAAAATTAAATAAAAAAAATAATTCAATGAAGAATAAAAAATAAATAAAAAAAGTTTAAAAAAACTAAAAATGAAATTGGATTTTTTGGTAGCGATATGTGAGAGTGTATTGGTTTAGAGATTCAAACATTTCTTTCGATTCGTAACCCTTTTTTCGTGAGTCCTTCCAAAAAATCTTAAGCAATTGTTTACCTTTCAAGGGTGGCGGAATGAGGGAAAAGTGGGCCAAGCCGATTTGCGACTGCCCTGTTTTTTTGCTACTGCCTCTTCGATGTATTTCACATTTGTATGGGTGCATTTCTTTATGTGTACTTTTGAATTCATCAATTTTAAGAGAATGCTCGCATAAGCACACTTCGGTGCTTATGTGTATGTGTTTGGTTTTTTTGTTGAATTCATATGTATTTGTAAACTTTGCTTTTATTGTTTATTTTGCTAAGCACTTAATTGGATTTTCGGCACACAAATTAATAGGAATTCCACGAAGTGCAGTCATTCAATCCAATTCACAAGTTGGAGAGTCGTCGCAAACTTTACTTTAGGAACGTTGGTACTCAGTAAAAAAAAAAGCATATTCGTAGGTACCTATAAGAGACAGCAAGTGTATGAACGCGCACCCCATAAAATCTGCTGCTTGCTTTTGCAAAAGCCTTTTGAATTTTTCCCTTCTTTCGGTGCAACTGCTACTGCTTCACTGAATTTTTGCGAATTTTATGCTGGTAGTCGAATGTCTTTTTTCATTCGTTGCCTGCAAAACAGCAAACATTTGCAGCGTAACTTTTTCAATTCCTTTTTTTATTTTTCGGCAACCACTTCATTGAGTTAATGTTAGGCACAGTAGAGCCATGAATGTATGCATAAATAATTTTTTAAATATTTTTTTTTTTTTTGTTTATGGTGAACGTTGCATTTCGCGCCTTGTCATTTTTATAACTCTCCAATATTTATTGTTCTTTACCATTTCGTTTGGTTACTTTGAAGTATGTGTTGTTGTTGTTGTTGTCATTGTTGATTTATTTGCTACCAATTTTTACTGACATTGCACTTCCCATTCGCTTATGTTCCCTAGAAGTACAAACACGCCAAAGTTTATTTTTGTATCTCCTGAGTGTAATAAAGTGAAAAAATCCAATGTGGATATAAAATAAACGGTCGGTTTTGATTGTCAGTAGCCAGTGCAGCAAGAACTCCCTACGATGATTTCGGTTCATACAGTCTTCAGCACCTCCACCTCTTTTATGCTGTTCACGCCTCTATTTGCTCTTCTTTATTGACTTTACTTCAGTCACAAATCATGTGCTCTATATATGTATGTATGTGTGCTTGACTGTATGTGTGCTTACAGTGGTCAACTGTACACACCCTCTTATACATTTACACGTGTATGTATGGATGTATATTTCAATGTGCTTTTTGCATTGGTAGAAGGAGGTGACCCAGCTCTTGTTGCCATTAAAAATTAAGTTATATTAAAAAAAAATTTATTAAAAAATAAAATGTTGAAAAAAGAATTAATTAAAAAAATAAAATGTTGAAAAAATAATTAATTAAAAAAAATAAAATAAAATAAAATAAAATAAAATAAAATAAAATAAAATAAAATAAAACAAAACAAAATAAAATAAAATAAAATAAAATAAAATAAAATAACATAAAATAAAATACAATAAAATAAAATAAAATAAAAAAAAAATTAAATAAAATAAAATAAAATAAAATGAAATAAAATAAAATAAACTAAAATAAAATAAAATAAAATAAAATAAAATAAAATAAAATAAAATTAAATAAAATAAAATAAAATAAAATAAAATAAAATAAAATGAAACAAAATAAAATAAAAGTAAAATAAAATAAAATAAAATAAAATAAAATAAAACAAAACAAAATAAAATAAAATAAAATAAAATAAAATAAAATAAAATAAAATAAAATAAAATAAAATAAAATAAAATAAAATACAATAAAATAAAATAAAATAAAATAAAATAAAATAAAATAAAATAAAATAAAATAAAATAAAATAAAATAAAATAAATTAAAATAAAATAAAACAAAATAAAATAAAACAAAATTAAAAAATTAAAATAAAATGAAAAAAAAAATAAAATAAAAAATAAAATAAAATAAAATAAAATAAAATAAAATAAAATAAAATCTTGTTCACTAATAATAAAAAAAAACATAGAATAATTTAAGAAAAATTATTCCCAAAACGGTCAAAAGTCCACCAAAGTTTCAATAAAATAAAATAAAATAAAATAAAATAAAACAAAATAAAATAAAATAAAACAAAATAAAATAAAATAAAATAAAATAAAATAAAATAAAATAAAATAAAATAAAATAAAATAAAATAAAATGAAATGAAATGAAATAAAATAAAATAAAAATAAAAAAATAAAAAAATTAAATAAAATAAAATAAGATAAAATAAGATAAAATAAAAATAAAAAATAAAAAATAAAAAAATAAAATAAAATAAAATAAAATAAAATAAAATAAAATAAAATAAAATAAAATAAAATAAAATAAAATAAAGTAAAATTAAATTAAATAAAACAAAATAAAATAAAATAAACTAAAATAAAGTAAAATAAAATAAAATAAAAGTGTTGAATTTAATATATTACAATAAACAAAGCTTGGCTCTTTTATTCACTTCATTTGCAGGAATTGAGAAAAGTCCTTAAATCAATATTTTCCAGCGCAGACATTGCCTTTTTCGCACCCTTCCAACTTGTGTACAGCTTGCGGGCCAAAATAAAATATATTTTTTCTGAAGAGGCATCGAGTAACAGAAATAAATTAAATACATTTTAAAATGGCAGCACTTCAATTCGATTGCAACTGATGGCAGTTGGCGTCTTTATTTATTGCAATGCATAGCAACCGCTTTTTACAGCTATTGGGCAGTGAATATGAAGATTTTCTGCACGATACAAAGCTATATGATATACGTAAAGTCTTTGTTGTATATGTGTTTGCAAGTGCATATGTGTGCAGCAGGCGCTAAACGACAAAGGAAGCCAAGCAAACAGGCTGCCAGACAGGCAGATGCACTTGTCATGTGTAAATACTTGCATACTTGCAGGCGCTCAGGAGCCAAAGGCGATGACGACACAACAGCGACAGATACAATAAAGCATACAAGCACACTTGACTGCGTGCTTATGGCTATATAAAAAAAAAAAAAAAACAGTTGTATAAATAAATGCATCGCATATGTAAATAAAACACACACTCGCTCTAGGACATTCACACATAACGTTGAACATAAATGCACTTACGAGACTTGTGTCTGCGTCTCAGTGGCTACAAAGAATTTTGTACAACTCATAAGCCCAAAGGAAACGGAAGAACGGTGAGCCGAGCGACGGATATTCACTGCTCATTCATTCACTAAAGAAATAGCTGGAGATTGTGTTGAGTTGTATGAATATCCTGAGTGTTTGACGGAAGCAATTCGATGATAGCAACTCAACAACAACAACAACAGCAATAGTGAATTTTGAAGTTGAGCTAAGCTTTATTGTAGGCATGAAGCAGTTTTTGCATGAGCTTTAACATCGAGTAACGCAAACATATTGATTGGCGAGTATTTGAGCGTCAGTGGCTTGAAGTGCATATGTATGTATGTATGTGTATACATATCGGTCGGACAAGTGATTTAATACTTGTCGTTCAAGTGTTTACGATTATCAGCATTGGCTTGGCCTGCTGGATATAATATAATTTCATTTCATTTTTTTAAATTCAATTTTATTTAAATTTATTTTATTTTGTTTTAAATTTATTTTATTTTATTTTGATTTAATTAAATTTTTTATTTTTTTTTATTTACTTTATTTTTTTTAAATATTTTTTTCAACTTTTTTTATTTTGTTTTATTTTTTATTTTACCTTATTTTTTATTTTATTTTTTTACTTTGTTTTTACTAATTTAATTGTTTTATTTTATTTTCTATTTGTTATTGTTTTTATTTTATTTTTTTTTTAATTTAATATTTTTATTTTATTTTCTTTTGTTTTATTTTATTTCTTTTTTTATTTTATTACTTTTTATTTTACTCCAGAAATTTAAAGTGCAAAATAATGATTTAAAATCACGACTTACGAATTAGCAAAATGAATCCAACTAATTTCATTAAACGCAAAAAAATTCAATTTTAACGCCTCAGCAATCATAAGAGCTGTTCTACCGCAAAAACAAAAAACCGAAACCAACACAAATGAAAAGCAAAAATAAACCAAAAACAAAAAAAAACTAAAACATAATCAAAACTCGTAAAGGCTTAATTAAAAGTACTTTAGAAAATACAACAAAATAAATGAGTACCCATACTGCGTAAACTAGCTGCTAACGCGCCCTGAAGTAGGCTTTGCTAGCTAACTGAAATCCAACACCAACAAACTGCTGCTACTAGCATAAAAATGAAATGTGCACCAAGCAAAGCTCAGACAAGTGAACTTCGACGGCAAAGTGCAGTGCAATGCACTTTCAATGATGTTCGACGTCAACACATTTGAATCGCAGTATTTTTTTATGTATGGAGGAAGCGAAAAAGTTGCAGTGAAAAAGAACCAAATTCTATAGAAATGCAAAAAAAAACTAAATCAAATAAAATAAAACAAAACAAACGAATAATCGCAATAACACGAAAAACAACCAAAAACATAAGCGACGACAGCAACAATAACAGAGCGTAAAAAAGCTGCGAAATAAGCAAACATAAAAGTATAAAGTGTAGTTATATGTGTTTGTATGTAGTTGTATTTATACATATGTATGTATATTGGGGCGTATTAAAAAAAATCAAAGTCCAATATAAATATTTTTTTTTATTTTCATTTTTAATTTTTTTTTTTTTATTTCTTTTTTTTATTTCTTTTATTTTTTTTTATTTTTTTTTTTTCCTAATATATTTTCTTTAACAACATTGTACAAACGTCCTAACTACCTAGCGAAGGCTGTTTTTTTTTTTTCAACATGGTCTAATGCCCTTACATATATGCAAATGTGTGCTTATAATTTAAAAACAAAAATAAACAAAATTTTTGTAGAGCCATTATGCATAAATGCTCGCATTTGCGACTAGCACACATATGAGTTTTTGTTATTGCCAATGTATGCAAAAAAGTCAGAAGCATATGTAGGCAAGTGGCGATATATCATTACCCAGAACAAAATTTGCAGAGACTAGAAAGAATCTGGGATGAGTTGCCAGGGAGTATGCACTGAGGGGTTGTTGGGATCAATTACAGCTAACTGTATACAAAAGGGCCTAATTGCGGGTAGAGACTACAGAAAAGGCAAGAAATTACAGCAAAAATTACAACAGAAGCAACAAACTAAAACAAAAGCAAGAAACTACACCAAAAACCAGAAACTACAAACAAGAAAGAAACTACAACAAAACCCAGAAACTTCAACAAAAACGAGAGATTACAATAAAAACATGAAACTATAAGAAAATACAACAAGAACAGGAAACTACAACAAAAACAAGAAACTACAACAAAGAAACAAAAACCAGAAACTACAACAAAGAAACAAAAACTAGTAACTACAACAAAGAAACAAAAACCAGAAACTACAAAAAGAACAGGAAACTACAACAAAATACAAAAATATCAGGAAACTACAACAAAATACAAAAATATCAGGAAACTACAACAAAAACAAGAAACTACAACAAAGAAACAAAAACTAGAAACTACAACAAAGAAACAAAAACCAGAAACTACAACAAAGAAACAAAAACCAGAAACTACAACAAAAAAACATAAACCAGAAACTACAACAAAAACAAGAAACTACAACAATTACAAAAAACTACAACAAAAACAAGAAACTACAACAAAAGGAAAAAAGAACTTTGTGCAAGCACTGTATTTTCGATTGATTGAAGAACAATTTCTGGATCTTTCTAGAGATCATGGAATATTATTATTATCCAGACTTTTTACATATTTCACTTTCAACCATTTATCAAACCCGCTTTTTTACAAATACGGATTTGACTTGGAATTTGGAAAGAAAATATGGAAAATAGGAGTATCAAATCCATAGAGACAGCAAAATAAACCTTAATTTCAAATTATATGGAAACAGAAGTTAAGTAAGTACTCGTACGATTCGAAATCTAGACCGTTTTTAAATGGCATACCTCACTATCATTGATATGCATTGAGAGATCATAAAAATAATAAAAAATAATTTTGTTTTAAGCAAAAATTCATTGCTGGGCTATCACTGACTTTTGTAGGCTTTGCTCAACAGCGTGGCAACCATATTATTAACGCTTGTTGGTTATGCAACAAAAATTGTTTGGCTTGGTGACAGGAAGGGAGCGAATGTCTCATAGGCTCGTAGGCTCACAGGCTCATAGGCTCACAAGCTCAACTGTTTGTAGTGCTTACATGGTTTTGAATTTTTTGTGACTTTGCCTAGGACTCGGTGCATACAAATTTTTTTCGCTACGCTTATTCGCTTGAAGTGTGCGCGTGCATGTGTGCGTGGTGCCTGTAAATGTGAATGCATAAAATTTCATTGTTGCTGTCGCAAAAATATTGCACTTCACATGCATTTCAACAGCTAACAGCAAGAGGCAACAAGAGCTGTAATA
>CAXKVI010000002.1:12769267-12771767 GCA_964058755.1 Campiglossa producta | reverse complement strand
CTTATGGGGATTTTTTCGGAACATACTCCACTTCGTTGTTATTTCTTGTTGGTGATATTCCGTTGTGGTAATACCTGTGGTAGTTAGGTTTTCCTTATTTCATTACCTCACGCCTTTTATCCATTTATCTATTTTTATAAGCACTCTGTGGGTATTTTTTATGTGCTGTTGTATGTTCATTTCTTTATCGGAAAGTAGAGATATTCGAGCAGCATTTGAAATAAAGATTTGCATGTAATATTTGCGGATTTTGATGTTGATATTTTTTATTCTATTTTTATGTTTAAAAAATTATATGATCTGACATTAACAAAGCATTATATATCGTCGCTCGCTTGCCAGAAGCATGGATGTGCCAAAATTAAATATGTTTTTGCAGGTTATATTCTCAGATTCAGCACATTCATCTTTTAAAATTTTCCAAAGAAAATTTTTTAAAATTTTCGTTGTGCCAGAAGCATGAATGTGTGGGACATTCGTGTTTCTGGCACAACAAAAATGTTTAAAAACTGAAATTTTAAATTTTAAAAATTTATATTTTGCCAGAAACATGAATGTTTTGCACTTAAATACAGACACCATGGCGTATACGTAACAATTTTGCTACACATTTATGTTTCTGGCAAAACGAAAATTTTAAAAAATTTTTAAATTCATTACAAATCAAAATACAAAAGTAGATATCAATCATTGTCTGCGAATTAATGGGCTCAACAGTGAACAATGTCGAAAACAATAACCTAATATGTAATGAGAATTGATAAAAAATCAATGAATAAATAATTTTAATACGATTAACAGAAACTGAAAACGGTAATAAGCAAAAAATAAAAATAGGTAAGAAACAACGGATTTCAATCAATTACCATCATGAATGACAAACAGTAGTGACATAACAAAAAAAATTCAGAATAAAAAATTTCAAGGAAACTTGGATGAAAAAGTATATTATATAGCGGGTTGTAAGATATTTTGTGACACCGAGAAAACGGTATTTATTCACATTTTCAAGCACTTTAATGACAAACCACAGATAGAGTGTGAGTGTTGCCTTTTATTTCAGTAAGATATTGAGGGAAACTCGGTATCATTGTGGCACTTTTTCTGGCCTATTTGGGGTTAATTCCGGGACCATTTTGCTATTTCGGGATCATTTCCAAACGTTTTCGGGATCACCGATAACAAACGACACCTTCGGTATCGAAAACAATCGGTCCCGAAAAGATCCCGAAAGGGAACAGAAATTGTGACCAAATTATCTCAAAACAGTCCCGAAAACATCCCGAATTAATCACGAAATTTCCCGAAGAAATGCTGAAATTATTCAGAAAACAGTCTCGAAAACGAGTCCGAACGAGGCCCTTAAATAGGTCTCAAAACAATACCGAATTGGTCCTGAAAGGATCCCGAAATAGACTAGAAAAAGTTACCAAATGATCCGGAAATCGTCCCATAAAAGTGCTAAACTGATTCCGAAAAAAGTCTCGAAAACGAACTCGGAAGGCGCCGAACTGATCACGAAACGGCGCCCCAAAAATGTTTTCTCTCTTGATGTGTTAGTCAGTCATAGTGTTATTTGAATATGTTTTGTGTGTAAACAGCACAACTAGGTATAAAAATATAAATAATACGTTGCCCAAACCTTTAACCATTGATCCAATAATAACACCAAATATTCGCACAGTGGCACAGATTGTCACACGCAATTTAATTTCTTTATTTATTTAGCTACGTGCTTATTTTGTTTGCTTCCATTTGAGCGTGTGCTTTAAAATTGATTATTTTTGTTTTTGTTATTTGCTTAGCTCATTCAAACGTAATTTTCAAGTATTGCCAGTACACCCTTTCGTTCTATTTACTCACATTTTTGGTCAACTGTGTTTTCGCCAATGATCTTTTGTTGCGTTCAATCACCTCTTCCACCCTGCAGCACCACGCTTTCCTTTGGTCAGCAAATCTCATTTGAAAGCAATCAAATTTTATTTGATTACTTTCATCCGCTTATTTATTTACTTGATACTGACTTTCGTATTTTTTTGATTTTATTTTATTCTTTTTTTTTTTTGGCTTTACTCTGAATTCCATCAATATCTCGTTGTTGCCTTAAGCTACCACACAAACTTGCACGCAAAGCAATCCGTTACACCAAAGTGCTTTTAAATCAAACATTATTTTGTCATTGTTGGAATCGTGTCGAGTGTCACTTAATCTAGTTTTCATACTTATTTATTTATCTCTTACATTTCACTTTTGCCTTTTGTGTATTGTCTGTTTTACGTATGCTTGAGTGTATGTTTACTTTGTGCCTTTGATTGTGTTCCTCAGTACCTTTGTGCTAACTTAGGCGTGTCTTATCTTTATTTGCTTCATGCGCATGTGAATGACTTTGCGATTTTATATTGGAACTTAAGTCAATCACTTTCCATATTTTAGCAAAAGTAAATCACCAACTCATCGTTTGTTCTTTATTTGTTAGCATGCAATTACCTCCTTTCATATT
>CAXKVI010000002.1:12755491-12769067 GCA_964058755.1 Campiglossa producta | reverse complement strand
GCGAGACTTCGATCCGTCCTCTCCCGTTCCGTCCTGCTGGGGATGTTGTTTTTAAAGCAGCTACATATCTCCTTAAACTGCTTAAACTGATGAATGTTTTATAACTACCTACCGCGCATTCTATAACGTTATCTGGGTTTTAGGATAGATTTCCAACGAAGACTAACACGGTTGAGTTTTCTGCATCGAAGACTAACACACTTCGTTCTCTGCGTGGAAGACTAACACAGTTCGCATAGAACTAAACTGTGTTAGTTTTCCAAGCAGAAAACTGAAGTGTGTTAGCCTTCGACGCAGAGAACGAACCGTCTTAGTCTTCCACGCTAACTGAACCGTATTAGTCTTCGTTGGGAGCGACGACTTATGTGGAGACAAAACTCTGAGATACTTTCCCTGTTGGGTGTAATCCTTTGTCCAGAGTAAGTATTAGGCAATTCGCTAAAAAAGAAATTTTCAGTGGCAATTAACTTAAATAGCTTGTTCCGCTTTCTTCCACAACCCACGTGACCCACTTTCAAGTTATTTGTGCCAGTTTTCAAAGTCAACGCATAATAAAAACGAAAATCTCAAGCTTCTCTTCATTTGGCACACATTTCGGCAAACAACTCAAAAGAGATCAATTACTTCATCTTACACAGACGGGTCAGCTAAGCATTATCGTGGTCTTATGAATAGCCAGCAATCGATCATCAACCAATCCAGGCTGCTGCTTCCTCTATTATTCGCTGCAAAGCGTCGATTGGTGGCATGAAAATTGCACTTTTATTTTTTATTGCTAACTAATTTTGCTGTTAAACTGTGCAAATTTTATTGAGTGTGTTTTTATGTGTTTTATAAGCAATAACAAGCTTTTTCATATTTCTCGTTGTTTTTTTTTTTGCCAAAAAAAAGCAAGCATTCTTGGGTTGGTACTTTGAGTATGAGTACGAGTACGAGTATGACCTGTTTGTTGTTTGATGTTTGGCAGTTTCGAAGGCCAATCAACGTTTATAACGAATTGTAATTGCCACAACGCGCAACAACAATGACTAAGTACTCGGTATTGACCGGTATTTTGTTGCATGCACCATGACCGTTTTGCAAATTATAAAGATGATTGGATTTTTTAAGGGAATTACCACATAGCACGTCTATGCAACTAACAGACTGACCGACCGACCAACCGACCGATCGAATGTGAGCGAAAATAATGAAATACAGCAAATTGAGGATTTGAAGAAACGGGTTTTCTTAGAGATTGTTAGCATGCTATTATTGTTTCCTCTTCTTCTTCTTATTGATTAGCTGCAATTGATGACTTTGACTGACTCATCTACTACAGGTTTGTTGGTATTTGCCTAGTGTTGTCATCACACTTTATGTGGCTTTTAGTTCCGGTTATTACTTCAGTAATTAAGATTCAAGATTCGCAAAAGAAAATATTTAGTAAAAATTGTGTAATGGTACGAACAAATTTCTTTTGTCATACACTAAACTATATTTTTTGTGTCTGTAAAAAAGCTAAGGAAATTGCCCCTTTTACGTTGCTATCAAAGGCATAGTCAGTGGAAAGAGTTCTGTGCCTTCCGTCTTATGTTTATATGTAAAGATTTTTCAAATTCGCTGACCTAAACAAAATATTATTTTCTTTCTATTTTCAGGTATGCCTTGGTAAACTGATTTTAATTGGTTTCTTTGAAAAAGGTTTGTAGATAAGCAATAAATTAATACACACAGAGAAAATTGAGCTGATGATGGATAAGAAATGGCAGTGATTTGGACATATGAACCAAAATATAGTTATAGCAACCAAAATATCTGTTGATTCAACCAAAATCACGGTCTATTCTTATCCATTCCCAGCACATTTTTCTCTGTGTATTCTTCCAAACATCGTATGTCCAGTGACCTTATATCTTCATTATAAGTGGCATTTTAAATAAAAAACAAAAACTCATTATATTATGAATGCTGGGCCTTAAGCAGGAGTGAATTTGTCGTTAAAGAGAGACATGTCATTGTCTTTGGTTTTGAAATTTTGGTTTAATCATACTAGTCGAGGTTCAATGCTTTTTGGACTAGTATGGAAGTAGCATATTTCATACTAGTCATTTTTGGACTAGTATGTGGACTAGTTCATTTTATGGAAATCATACTAGTCCAGGTTGAACTAGTATGGGCCTGGTATTTTACAACTAATATAATTCTATTATATTATGACTAGTAGATGACTCATATGTTCGGGGTCGAAATCTGACAATTGACATTTCGTAGGACATCAACACGTAAAAACCACTTGCTTATATGGGGGAAAAAAACACTGACTAGTTGGGCCTGCTGCTTCAACTAGTTGTACAGTAGTTTTTAACTAATTACTTTCGCTGCAGGGTACTGCCTACAAGAAGGCAATAGCTCGATTCGTTTTTGAAGCCTGTTCCTAGTTTTCAGCTATCTATTGAAGCTACTTAAAAATTTATCGCTAAATTCCCTTCAATTATCTACATCAACACACCACCTATCGAAATTTTGAATTCTGCAAATTGAATTGTCGAGTTCTAAACTATATGCTAAATTTCTCGGAACAATTAGTTAAAATTCGATCTGAGGAAATTATTTAAAAGATCGATCCATGCGCAACCTACCGCAATTTTTGTGAATTGCATTGTCACCGGGTTCTGACAAATGTGTCAAGTTTTAAGTCTCTAGCTTACCGGAAAGTTACTCAAAAATCGATGGCAATATTACGCTTGTGTTTCATAGACTTTCAATTATAACGACCAGCTCGCCACCGATCGCAATTTTACCTTCTACAAATCGTATTGTCACCATGCCCGCAACCACGTGGTAAATTTCATGTCACTAGGTTGCCAAGAAGTTAGTTAAAAGTCGATCGCAGGATTTTTAATTTCCAACGAATTTTTGAAATCACGCACGATCAGTGCGCCACCTAACGGATACAAAAAAAGTAAAGTGACAATGCACCTATCACTTAATATAAGGGTTGCAAAATAAAGGTAAGGGAAGTGAAAAAAAGGAAAAGAATGAAAAGGAAAGGAGAGGAGAGGAAGGGAAATTAAAAGAAATAAAAGGAGAGGTTTGGAAAGGAAAGGAATGAAAAGAAAGGAAAATAAAAACAAGAACGGAAAGGAAGGGAACTGATGGGAAAGTTTAGAAATATAAAGTAAAGTAAGGAGAGGAATGGAAAACAAAGGAAAATAAAAGAAAGGATAGGGAAGGAATGAAAAGGGAAGAAAAGAAAAGAAAAGAAAAGAAAAGAAAAGAAAAGAAAAGAAAAGAAAAGAAAAGAAAAGAAAAGAAAATAAAAGAAAAGAAAAGAAAAGAAAAGAAAAGAAAAGAAAAGAAAAGAAAAGAAAAGAAAAGAAAAGAAAAGAAAAGAAAAGAAAAGAAAAGAAAAGGAAAGAAAAAAAGGGAGGGGAAGGAAAGGAAGGTAAAGTAAAGGAACGAAAAGAAAAGGTAAGAAAATTAAAGAAATGGAAAAGAAGGGAAAATAAAGAACAGGAAACGAAAGAGAAGGAAAGGAAAGGAAAATAGAGGAGAGGAAATTAAAGGAAGGGAAGGAAGGAAAGCGAAGGAAAGGGAAGGGAAGGGAAGGGAAGGGGAAGGAGGAAGGGAAGGGAAGGGAAGGGAAGAAGGGGGAAGGGAAGGGAAGGAAAAAGAATAGTGAAATAAAATAAAGTTTTGGGGTTGAATTTCAACCACTGGGCGCAAGCTCTAGTCTATTTTCTTACATAAAAATCATGCAACCAACCCCATTATTTGTAGGAAATTGAACGCTCTACAAAAAGAGGTCTTGCAATTTTTTTTTTTTCAGTAAAACACGGCGATGAGGGATGCTTTACCATTACTGATATATGGTATAAGTTAATGCAATAATAAGCTTCTTATTGCATGTTTCGCAAGACCACCAATTTGTTAAAATAAATTCCAGCTATCACACTTCAGCATCAATAAACTCGCTATGCCTTAAACCGCTTTTGCTTTTGTTCACACTTTTCCAGAGAATGCATTGCAATAAACAAAAATTTTATTAATGAATTAACGACAACCGAATTGGGTATAAGTGTGAGAAGTGGCTGCCTACTTGCACAACAACCCAAGAAGATGCTAAAGCGACACTAACCCGCAAGCTCAAACAATGACAAAGTGAACAAAAACAAAGAAGATATTTATTATAAAGCCACAAAATGAGAAAAGAGTAAGTTTTGCACAACAACCGCAAAACAGCTGACTCATACTTAATCTGAGTTGATCAAATCTTATGTGAAAGTCTGTGATGGGTAGATGTGATAATTATTACAATGCGCGCGCAATAAAAAACGACCCGACACACCTGCTGGTGGAATGCGTTGTCATTTGAGCTGCCACAATCAAAGCCATTGCGATGAGTCATTCAGTGGTCACAAAATGGCAAGAAACAAGTTGACAGCAATGCAACACGGAAGAAGAAGAAGAGTTATGTGTACGTAAAAGTTAACGGCTGTGCCAACAATGGACCACCAGCTTTGAAGCGATAAACCAAGTGAAGCGCTCGATAAATGAGTTAACAAAATTATAGCCTATTTAATGGCGTTTATCGGGTTATAAAATCTTAATGTTGGTTAATTCACGCGCCATCACTCTCACATACATAACTTACCTATCAATCAAATTTACATACCTTGTCACTAGAGCTTTGTGTCAACACACAGCCCACGCAAGCTTAAACCACAAAAGCTCTCTTGCGGCAGAAAAAAGTATTTAGATATGCAAACAAAAATGAGTAACTCCAAATGGGACAGCTATAATCAGCTTTTGATTAGCGAGCATTAAATTTACGCCTAGAAATCATTTGACTGTCTTGCATATTCGTTGAAGTCAAAGTACGACCTAGGTAATCGCTTCCGCAATTCTAAGGTCATTCGGTTTTGTGTCGTATTGTAAGCCCATATCCAGTTCACATCAGCAGCGCTCTTGCTTGTCAGCGCCACAAATTAAATGACTTCGTCGTCGTCGTCGTCGTCGTTGTCAGCGTTGTTGGTGGTCGTCGTATTTGTGCGATACTTTCACTGTGATAACATTATTATCGCACACTTGGCGCACAAGAGTGCACATATGTAGATTCAGATAGGGGTAGCATAAAAACACAGAGGCAAACCAGCCTGCCTACGTCCTTTGTAGATGTGTTGAGTTGAAATTCGTAGGCTTATTTGAAGACAGCTGTCCTCTTGCACTCACCTCCTATTTAGCAAACGGCAAATTGTCTGCATGACAAATGCTGTCGATTTTTCTTTGAATGTTGTGGCTGCAGTGGCAGATATTGGTTTCTTCGGTTGCTTAGCTGACTTTAGCTGAATCCATTCTTTCAAACAGCTGGCTCTAATTAATGCTGCCTAACACATTCATGTGTACATATTTTTACAAATAAATAATAAACATACGTTTATGACATACTCATTGATGCGAGAAAAGAAGTAGTTGATTATAAGGAGCCCCGTAGGAAATATAGACGGTTGGTTGAACAAGCTTTACAGTATTATTTTATTCTATTATATTTTACTTTATTTTATTTTATTGAATTTTATTGCGTTTTGTTTTATTTTTTGGTACGGCCACTCCATATATCTGAAATTTATATGGAACTTCAATTTTCATAGAAGTATAACTTTCATACAAGTTTTGTTTTTATACAAGTATTAAATTTCCATGCGAATATAATATTTCATCTAAGTACTATATAAGTATTATTCTTTATGCAAGTATTATTTTTCATACAAGTATCATTCTCATTTTTTTATTTTGTTTTATTTTATTTCATTTCATTTTATTCCATTTAATTTAATTTAATTTAATTTTATTTATTTTAAATATTAGTTTTGACGACCTTTCAACTTTATATGTTTTTTATTTTGCCGGCTCGAGGTCTGATTCTTCGTAAAATAAAACACGGATGTTTTAAATTATTTTTCCAATATATTTCGGTTATACACGATAACCGTCCTCAGGGTGAACTATAAACAAACATAGAACACAAAAATAATAACATATGTATAAATTTACATCAAACAAAAATTTTATAAAAATCAACAACTTTTAACAAACATTCATAAACATTAATAACATACATTTTTGACACGTCTTTCCCTTTCTACGTGGAGTTGCTAACTAATTTTGTTTTTATCAGATGGCGAAATGAGAGCGCAGTATTCGCTACGTCTGTTTTGTGGTTAATTCTTGTGTTAGTTGGTGTGTTTAGTATATGTAGCATTTCCAGTGTTAATCTATTTATTTTATTTTATTTAATTTTATTTTATTTTATTTTATTTTATTTTATTTTATTTTATTTTATTTATTTTATTTTATTTTATTTTATTTTATTTTATTTTATTTTATTTTATTTTATTTTATTTTATTTTATTTTATTTTTATTTTATTTTATTTATTTTATTTTATTTTGTTTTATTTTTTTATTTCGTTTAATTATTTTATTTTAATTTTTTTTATTTTGTTTTATTTTATTATATTTCACTTTATTTTTTTTTTATTTTTTTTTTTTATTTTATTTTATTTTATTTTATATTATTTTATTTTATTTTATTTTATTTTATTTTTATTTTATTTTATTTTATTTTATTTTATTTTATTTTATTTTATTTTATTTTATTTTATTTTATTTTATTTTATTTTATTTTATTTTATTTTATTTTATTTTATTTTATTTTTATTTTATTTTATTTTATTTTATTTTATTTTATTTTATTTTATTTTATTTTATTTTATTTTATTTTATTTTATTTTATTTTATTTTATTTTATTTTATTTTATTTTATTTTATTTTATTTTATTTTATTTATTTATTTTATTTTATTTTATTTTATTTTATTTTATTTTATTTTATTTTATTTTATTTATTTTATTTTATTTTATTTTATTTTATTTTATTTTATTATTTTATTTTATTTTATTTTATTTTATTTTATTTTAGTTTATTTTATTTTATTTTATTTTATTAAATTATTTTTTTTTTTATTTTTTTTTATTTTTTTATTGTATTCTGTTTTATTAAATTTTTTTTTTTTAGTTTTTTTTTCGAAACGGTCTTACGCCAACCAACCTCATCTCAGCCAGTCAACGCGTCATTGTTTTTCGTAATAATTGTGCAAGTATGAGTAGCCTTATATCCACGACGACGGCGATATGCGTATGAGTGTTTGTGTGCGGCCGCCACTGATAATGACTGTCAATATGTCATCAAGTCAGATATTTCAATATGATAAGCGCGTCGTAACTTGTGCCATCGTCTAAATTACTTGGGTTGGCCCGTTTGACATGGCTTTGGCGTTTTGTATCTTTATGTTGCCACACTTTCTTGTGTGTGCAGTCAGTCAAGCAAATGCTATACTACGAACTCGACTCTTTCAAGCCTTTTTCGCCTTTTCTAATTTTTTCTTTCTCTATTTTCTTTCATTTTTTTCAACTGCCTCTGGACCGTTGTCGACCGTCTGGTTCATTGACTGCCATATAAAGATGCCTTATCAGATTGTCACCTTAAGCAGCTACAATTCAACAAGCTATCACAAAAATAAAAACAAAAAGGAAAAAAGAAATAATAAGAATAAAGAAGGTGCTAGCAATTGACAGCAGACACCATTCAGCAGCCGTCTTTTTACAAGAGTTTTCTTAACAGTTCTTAATCACTTCTCACATGGACATATACATCTATGTTTGTATGTATGTGTGTTATGGGTATTAGTAGGCTAGTCAGTTAAGAACCTTTTGTTGACTTACATCATTTGGTACTTTTGGGTGTGCGTTTGTGTATTGCGCCGCCTTCTGTTTGTGGTGGTTATCCGTTATCGCCACTTTTTGGGGCAACTGTGTCAGGTTTTTTCTGTTTACTGTTTGACTTTGTCTACGACACCTAAACAGTTTTTCTTTGGAAATCATTAGGTGTGAGGTTTTTCGTCTATGTGTTCGAAGTGTGTTTCATTGCTTGTGTTAGCTGAAAGGCTTGGGTGTGCTACGAACCATAAGTCGCCACACTCAGCTCCCTTCAAACTAAACGCTGATATAATAAATTGTAATTTACGAGCTATCTGTAACGACTGATTGTGATTGTCGCGCCGCGCCGCCTGTATGATTAGTTTAACAGAGGCAAGATATTTTTCTTATTACGCTACTATTCAGGTATGTGTGTTGGGTAGGGATGTCATCCCGGGATCCCGGGATCCCGAAATCCCGGGATCCCGACCCTTTTTAAGCTCCCGAAAATCCCGGGATTGTGTTCCCTCAATCCCGGGATTTTCGGGATGTGAGAAAAATCCCTCTTGTATAGCAAAGAAACCACACTGAAATTTGGGTTAGCGTTTACAACACTGTTGACGTAGAAATCAGCTGGTTTCATTGTTATTTTTGCGCGCATAATTGATTGATGAATAATAAGAATAATTAAATATGACTGAAAAGCCGTCCACTTCAGGTAAATATAGATATATTTATAACTTCGGTGAAGTGGAATACCTCGCACTCATCCATTTTTATACGAAGTATTTCATTTTCATTAAATAAAGAATCACTGTAATGAAATTGAAATTTATTTCGTACAGGTTTTGTTGCACATAAAACAAAGGCGGAAGAGGAGTCTTCCGTGTGGTTCTATTTTTTAGTTGCGCGCGACAACGACGAGTCAGCTCAGTGCAAAAAATGCAGTCAAATATTATTAACGAAAGGTGGCTCAACAAAAGGGCTGCACACGCATTTGAAAAAACATAATATTGTTGTGTGCCGTAAAACAAAAGCTCCAGAAGCCAATCCTGTACCTTGTAACAGCAAAAGTTGCATAAATTTTTTAGTAATAAAACGGAGAGGAGTATGGAAGCTGTTTTAGCTAGGATGACGGCTGTTGATGGTTTTGCTTTTTCAGCTTTCACCAAATCACAAGATCTACGCGATGTAATGCGAGGTAATGGCTTCGATTTACCAAAATCCAGAAACACTATACAAAGTATTGTACTCAACTATTAATTTTTTGACCGATCCCAGTAGTTTTTTTAAAAATAAGTACGCATTCGGTGAAAGCTTATCTATGGGCACTGTAAAAGAGGAGTTAAAGCAAATACTTTTACTAAGTCAAGCTTCCACCGATGCCGAAAATAATGAAACGGAAGAAATAATTATAAGCGAGCCCACAGATTTAAAAGCAAAATTAAATAACCTTTTAATGAAAAGTACACAAACTTGTCCCAATAAAAAAAAATATGGTATGGCTTTACAATTATCTAAAGAAATAGACTTGTTCTCTAATGGGGGAGAGAAAGGCATGTTTTTGAAAAAAGCTTATAAATATTTGTCTGCAATTCAGCCCACAAGTGTTGAGGCGGAAAGATGCTTTTCAACGGCGGGCTACATTTGCAATAAGTTCAGGTCAAGACTCGCAGACAAAACATTAAACGCTTTAATAGTTTTAAGATCATTTTTTAAAAGCAATGTTTAAAAATTAGAGGAAGAACCCAGCCAGCAAAATTATCGTAAACGAGTTCGTAAATGGATGTTTTTTCGAAGAAAACTCTAATAAAATATCGCTTACGAATACTTTTTCGATTCGCATACGAATACTGTTTCGCTTTAAAATGTTTTTTGCCCTCGAGGCTTCGTAAATGTATCGAAGAAGCACTCGCTTACAGCCTAACCTAATATAAACGCACGGACTGAATTTGTCGCACGAACATGCACGACGTTTTTGCTGCTAACCGAAACAAATGTGCGTGCGTGAGTAGCTGGTTGTCACAGCTGTGCAATCAAATTGAAGAATTACATGTCAACGACGTGCGCTCTGAGAGTTTACGTCAAATCGAAATGTCACGCAAAACAAAAATTGAAAATTGAGTTAGGTTTTTTTAGGCAGTGCGTTCAAATTCGGCTACTCCCATACAAGTTGTATGTGCATGAGACATTTTTGACAGAAAACTCAGTCCGTGCGTTTATATTAGGTTAGGCTGTTATGAATCTCTATACGTCCGTTTTTTGATCATAAACGTACTTCGTATTTTCAAAATATTGAATTTGAAATTTAAATTTTTATTTTTTTTGACAAAATAAAAAAAGCTTGTGTTTTTAGTTGTTGCTGATTCGAGAATAGCTCGTAAAACGCAATGTTCGTAAAATGTAAGGTATCTTGCTGGCTGGGAAGAGGCGCGCTGAATGTACCAAATTTTTTTTTACTTTTTAATTAATACTTACCATTATTAAACTGTTTAATACATTTATATTAATGTAGGAGTTCAACTACAAAAAAAAAGAATACTTAATATGTTAATATTATTAACTGACAACCTCTTCCCACTGGTGGGGGGAAGTGGTTCAGCTTGTTGAATTAAAATCAACTTATTTGAGTGCGTTTGTAAGACGAACTAGTTTATTAAAATAGCATACTGATTATTTATAGTTATAGTTTTACATATTTATGTGTGTAGATAGGCTGATGCACCTTATCATATTTGTATGTGATAATGTTTGTATGTACGTATATCAAAATGTTTAAGTGCATTTATACTTAAACATAATAAGTTATTTATATTTTATAACTTTCTATTGAAGTGTGTTATTTTTTTTTATTCAAATGAAATACATTAAAAGTAAATAAAAAATATAAGGGATAAATAAATTTAATTAATTTTATTTGTTATTTATTTAAAAATTGACAGTTTCACAAACATTTTCTCCAGTCTTTTTGAAGCAAACCTGTTAGAAATAACGAATCCCTAATCCCGGGACTAATCCCGGGATCCCGGGATTTGTAAAAGCATATCCCGAAAATCCCGGGACGGCCAAAACCCGAAAAATTGACATCCCTAGTGTTGGGTTAAAGAAACCCGTGTGAGGAAAACCAGAAGGGCTGGAAAATTTTCTCGTTTAGAAGATGGTTGGAAATCACCAATTTAAATACAAGTTTATTTAATTAATTTAGTATTTATTTTATTATATTTTAACTTTATTTTATCTCATTTTTATTTACTGAATTTTTTTAAATTTATTTCTTTTTTCATTTCACTTGATTTTTTTTTTTTTTATTTTATTTTGGATTATTTTATTTTATTTGTTTTTGTTTTATTTTATCTTATTTTATTTAATTTTTTTTTTTTTTTTCATTTTTTTTTTTTTTGTTTTATTTTTTTTTTTTCCTAATTTATTTTTCTTTTATTTTATTTTATTTTATTTTTATTTTTTTTTTCTTTATTTTATATTATTTTGTTTGGTTTTATTTAATTTAATTTAATAAATTTTTTTTTCCTTTCACTTAATTTTTTCTTATTTTTTTTTTCGATTATTTTGTTTTATTTTTATTTATTTTTTTTTTTTTTAATTTTTTTATTTTTTTTAATTTTTTTTTTTTATTTTTTTTTTTTGTTTGTTTTATTTTCTTTTATTAATTTTACATAAATTTTTTTTCTTCATAAAAAAAGCACTTCTTAAATTGCTCTTAAAATCTTTCCCTTCCCTGCAGGGTAGTTGCAAAGATAACGTCTTTGTCCCAACGACCTGTATTAAGAAAGTGTCTAGATTTAAATGAAGTGATTAGAAATGAGAAAGAGGAGAGAATTTGGTGGCAAAGTTTATTTCAGTTAGGTAACAGGTTGCATTCCTTAACGGTAGATTAGTTAATTGCTAGCATACAAAAAGTATAAATGACAAAATAAAAAAAGTACTATGGAGTGAAGAACAAAAAGATAATTACAAAGAAAACTCGATTAGTTTGTTACAAAGTTAATTGCAAGTATATATATTGTGGCACTACCAAGCAAACATCGATCAACTATTTCTCAAACCTTTGAAAAACATTATACTTATCAAAATGATATCCAACATCATTCACCGATTTTTCTCCAACCTAACAGATATTTTGATAACTTTCTAGTTCTCAAATTGATATCCAAAACCATACAAGCATTTGTGTGCAATTAGAGAAACTCAACTTGAGAAACAGGGTGTTTTATATTAAAAAAAAATGCATTTTTTTGTTGAGAACGCTATGATTCTCAAGTTTTTTTGTGTTAAGGAAACACCTTTGAGGTTTGAGCAGTGCATCAGCTCTTAACTTGAGATTTAACGTAACTCAAGCCTAAATGTTTGTTGGGTTCACCTTAATGACAGTGGAATAATTTCCTATCTGGGTTTCCTAAAACAATTTTGTAATGAAACAGAAAAGAAACACGGAAGGTCTTGAAGTATCTCATTTTTCATATCTTCTCTTAAGTACCCGAATGAAGGTACTTAAGCGGGTTCTTTTAAGTGCACAACCCGCTTTAGTACTTCAAAAGGCTGAACATTTTGCTCGGGGTACTTAAGCGGGTTTTACTGTATTTTCGAAAATTTTTGGTGACTCTGTCGATGAGGCTTAAAGTTGAAATTCACTCCACAAATTAAGTTCATATTCATACAAACATTTTCTCTCCCCATATAAAAGAGGAAAAAGAATAAGCGCGCCTAAAAACTCACAGCTTCCTGTAATCGCCTTAAAACACAAGGTGTTCAAGAAGTCTATAAAGTGAGAGAACACAGGGCACATTAGTAGTAATATATGTACATGCAAGTTTGCACACAGGGCACACGGCTGAAAGCATTAAGTTAACGCCGCAATGCCAATGCAGTCTGCTGGGGTTCGATGCCTGTAAGATCGGATAAAACACTTTGTGGACGTGCTTGGTCGCATAGAAGCTAGTCAGTTAATTAGAAAAGATGAAGAAGAAGGACTTGATTGTTTTGGTGATGATGATCACCTTGTTTTGCTGTTCGCTAGTTAGTTTTAAGAGATTCCGGGTATATACCAAAGACAACTTGAGCTTACTCACTTCTATCCATAAGTTAATTTTGAATCGGCTACTTAAGTCAAATTAACGACCAGTCTGTCTAGGGCATTATGTACCTTAAATCAAAGTGATAGTATTCTTGTTCTTTGCCATATCGAACTAAAAATTTCTTTCAGCAATTTAAAAACAATTAACGATTATGTATCAATCTTTTATGTTTGAAAAAAAAAAAAAAATTTTGCCTTTCTTGTGCCCAAATTGAAGCAACTCAAAATTATTTTAAAATAATTTTTAGCAAATTGCCGTTATGACATGGTTCTTTTAAATTGAAAAATAATTGAATAAGTGTGATAAAAAATATGTATGAATGTAGGTTTTATATTGATAAAAATTATAAATACATATAATTTATGACACACTCTTGTGTATATATGTATGTACACAAGCGCATATAGCCAAATTGGCGGTTTTTACAACGAGTGAGAAAAACGGTTCAATTTAATAACCAATTACGCCGCGATGTGGTAACAAAAAAAAGAAAACAGAGCACGCATTATATTTACACCAGCGAAAAACAACAACAATAACAACACATTTTTCATTGAGTTACACACGTTGACTGTTGCCTGTTCCGCACACTCCTCCCTTATGTACCTGGCTGGGCATATGTTAAATTGTGGCAATTTTTCAATTCCACTCAAAAATGCCAGCATAAATTGAAATCAATCAATTCTGGTTCGCCGTTGTGAGAGACCAAAATGCGCTCGCGTAACATTTATGTAGCACGTCGCAAG
>CAXKVI010000002.1:12730491-12750491 GCA_964058755.1 Campiglossa producta | reverse complement strand
TATTTTTTTTTTCTTTTATTTTTTCTTTCATTTTTTTTTACTTTATTTTACTTAATTTTTTTATTTTATTTTATTTTATTTTATTTTATTTTATTTTATTTTATTTTATTTTATTTTATTTTATTTTATTTTATATTATTTTATTATATTTTATTTCATTTCATTTCATTTCATTTTTCATTTCATTTCATTTTATTTTATTTTATTTTATTTTATTTTATTTTATTTTATTTTATTTTATTTTATTTTATTTTATTTTATTTTATTTTATTTTATTTTATTTTATTTTATTTTATTTTATTTTATTTTATTTTATTTTATTTTATTTTATTTTATTTTATTTTATTTTATTTTATTTTATTTTATTTTATTTTATTTTATTTTATTTTATTTTATTTTATTTTATTTTATTTTATTTTATTTTATTTTATTTTATTTTATTTTATTTTATTTTATTTTATTTTATTTTATTTTATTTTATTTTATTTTATTTTATTTTATTTTATTTTATTTTATTTTATTTTATTTTATTTTATTTTATATTATTTTATTATATTTTATTTCATTTCATTTCATTTCATTTTTCATTTCATTTCATTTTATTTTATTTTATTTTATTTTATTTTATTTTATTTTATTTTATTTTATTTTATTTTATTTTATTTTATTTTATTTTATTTTATTTTATTTTATTTTATTTTATTTTATTTTATTTTATTTTATTTTATTTTATTTTATTTTATTTTATTTTATTTTATTTTATTTTATTTTATTTTATTTTATTTTATTTTATTTTATTTTATTTTATTTTATTTTATTTTATTTTATTTTATTTTATTTTATTTTATTTTATTTTATTTTATTTTATTTTATTTTATTTTATTTTATTTTATTTTATTTTATTTTATTTTATTTTATTTTATTTTATTTTATTTTATTTTATTTTATTTTATTTTATTTTATTTTATTTTATTTTATTTTATTTTATTTTATTTTATTTTATTTTATTTTATTTTATTTTATTTTATTTTATTTTATTTTATTTTATTTTATTTTAGTTTATTTTATTTTATTTTACTTAATTTTATTTTATTTTATTTTATTTTATTTTATTTTATTTTATTTTATTTTATTTTAATTTATTTTATTTTATTTTATTTTATTTTATTTTATTTTATTTTATATTATTTTATTTTATTTTATTTTATTTTATTTTATTTTATTTTATTTTATTTTATTTTATTTTGTTTTATTTTATTTTATTTTAATTTGTTTTATTTTATTTTATTTTGTTAATTTAATTTTTTATTAGTTTAATTTAATTTAATTTTGTTAAACCAACCATCTTCCCCTGAAGTGTAGAGATCTTTTGTTTGCGTGACCATGTGTCCGCGTTTGAAATATAAAACTAATTCCTAAGCTTTCAACACGTAACTTATAAAAAGTTAATTAGCCAAATTGCTAATCTTACCCCATTTAGTTCGCATTGAATTGAACTTTATCGTCAAAACTTCTCTACACACACACTCACTCACCAACACACTGGCACATCCAATTAAACACAGTTTTCCCATTTGATTGCTCATTCGGGGGTGAAATCAATTAATCCAACCTGTACAATTCGTATGTCGTCCTCAGCAGTAATTTACGACGTCCGTTCGTTGCAGCTTATCAACACATCCTTTACTGTTGGCTGATGCGCTTTTGCTTCAACTTTATTTTCACTTCATTTTGGTGTTTTTTTTTTCGATCTTTTTCAACCTTTACTAAACTAAGTTCGTTAGCTGGTGTTTTTGTTGTAAGAACGTTTGTTTGCCCTCATTTATCATTTAAAGTGCCAAATTGATTCCATTGCTGCTTGCTGCAACAACAACAACAAGAAATACAAGCGCTCCAACAAAACACCAAAGTAAGCAGAGCTGCGAGTGTCAGTTGTGGATTTTAATTTCCTTTTTTATTCACATTTCTCGTGTTTATTTTTTTCCCCCTTTTTTGTTATCTTCCATTTGTTGAAGAGCTTGCCTTTTGCCTTGGCTGGCCATGCAACACCCACATTTAAGTTCAATTGGCTTTTAGTTACTTTTTTTTTTGTTGACCTGAGCTCACTTTGCCTCCGCTTTGCAGCTGATAATCAGACAAACGGAAGCAGATTTGGCTGTCTTAATTCTATTGTATGTTTCCCTTCAGTGACCGCCCCTCATTCTTTAACTTGCACATTTTTTTTGCTGACACTCTTTTGCTACTTTAATTTAAGTTTTTTTCGTCATTTTTCGTCCTTTTTTTCATTTTGGGTATGGCAGCTTTTTGGGTTCTTATTTGCCTCAAACACACAACGATTTTTCAACATTTAAAAGTGCTCTAAAATGCAGGACCGGAGAATCGCTTATCCGCCTATCCATTCGGTTCGTCTGTCTCTCGGGCAGTTGTGTCCACTTGCCACTGAGTCACTTGGTGTTGCTTTCCTTGGCGATGTTTACCTCTTTTCCATGGTCCACCTTAATCTACATACATACATACATTCATATGGCTTGCCGAGTTCGCTAGTTCACGAGATCATTGTCCATTTCCTTGCTGGACTTTTTCGTTAGGTATTCTAAAGGAAAAACAGGCAAGGACAGTACTGGATTAGGTAGTCAAGAAACATATTCCATGAATATACTCGCTCGCTTTCCAGAGGCATGAATGTGCCAATTTTCCAAATTTGAGTTAATAAGCTCACGCGATTAACCTCTCGTTTCTCTACGATTCACGAAAATCCGAGGTTTCCAAAGTACAAGGAACCGAATTCGGGTATCGATAGGAAAACCTTCTGTGCTGGAGCTTCTTTGTCCATTCGCATAACATGACCCAGCCAGCGGAGCCTTTGGGCTTTAATCCGCTGAAATTTGGGCAGGTCTGCGTAAAGCTCGTACAGGTCATCGTTAAATTTCTTTCTATACTCGCCGTTGGAAACACGGAAAGGATGTCTACGATGGGCTTCAGTCTAGTCTTACACACAATACGGTAGAAGGAACCTTATATGCGATATTAAGAATACTGATTCCGCGCTAGTTGGAGCCTTTGGATTGGGCAGAGCACACTTAAATTCCAATCCGGAGGCATGCACTCGTCTGACCATATTCTGCATAAGAGCTTATGCATGCTTTTCTTCCGTGTTTGAAAAGCTCGGCGGGTAGTCCGTCCTTTCCAGGCGCTTTGTTGTTTTTTAGGCAGGATATAGCTATCCACACTTGATCATAGTCAGGTGGTGGGACCTTAATTTAAGTACACTCTCTACGTCGGTTACCAGGTCGCCATTATTGTCCTTACAGGAGCTTGCCCCGGTTTTAAAACCTTCCGTCATCCGCCGGATCTTTTCATAGATTTTTTTGGAAATCATTCCTGTCAGCCAGCATCTCAAGCTTCTCACACTCACGCCTTAAATTAACAGTTTTGGTAAAGAGCGAACCTCCTCTTTTTAGCGCAGCAGAGTCCAAATTTTCATGAAAGGTATAAAGTTTTATTAGACTCCGCTTTCCTCCTACTTTGGCACTTGTTCATTTTTTCAGTTGTTGGTATCTCATTGCTTTCACTTTGCAGTTGCTTTATATTTCATTTCAGACAATCTTTTACACTCAAATACCACTTACACACACATCCAGGCATACTTATTCATTTATAGAGTTTTATCCTTTTTGTCCTAGATTTGCTGCCTCCACTTGCTCCTTTGCACGTCTCAACTTCCGCAATTTGGTAAGCAGTTTGCTGTTGTTGTTTTAGCCGTGAGTGTTTTCGCTGTTACTAATTCGTAAAAATTGTTGCTTTTTGCGCGTTGTGACGGTGTGTGTGATGTAGAGCTCGTTTTTGGACACCCCGGCCAAAAGAGCTCCCCCTTATCTTTGTTTTTTTTTTTTTTTTTTTGTTGTGTGTGTTTTTGGCTCTTGACCAATAACTAGACGACGTCGTTTTATTATTCTAAGTGCACTTTTAAGTGCTTTTCCCTTTTGCTCCATTTTTTTTTTTTTTTTCAGTTTCATTTTCGTTACATTTTTAAAATATTATTTTTAGTATTTATGAAAGGTGAAATGAACGACACAATAAAGCATTCGGAAGTAAACTTTCGGTTTTCTTTTTGCTTTCCCTTTTCCATGTTTTTTTTTTTTTTTTACTTTTGTGAGGGGTGGTCAAGAGTTTTGTATTTAAGAATGGCACCTAAGTAGTTGCACTTCAAATTTATAAATTGTTAGTCATAATGAAGATTTCTTTATTATATTAATTGAGAACTTCAGAGAACGCATTTGTTAGCAATGGTAGAGTTGAGAATACAAATTTAGGGCCTCATTATGTATGACGAACGCTAGCTCAGACGAACGATTCGTCTGCACACAACATACATAATGAGGCCCTTAGTTACAAGTAAAGAAATGTTTATAATTTCGTCGGGGGGTTTTACATAATAAAGTCCTTAGTCAAGGAAAACTTATATATAAATTCACAAGCTGAAAAAGTTGTATTTCTTTAAGATTAAAACTTAAAAAACATTGGTGTTTTTTAAGCGAAAGTCCATTAACTCTCACCCACCGCTTATGCAATTTCGCTTTGAGTATTGAAAATATACTTTAAATAAAAGAATAATAGAATAGTTAAGAAAATTAGATACACAGTAAATAAAAAAATTTAAAAAGCATGCGAAAAAAATGAAAGGCAAGAAATTATCGAAGCATCTTAAGGGGAATAATGGTTGTGCGAAGTATTTTTTAAATCGCTGTTAATGGCTTTATTACATGCAGTACTTTCCCATTATACCTATTAACGTTATGTTTGTGTGTGTTTTTACTGTAATGTTTATATGTTTGTAAGGAAATTGCAATGATGCAATAACATACAGCAAAAATAACCCAACAAGCCAAACAAATAATTAGCAAGGAAGCCAGATTTGAAATAATTTATTTTTTTTTATATATATAGGGAATGATTTGAGAAGCATACAGTTTCAAGTAGAAGTCTTTTTTTATATTAATTTATTTTTTATTTTTGTTTAATTTCATGTTATTCTTTATTTATTTTTTTTTATTTATTTTTATTTTATTTTATTTTATTTTATTTTATTTTATTTTATTTTATTTTATTTTATTTTACTTTATTTTATTTTATTTTATTTTATTTTATTTTATTTTATTTTATTTTATTTTATTTTATTTTATTTTATTTTATTTTATTTTATTTTATTTTATTTTATTTTATTTTATTTTATTTTATTTTATTTTATTTTATTTTATTTTATTTTATTTTATTTTATTTTATTTTATTTTATTTTATTTTATTTTATTTTATTTTATTTTTTATTTTTTTTATTTTATTTTATTTTATTTTTTTAATATTTTTTTTTTTATTTCATTTCATTTTATTTTATCGAGGTCTCCAGCTTATGGTATGTTGGGTAGTGATAACATTTTTAGTCATAAAAATCGTGTAGGTGTAATTTAAGCGAAAAAAAAAACTCCAGTTTAGAGCTCAAGGGAAGAAATCCAAAGGCGTGCGAGATACTTGGCAACTGCCACACGCACACACAAACAAATAAAAATCATACAAAGGCACGCAGATGAAGATTGATTGCTGCTGTTACGGTTAATGTTGTTATAAGGTGTTGTTGCTTGCATGCTTTGGAAAGCACTTAAACGTTTTTTCATGACTAAAAAATATATGTATAACGTTGTAAGTACGAGTAGGTACTGGATAGATAGCATGTGAATAGCGTGCATTATTGCTGTTGTTATTATTGTAGTGTTTATTGCATTGCATTCGTAGCAAATTGGTTTTCACTTTCGTAGAAAAAACTTAAAAAAAAAAATAAATAAACACTAAAAAAATTTGAAAATGGAAGTGGATTGAATAGTTATTGGATGTGAATTTTATAGAAGAAGAGGTAGATAAATAGCAAAACCAGCAAATTGGCAACAGCAAAAGCAACGTTTCAATTGAGCGCCATCACCATTGGAACTCCCATTTTCGGTTATGCCATGCCAATCACCAGTTGTTTGAAGCGCCTTAAGCGCATCGCTGCAAGTCTTTTACGGCGAAGTGACGAATTATAGAAGATTACCGCGCAGCCACTAGCTAGCTATACCTAGATACGTGCAACGCTGCTGTTGAATGCTTAAATGTAGCTTACCAGCTTTGGAGGTTATGGTGCTGTAGCTCGCATGGATTGCGAAAATGACCAATCACCACTGTGCGACCACACACAAACAGACACACATACTTGTACAGTACACCCCCGCACCCATTTTCCATTGAGCTGCAATCATCAGCTTTAACTCGTGCATGCAATTTTTTGTTTGGCGTCACACTCGTCGATGTTGCAACAGCAGGTTAACTGCATCATACAGTCACTCGTAATCGTAGTGGGATATGTGGGCGCTGTGGTAAGCGGGCGAAAATAATATCAACAATATTTAAAAAAAAAAAAGTCATATAGGTGGCAACCCTGTAAATCCACCCCATGTGGCAATACAGAAGTAGAAAATCTAAGAATTAAATATGCCAAATTTGATCCAAATCGGTCAATAGGTACCCGAGATCGTGGTCAATAGATTACAGATTGCAGATTAGATTATAGAATTTAGATTTTAAATTTTAGATTATAGATTTTAAATTATCGATCATGGATTATAGTTTTTAGATTATAGGTTAGTTATTGATTATAGATTACTGAGTATGCAATATATATTAGAGATTATAACTTAAAGATTATAGATTAAAGGTGATAGATCAAAGATTAAAGATGAAACATTAAAGATTATAAATTATAGATTGAAGATTATAGATTAGAGATTTTAGATTTAAGATTTTAGATTATAGATTATAGATTATTGATAAAAGATTAAAGACTAAAGATTAAAGATTAAAGCTAAGACTAAAAATTTAATATAAAAGATTACAAATTAAAGATTAAAAATCAAAGATCAATGGTTAAAGATCACAGATTATAGATTAAGGATTAAAGATTGAAGATTTAAGAATAAAGATTAAATACTGATGATTAAAAATTAAAGTTTTTTAATTTTAAAGATTAAAGACTAAAAATTAAATGTTAAAGATTAAAAATTAAAGATTAAAAATCAAAGATCAAAGATTACAGATTAAAGACTGAAGATTAAAGATTAAATATTAATTATTAAAGATTAAAGATCTAAGATTAAAGGTTAAAGGTTAAAGATTGAAGATTGAAGATTAAAGATTAAAGATTAAATATTAAAGATTAAATATTATAGATTAAAGATTAAGATTAAAGATTAAATATTAAATATTAAAGATTAAAGATTAAAGATTAAAAATTAATGATTGAAGATTAGAGATAAAAGCTTAAAGATTAAAGATTAAAGATTAAAGATTTAAGATTAAAGATTAAAGAATAAAGATTAAATATTTATGACTAAAGATTAAAGATTAAAAATTAAAGATTAAAAATTAAAGATTAAAGATGAAAGATTACAAATTATAGATTATAGATTGAAATTTTCCAGTTCTATTTACCGTTCGACCTACTGTCCACAAATGCACTTAAAAGCTTGCATGAGTAACAGCTTAAGCTCGTCGGTGAGTTGTTCCACCACCAAATACCGTTTCGAATAACCTTTGTGCGCCCAATTAAAGTTGCGTTAAATGGCGAAAATTCACAGACGTGACTTAACTGGTGGTAACTGATTTACAAAAAGACTTAACCAAAAATATTTGGAAAAAAAAATTAAAAAAAGGTTGGAATTTTTACTCCAACTAAGTAATACGTTCTTGTGCAACATGCGCAACATGCTTTGACTTGCAAGTATAAAGAACAAATTTTTATCTAAACTAAACACGCGACTATCAGTGCAATCGGCGACCTCAGTGTCCGCAAATCAGCAAATCGACGAATCATGATCAGCGATCAAATGTTGCCACCGACGCGACGCGTTTAGCTAAGTAAATACAAGCCTAGCATGGTTGTTGCAACAAATGTGCAATGTCCTAGTTGTTAGCCTTTTGCTGAGTGCACTTTTTTTCGTGACAAATTTGGCAAAAAATCTATTCTAAAGTAAACGAACTAGAAAAAAAAACTAAAAACAAATATTAACTATTTAATGTGCTAGAAAAAATAGCAAATAAAATACCTTTTTGTTGACAATTCGTTAACGCAAATCTTGTGTTTTAGTGGTTTTACTACTTAGTAGTAAATCTGCTATTTGCTTGCGCATGCGCAACATTGTGTGAAGCAGGCGGAAGCAACGCGCGTTTATGCCATAGTCACAGCAGCAACAGCGCAGACAATAAAATTACATGAAAATCGTGCTGTTTATCGGCCGTTCAAAAAATTATTTTGCTCATTTGTTGCTTTTTATTTGTTGTTTAGGATTGCTTTTTTCTTCTTGTTTTTGAGTAACCAAAATTGCAACCGGCTAGTCTACCGACTACAACAAAAACAGTACCAATTGTAATAGCTAAACGTTTTTCGTACTTTACTGCACCTTTTCAACGCGACCAATCGATTGGAAAACGTAACTCAAGCATACCATACTCCGCTCATTGCCCTTGTCTAAGCAGTGTTTTTTATCCACCCGCGCTACAGTGGTCGGAAGTAGTTGACTATTTAATTTTTTTTACAAAAAATTTTCAAGGAATCAAAAAATCCTAAAAATAGTAGGAACAGTGGAACCAAGAACTTCTTTCCGTTTACGAAATCTGTTAGGGAACCTGCTGAGAGCAGAACATTTCGCTCTAAGAACTTCTCTCTTAGAACACGACTCTGGATAAGCGAATACATTGCGCAATTGAACTCCAGCGAGCTTAAAACCGGCTGGTAGGGCTGAGGATACCAAATTGCGATAAAGACGTCAGCTTGAGTGAAAACCAAGAGGCATAAAGTTTTTGTTGATGAGAACTTAAGCTAAGGCAAAAATTATATCGAAAAACTCGACGGAATGTCACATGTTTGTTTCGGAATCTTTTAGTAACAAAGTAGTGATCCATGTTCAACTGTTTGATATCATATCTTACAGCCCACTAGGTTTGGTTTACAAGTACCCTATCGGACCAAGAGACCAGTGCGGAACATTGCCACACCCCGAGACTTAATGGATGCTTCTTCTACTGTAGGTTAAGGCCATGGGGATAGGTCCTAAGACCTGTCACTGTCTTCTCCCGGAAACTAGAAAGCATCCGGATTCCAAAACGCTTTTATATGACCACTTCTAAACTTATCTGCCCTTTCAACCAAAGGTTCAAATCATGGATACATAAGATGGTTGTATTTAATTCTGAAGTGCCCGAATTTTTTTTGCTGGGACTAGCTTTGCTCTCTCAGTTTATTCATATCTATTCACTCTTCGTTCCGGTTTTTATTTAGTTCCGTTTCTTTTTCAAGTTCTGTATTCAGTTCAGGATTTGGTTTAAGTTCCATTTTCAGTGCAGGTTTATGTGTCAAAATTAGTTTTAGTGCATTTCCGTTTCGTTTCTATGTTCATTTCATTTTTTGGTATTGATATCCATTTCAGTTTTGGTATCTGTTCAAGTTTTGGTTTTTTTATCTTGGCTACATTTTCAGGTGTACTTTATGTACTCGTTTTGGTTAAAGTTTTAGTTTCAATTTCCGTTTCCAGTTTATTTTTAGTTTCATTTTCAGTTCCGATATGTGTACTTTCCGGGTTTATCATAAGCTCAATTTTCATTTGACAAATGTGTATGTTCCGATATCGTCATTAGTTCCATTTTCAGTTTCGTTTCTATGTTCAAACTAATTCCGGTTTGGTTTATGTTTTCCGGTTTTGGTTTTAGATTTTCAGTGGCCGTTTTGTTTTCATTCTGTTTCATTCTGTTTCAGTATTTAGCCTTACTCTTGAATTCTGTAAACTGTCTCTAGTCCCTAATAGAGACAATAGTCACTATTGTGTTCCAATTCCATTTTTTCCATATCAAAACACAAACGACAAATCTCAAATTTTGTGACTTGAGATGAGACAGAATTACAGGATTCGGGGGTAAGTTCTATTTTCAATTCCGGTTTATGTTAATTTGAATTTTATTTTAGATCTGATTTCATAATTTTTTATGTTTGGGTTACGACTTGGGGTTTTGTATTAAGTTTCAGCATATATTTATGTTTCGGGTTTGATTTTTGTTCCATTTTTACTTCTAATTTCGGCAAGGGTCTAGATTTTACTTCTCCATTTTCAATTTCGACTGATCAGATCGCGTTTCATCTACAAACAAGGTGATGACAAATAAATTATAGGAACAAGTGGAATTGGGCTATAACAATTGACAGTAACCACAATGACAAACTGACTTAAAATATGACAGTTAGTTTCGTTTTCAGTTTGTTATTCGCTTAAACTTTGTTATCAATTACATCACTTCTTTAGTTTCTGTTTTTTTTTTTTATTTTCTCAATTTACATCATTCAACCGGCTACTCTTTCGCAATATACCTTCTGTCAATATAATGCGGTAATACTTTTGCCATTTGCCCCTGTGCGCTCGCTCATTTCTTCAACGCTGGTTCATTGATTGCAATGACGTAACTTTGCCCTCAGGTGCGCTCTCTAAATTCCACTCCTCAAACTGTCCAAAAAATAATTTAAAGTGCAACAAAGAGCGTACCTTCTCTTCCGCTGCTGCCTCCAACAGCTATTCCTTGAGTGTGTACGTCACCTTTGCTCTGGCCACACTACACATCGCTTCACTTCTTTCACTTCGGCCACATTTCAACTTTCGTTCACAGTTCATAGTTTGTTGTCAGCAACATTTATTTATTGCTTTTCCGTGTGCTCGATTTGTCCATTTGACTTTGTCCCGTTAGTTTACGAGTACTTGTTTACGTTTTCGTTGGTTCTGCGTGCCATTTCACTTTTTTACCCAATGGCCAACACAGTCAAAGCTGACTAGACCAGACCAACCAAGCTGACCATAGCGCTGACACCAAATATTTTTAGTTTGTTTGTTTGTCAAATTTGTTGTAATTCATTGCGTTAACAAATAATTTTTTGTTGTTGTTTTCTCGTATATTTTTTGAATTTGAAAAATGGTAAAATGCTGCCAACTGTCATTTTCATGATTTCTTATGACATTCGGTTTGAATGTCGGTGGGGTAATGGGGCAAAAATTGAAAGTGAAAAAAACTGCATGAATATTGGTCAAAAGTTATATAACAACGCAAACGAGTGGAAATTTCATAACAACAAATACAACATGAAGCATTTTCACAATTTATTCAGCGCATAATTTTCAAACTTTTGTGAGTTTGTGACAATAGTCGCTGATGGTGCAATATATTTCAATTCACAGAAAAGTACGTTGCTACGATTGCCAATCAAATTGAATGTTAATTAAGCAAATTTTCAAAGCAATTCAAATTTATTGTTAATTGCACACTCAAATGTATGAATTTTCAATTAAACGATTTTCAACACTCAAAATTTTGCAATAGTTATCATCATTTGAGAATAATTTGAAATTCAATGTGATTCATTGTATGTATTTATAAATTGGTACTTCTGCTCGTTAAACTCAGTTACGCAAATGCAATTTTGGTTAGCAGAATTCCAGTGAATTTAATTAGAGTCATAATTTGAAAGCAATGATTTTTATTTTGACATTTATTTAGGTAAATATTTTTTACTATATTTTTTGCGTAATTTTTGCTATATTTTTTATATCATTTTTACAATGTTTTTTTTTGTGTGTAAATTTTACTATCTTTTTGTGTAATTTTAACTATATAATTTGTTAAATTTTTACTTTATTTTTTTTTTGTTCCTAACTTTTACTATATTTTTTTCGTAATTTTTACTGTATTTTTTGGCAATTTTTACTGTATTTTTTGCGTAATTTTTACCATATTTTTTGTTTAATTGTTATTTTATTTTTTTTTTGTTCCTAACTTTTACTGTATTTTTTGTATAATTTTTACTATATTTTTTGTACCTTCTACTTTATTTTTTTTTTTGTAATATTTAACATAATTTTTGCTATATTTTTTGCGTAAATTTTACGGTATTTTTTTTTTGGAATTTTTACTGTATTTTTTTGGCAATTTTTTGTATTTTTTCCGTAATTTTTTTTACTATATTTTTGGCGCAGTTTTTATTATCCTTTTTATGTAACTTTTACGTTATTTTTTGTATTATGTATTTTTTACTATATTTTTCGCGTAATTTTTGCTATATTTTTTTGTAAATTTTACTTTATTTTTTTTTCGAAAAATTTAACATAATTTTTATGCAATTTTTCCTATATTTTTAAGTAATTTTAGCATTTTTTGTGTAAAAACTTACCATATTTTTTGTGTAAATTTTACTATATTTTTTGTGCAATTTTTACTATATTTTCGTCTTATTTTTACTATGTTTTTGCCTAATTTTTACCATTTTTTGTGTAATTTTTACTTTATTTTTTGAGTAACTTTTACTATATTTTTGTGTAATTTTTGCCATATTTTTTATGTAGTTTTTACTATGTTTTTTATTTGTGTAGTTTTTATTATATTTTTCGGCAAGTTTTCATTGTATTGTTTGTGAAGTATTTATATTTTTTGTGTATTTTTTGCTGTATTTTATTGGTAATTTTTAAATTTTTTTTTTTTGCTGTGAATTCCTATGAAAAGTATGACTTTTTGGATCCCGAAGTTTTGAACCTAAAAACCATCCCCGTTGAGCTGCCCCTGCTTCTTGAGCTCACAGAGAGCTCACTGTGGATGGAAAATTTAACATTAGAAATGATTCTGAAATTAAAATCAAAACCGAAGTTGAAACCGAAATATTAACCGAGTTGGAACTAAAAATGGAACTATTTAAATAAAACACCAGAGCCGAGGTCGAAATTGAAAATTGAGGTAAACCAAAGCGGGAATGAAAAGTGAAACGAACACCTTGATCCGCGTCGAAGTAAAAATTTCACATTAAACAAAACTGAAGTGTGAATAAAATATTGTAATATATACACTATGCGTCTGAGTCAAGAGTCAGTTTAGGTGTATTAGTGAAAATGTGTTCGACGACTCTGGCATGACTCAAGAAAACCAAATGAGTTTGATATTTTGTAGAATGACGGCGAGTCAGCACGTACACAGATGACTCGCGAGTCAGATGCACTGTGTATAGACCCTATAATGTAAATAAAACCTAGACCAGTTTTGAATTTGGAACTGAAAATGGAACAAAAATCAAAACCGAAACATAAAAAGAAACTGAAAAAACAGGAGTAGAATCTGAAACTATAACTAATACTAGAACCAAACAGGAACTGGTAATGGAACAGACACTCAAATTGAAACTGAAAATTAAACTATAAACGTAAACGGAAATGAAAGTAAAACCGAAATAAAAATAATAAAACAGAATTGAAAGAGGAACGAAATCCAAACCCAAAGCTAAAATAAAACCAACAACCGGAAAATGGAAGCCTGCAACCGGAAATGTCACTTTTTCAAAAGCTGGAACTGAAATAAAATTGGACCCGAACATAATTTGGAACTAAAAATGAAACCACAAAAACAAAACCGGAACTGTAAAAAAAAACTTTTATCAAAACCGGAACTGGAAAGAAACTAAAACCAAATTTTGAAACATATATCGGAACTAAAACAAAACAAAGAACTGAACATGGAACTCAAACCAGACCGGAATTAAAAATGAAAGTGAAACCAAAACCGGAACCGGAACTGAGATAAAACTAAAGGTGAAAAATAATCGGAGCTAAAAAATTACTAATAGGTCTGATACATTACCGCAAGTTCCGAATTAACTCCGCCTTTGGGAGTTAACTTGAGCATAATCTTCATTATAAACTCCCAAAAATGAAGAAGATTTGAGCAGATTTCAGGAAACAAAACGACGATTTGACCGCTACTGTTACCGATAAATAAACAAAAATAGCAAGGACAACTACCAAATTTACGATTTTACCGCTACTGAACACTAGAGTCATCAAAAAATAAACAATCCTCAGCGACATCTAGTTTTAAACCGCAAGTAATACAATCAAAGCACTAGATGGCGCCGATTGTTAATCTTCAATTTTGTGTGTTGTCAGGGTAAAATTTGGATCTGATTAAAGAAGATTTATTGGAGATAATCTCCGTGTGTGTATCCATAGCATAATAAAACACCGGAACTGTAAATTAATCTATAATCAATATCAAAACCGAAGAACCGTAGCCAATGTCAAATCCGGTATGGAAGCAGGAATCACAAATCTAGAAATTATTAACTAATAATAGAAGAGCCAATGTCAGTAGCCTAAAGTAACACCAAAATCCATTCACTGCCAAGCTCTAGCTATGGCCAGCTTGTTTATCAATGACTTGAAATGACCTAGAGAGTTAGAGATGGTCATATAGTCGGTCGCGAGTACCGGAAACTTTACTTAAAATATTTTAGAATAAGCATTATCCCGAACTGGTCTCTTGGTAGACTGTATTTTATTCAGGGTTCTGCTGGCCACTATTAGTCCACTTACTTACTTACTTACTGCTGTCCTATCGGCGCTTCACGACAGATCACTTCCCATGTGTAGTTGGCCGCACACAGCTCAATCACGAAATTTTTTCGCTACGTTTGAGCACCGGGTCGGCGAGACCCCTGAAGATTTTACCGTAATGCTTGTTTCGCAATGACCTTTGCCAAAACTATTTTTTTATCTTCCAGACTACATGGGAAAGTCACTTTCCGAGTGTCGTATATGTGTAAGTATGGACGTCACATTTACGGGAAACGAACGAAGATGGGTAAAAGATGAGAAAGCGATTACTTCCGCGATGGAATCCAACTTCCAAAAGTTATTTTATTGACACTTCCACTTCAACTTTTGGTATATAGAGCTCGGTTAGATTCGTTTCCCTTACTCGTTTTTTTTTTTATTTTATCCTCCCTTATCAACAGATTTGCTAAGTTAACCTTTCGCGGTTTTCTAAGCAATCAAAACAGTAAATATTCCAATTACTTTTGAACAAATAGTAATGAGTATTGCCAACACACATCCAGGTTAACATACGTTTATAACAAAGTATAAAAATATATATTTTGGGGGTGGAAAAATTTAACATCCCATCTACCCTTAATTGCAGGGACGGATTCACGGGGGTGGTTTTCAGGCTCAAATCCTCCCCTTCGAGATCTAAAAAAGTCATGTTTTCCCCGTAATACATCAAATATTATAGTAAACATTTCTTTAAAAATATAGTAAAAATTATACAAACAAATAAAGTAAAATTACACAAAAATATAGTAAAAGTTACGTGACACCTTAAATTTGACATTGCCCACATCTACAAATGTAGGTATATTTTCTTTTAAAACTAGGGTAGGCAACTTTGAGAAACTGTGAATCAAAAATATCTCCACTCCCCCCCCCCTTCCAAAAATCCTGAATCCGCCATTACTTGATTGTATTGTAAATAAAATTGCACAAACTAAATATGCATGGGCAATATGCTCGTATTTATCTAAAATTACATAATCCAATACCAACATATGCACAAAAACATAAATATAGAGAGGAAAGTTTTGTAGCGAAAAAATTTAGGGTGCCAAAAAATTAACGAAAAGGCACGTTGCATAAATATTTTGTTAGTTTGATTAGTATTTCAGAGTTATTTCATGAAATGAATGAGTGAATGAATGTCACTTGAAGGGGAGGAAATGGAAGCGAGTATATTATTATGATACTGAAATCTAAAATGATAAAAGCGTTAGTAATGATTTATAGAAAAAAAGTGCATAGACAGTGTTCCGACTTCTATTACTAAAGTAGTAGATCCTACGAAGAATTGGCGTTATGGGTAGTTCCTATTTGTAATCTATAGGTACACATAAAGTTGTAGGGGTTTTTCGTAAGGAATTGGTTCAATGATTACCAAGCGGGTTTTTTCCAAATTTTGCCAGTTTATTTTCCTGGATACGTCCTCTTGACACAACATATATCTTTTTCCGCTAGATGGCGCTGGAGACGCTATATTATTTGGGATTATTTTAGGATTATTTTGGAATCATTTTTGGATAATTTTGGGTTTATTTTCGGATCATTTTGGGTACATTTAAGGGTGCGTTTGGGTCATTTGGGAATCATTTTTTGATCATTTTGGGATCATTTTAGGGTCTTTTGGGGTCATTTTGTGGTCATTTTGGGATCATTTTTGGGTCGTTTTGGGTTCAATTTCGTACCATTTTGGAACATGTAAGGGTCGTTTTGGGATCATTTTAGGATTATTTTGGGATTATTTTAGAGTCATTTTGGGATCATTTTGGGTAAGTAAAGTTAGAGCTAATTTGATAGCACCGAGTAAGCTCGCTCACCCAGATACTATCTATAATAGAAAAAAATAATAACTCGCTAGGTGGCGCTGGAGCAGAGATAATTAAAAAAGCTCTATTAATGACCCGGTCAAGTTAGGTTCGCAGACAAAGTTGTGGGCATCTCAGTTTCAGAACAAACTAAACAATGCATCCGAAATAGATATCACTAATTTGTAAGTGCCATTTTTGAGGTATTAACAATAAAATATGATAGAGAAATTTCTATATAAGCCATACCCATTTCATTAATGCTATCCATTATCTTCAGCCTCGAATACTACCTATAAATTTATGACCTATCGACCCACTCATGACTATTTAAGGCGTCGTAAAATTTGAAATGAGACGAATTGTAAAAAATACTTATGTTGAACATAAAAAAAATGAATATTTTAATGAGCTCTCATAGCTCATAGACAACCTACATTTTTATTAGTTAATGAATATATTTTGTTTTTATTATCTTATTATCTACTTTTTGCTGTTTTGCTCTTGTTATTGTAACAATAAACAATGCCATTAAAAAACACTTAAAAAACTAAGTTTTTTTTTTTTTTTATTGTTAGTTAGTTTTTTATCAAATCAATTTTTATGGCGTCTTTAAAAATTAGTTAACTTGAAACATAAAGATGTCTTAAAAACTTTCATGAAACACTTTTAGCGTTAAAAACATGTTAATTTTATGGCAGTTTAACAAAAAAAAACAGAAAAATTGCTAATTCAAGTGTAATGTCTTTGACAATGATGGTCACTCAATGTTATGGTCATCTTTGTATTTATTTAGGGTTTTTTTCAACAATATATTTTTTTATAGTTCTGAGAAAATTGCTTATTTTTTCGAGCTTCTTTTATGTCAACACATTGTGCTATTGGTGGTTTTAACGATGTGAAATTATACCAAATTGGTGCTTAATCTAAGTATAACATTTTTACGATGGGATTATAAGTTATTGAGAGCAACTTTTTAGGAAATAGAAATACAGATATTCTCACAGTCGAAAACAACTTTGGCTTGGTCTCAAACTCCGGCAGCTATTGGGACAATTTTCCAAAAATCTGAGAACGAAATTTGACACGGATTACTACGCTCTTTTCTTGACCTGTCGAACAATGAAGTTGTTGCTGCTCTTGTAAGAGCGCTATGATCGCACTGAACAGCCAATGGAGGTCGTTGGTTATGCTCTGTCGTTCACTTGCAAGCAACGGCTCAACAACAACATATTTTGTTGCCTAAATATTTGAGGTCTATCAGCTATTACGGAGGAGCTTTCGGCGGAGATACTCGATAGAGATTTCATTTGGTAGTGAATTTCGATCCAATCGATGCAATCTCTATCGATTCTCCAGAATTATTTCCGACGGGTGCTCCACCGTAATAGCTGATAGATCCCTTTGTAAAATAGTAGTTTGTTTTTTTTTTGTAAGGAATTGGCTCATAAATTAGCTAACGGGTTTGTGTAAAATTTTGACAGTTTATTCTTTGGACACGTCCTCTCGACATAAAATATATATTTTTCGCCTAGATGGCGTAGGAGTCGCTATGTTTACAAATTCCCATTTTATTCATATTTGGCACTTAAGTTTGATAATAAACAACAACTCTGTTACCCGATAGGTGGCGCCGGAGTCAAGATATTGAGAAAATGCTTACACAGAAAAATTTTCTTGTAAAATCGACACTTTTTAACACCTTTTCAGGTTTTTATTTTTCAACACAATCGATCATGTTATTTTAACATGAAGCTCATGTTGAATAACTTCGCTTCGTGTTAAACTAACATGACTTCCTGTTGAATTAACATGAAGCTCATTTTGAAAAAACTTGACTTCGCGTTAAATTAACATTAATTCCTGTTAAAACAACACTATCTGCCTCATTATCTCATGCAAAAGTTAACAGGATCTTTCTTGTTAGTTTAACAAGAACAGACAACTTTGCTGGCATTTACTAGTCTCTGTATATAAAACTGTAGCTACTGAACATATTTTTTTCCAATTTTAGACAGTTTATTCTTTGGATAACTTCTCTCGCCATAGTCTATATTTTCCCGCTAGATGGTGCTGAAGTCGTCATATTTGCAAAATCCGCGTTTATAATCCGATTTTGTTCATTTTTGGCAAGTATGTTTGATACGCCGGTCAAAAACATTGTTACAATAAAAACCCCGCTAGGTGGCGAAGGAGTCGAGATATTATCAAAACACAATTGTATATATGATCCGATTTTGTAGACAAAGTCATCTGCTTGTTATATTATACAATTTTTCCAAAATGGTTATTAGTCCCAAATTTTAGAAAAGGCTGAAACCGAAAACTTAACCGTTGCCGATTAAAACCGATTTATGTTTCAAAACCGAAGCTGAAAGCGTAAATTTTAATTTTTCTGAAAGAGAACGGCCGTAGGGTGACCCCGTTTATTGTTCATGTTGCTTTTGCCGGGTATCGATACCCGACGACTTGGTGTAGTAGGCCGAACACACTACCGCTACACCATGGCGGCCGCCGGAACCGAAACCGCAACAAGTTAAAAACCGTAACCGAAACAGGAAGGTTTTTTTAAATCGGTTTCGCACCTTGGTTCCAGGCATTCAAAACTGATGAAGCTATCATAACCCAGATTAAGTTGGAGTTTCTATCCAAGCAGAGAAACAGAACAAATAATCGAGTGCTCCTAAGACCGAACACGGTAAACCCGGTTTTGTAGATACATACTTACGAAACCTAACACAATTTCATGCATACATACACAACTGCTTATCACAACTACATTTATATGAGTGGCCAATTAAAATAACACAAACGTTGAGATATCTCATTCAATTAGTAATAATGTTTCCAATAATATATGCACCCATATTTTTTTTTAGTTTATGATACTACTTATGGTTTTCATCGCGATGTAAAATTGTTACAACAACAGCAACTACTTTAATGTGGTACGTGAGTGCATTTGAAGAAAATAGTTTTCTATGAAATATGTATATGAAATTTAGATAAGAGCAAACTAGATATCATTGAAGTTAAAAAAAATTCTGCATACCTACTTATAATGCATGAAAAGAAATAGAGAAAAAATGCAATTATAAAAAGGTGAAAGAATGAGCACAAAATGCAATAACAAAAGAATAATGAAGCACAATGTGGTGATATGGGGCAACTATAACGAAAACAACAACAAGAACAACAAGCAAAACGACCTACAAAGGACGTGCCATAAATTATGAGGTGGTGGCGAGTGGCGGCCACCCGGTCGTCGGGCCACCTTTGGCCTGTATTGTACCACAATCGCACATGATATTTGTGGCAAGACAAGAAAACTTGCAAATCGTGTTTGTTGTTGCAGCTAAAATATGTGCAAGGCGATGAGCAGCAAATGCATGTAGATGAATATGAACGTTCGATTGGTATTAAACACTTCATAAACTGAAAACGAAAATTGTTAATGCGCAACCGTAAGATGAGGCACGACGTGAAGAGAACAGCGCGAAAAACAAAAGCACAATCCTTTCCGGGCAATCATTGAAAATATCATCAAGAGTGAGATAATCGGCGGCCTAAGCATAACCACAAGGCGCTCAGCTGCAGGACAAAAAAAATTCGAACAAAAAAATAAAAAATTAAGATCAAGTCAACAGGCAGCACCAGTAGTTAGTACACTGGTGGCAAGAGAAATGGACAGAAGAAAATGAAATAGGCA
>CAXKVI010000002.1:12707991-12720491 GCA_964058755.1 Campiglossa producta | reverse complement strand
CTCAAGCTGGTAAAACTTCACATACAAATCCGAAATATTTTGGCCCATCCGTCTCTCTTATTTTGCATTTAAGGCTTTTGAAAGTCTTTTGAGCAACTATCCTTCACTTACAATCGTCGTTAACTATGGAACGTCACCCTAAGCCAGGTCAACTAGTGAGACAATTGTCCGAAAGTCTGCACTCAGAAAAAAGTTTCCTTATTTTGGCTCCAAACTAAGTAAAATATTACTTAATTTAAATACTGTTTTTCCTCAATTTAAGGAAAACGTTTTTAAATTAAGGAAGCCATGTCTATGGAGCCAAATAAGGGAAATTTTTCCTTGAAATAAGGAAACTCTTTTTTGAGAGTGAGATCCAAATTCACATGCTTGGCCTCTCTAGCAATGAAATTGTTGCTGCCCTTGTGAGACCGCTATGACGAAGCAAAAAGAGATTACATAATTTGATTGGTGCGATGGCCGCTCTTTGACTAATACACACTCACTTCCAGTTCTGCCGGGCCCTGTACTAAACTCATTTCTGATGAGTAATAGCTGGAGGGGCGGAAAGATGTTGTTATTGTTGTAATAAGCGTACTTCGCCCTATATAGTCGGAGATCCACTTACAAAAAGTTACGTGACGGACCAGCTGTCTTGTACGGATGTTGGCAGTCCTTTGCCGGAAATGAATCCAGTACGTTCCGGTGAATAGCACCTTGTGGCATTGGCCCGACTATCTTTGGAATGGGTTCGTTGAGCTCGTAGTCGAGGGCGAAGTGAATTTTAGTCGCCTCATACGACCGGATAACCCACCTCGGGCATATTCTAAACCCCCAACCCGCTGGGGCGAAAAGATCGTAGCCTACGCTGGCGACGTAGCGATCGCTTGTAGGGTGTCAACTCAAGAAAAGGAGAACTTGTGCTTCTCTCGCGCAGATACGAAATAGCGTCACCCATTCCACCTAGCGAAAACGGCATCCGTCTTGAGTTGTTCGACAAAACCATGTTTCTGGTGTTGGTCCTGGATAAACGACTAAACTGGAGGGAAAAAATACTTCGACAACAACAGAAGGCTCTTATAATCATTTATACATGCAAAAGAGCCATCAGATGGGGATTAAGCTTAAGAATTTTCAGGTGGATCTATATTGCGATAGTAAGACTTTTGTATGGGTTCCGAGGTCGCTGACATCGGACTGCAAATACACTTCCACTATAGGGCCACTAATTCAAACTCAGAAGTGGGCGTGTACTAAGCAAAAGAGTACTGTTACTACAACAAAAACATAGTCCTACCAAATCTTTCGCATTATACCTATTTATTTGGTGACTTTCGATTCGTCGCAGGGATTTGCGATGCCCTTATCCACAGTGGCGGGATAAAAAGTAGCAACCAAATTCAAGAGACCCATATATGAACGAAAATCGAAAAATTCTAGAGATTATTTTAGATCGAAATAATATAGACTTAACACTTTAAAAATGTTATTTTCTCAATATTTCTCATTTTTGATGAAAAAAAACATTTGTTCACCTTTTACTGAAAAAATGTGTTACTTCTATTTCTTAACATTTCAAAAGTTTTCCTTTAACTTGCACTTAAAAAGAGTCCTTTTTACTCCCAGTCTTTCATATATTTTAAATGTAAAACATATAAAAAGGAAACACAACCAGAACTCGCAAATAATGTTTTGCTCACAACTGTACCTATTCATTCTTAATATAATCACAGTTATTCTAACTCAATTCCCCCCTTTTTATTCTACTTACAGATTTAACTTGCAACATCTGCAGGAACAGTAAATCATCATCAAACAAGAACAAAAAAAAAAAATCATAAAAAATAACAACAAAAAAAACGTTAATCAACTACTTCAATAACAACTGCCAAGTAGAAGACGCAGCATAAGCCTCCAGCCACCGCCAACAAAGTGACAGCTACTGCCAAACTAATCCGCTTGGCAACAGCTGTCACCACTCAACTCAATATTAGATACGGAAAATGTTTCCCCGCCTGCCCGGTCCAATTGGAGCGGATATTTTTCATGGTGCCACAACTACCGTGCGTACGGTATTTCCCAATTCGCGGCTCGATTCGCTATCTGGCAGCAGCTTTGGCGGCGGCAGCAGCAGTAGCAGCAGCAGCGAGAATGTTCATCATCATCACCTCAACCATCATCATCAACAACAACAGCCATACGATACCTCTGCCACACCATCACCCACCTTTGGAAATCAGCTAATATCGCCATTCGATTCGAGTATAACGAATGATTTTGCTGCAACAGCGTCAGTGCATACGACGAATGCTGATGGTGAGAATGGTGCGGCGAATAATAATTATTTGCCCGAAAACGATGCCGAATGGTGGTCGAATGCGATTGAAGAGGACACTTTCGAATCGCCGCTTGCATTCGATGGCAGCGAAAATGGTTTGTGGAATGGGCGTTTTGTACCGCCACCACCACGCCCACCATTTCTGGATGATGGCGTTGCAGCGGACGGACTTACCACCTGTGATTTATGTACGTGGGCATGGCAACGAAATGCCTACTCGCTAGATGGATCGATTGGTGAGTAATCAGATGGAAAATGAACAAAAAATAAAAAAAAAAAACAAAGAGTTACAGATAAAAGATTATTTTCTTATTAAATGTGTATGTATGTCTCAGACGCACAGTGGTTCAGCTGTGGTAAAAATTTATTTTTGTGGATATCTTGGTCTCAGATTTTAATGATGCAGTCTTGTAAAGAATAGTTCACTTTGAATAAAGTAGAAACTAAAAAAAAGGATCAGAAGTGAAAAAAAAATTCATGCAACTAAAATTTCACTTCATTAATGCTTCCCTTGTTACAAAAATTTTATGTGCTACCGTGTGCTACACCTTCTTGCCATAATGAAATGAAATATTGGAATATTTTCTAGCGATTCCATAAAAAAATATTTGCCCATATTTGCTCCCCTTGATTGAATGACAAAAAGTCACTTAATATTCTCATAAAAGCGACATGACGTATACGTAACATTTTTCTGCTAACAAATGGGTAGATATTGAGAAACAAATAAGTGATGCTGCATTACTACCTACATATTGGTATGCTTTAACCCTTTCAATACTGACGGGACACATACGTCCTAGTTAATCTAAATAAAAAATTCGGAATGAGAGGGTTAAGAGGAAGCTCTTTAGGAAAAGTGATGGGATTTCTACCGATATAAATGTTAGTACCTGGTTGACCGAGCTGGCTCGGTGCTTTTGATTTAGCGCGAACTTTACTTACCATAAATGCTCCCAAAATGACCCTAAAATAATCCAAAAATAATGCTAAAATGATCCCAAAACGACCCCAAAAATACACTTAAATGTTCCCAAACTGATCCGAAATTGAACCCAAAATGACGCAAATATTATCCCAAATATTATCCCAAAATTACCCTAAAAAGATCCAAAAATTATCCAAAAATGATTCCAAAAAGACCCCAAAATAATCGCAAAATAGTCCCATAACGACCACAAAAAGAGCCTCAAATGTTCTCAAAATGACTCCAAAATTATCCCAAAATGACTACAAAATTATACGAAAATGACCCCATAATTGTCCCAATTTAATCCAAAGCTGAACCCAAAATGATCACAAAATAGCCCAAAAATTATCCCAAGGTTACCCGTAAATGATCCCGAAATGATCCTGAAATAATCCAAATATGATCACAAAAATATAAAATACAAATACAATACGGTAAATGGTAACCCTGGTAACCCGAACCACTGTGCCACGTAAATATCTACGTGCAACAATAACTAGCCGCATTGCAAATGCCTAAGTGGGCTGCGTCCACACTGCTGGCGTTGGGTGGGTTTTTCGCATTTTTGCTGTCTTAACAGCAATTTATTGTGAAATGAGGATTTATGAGTTCAACTTATTGGCGCTAGCTTATGTACCTATAGCCTATGCACCGATTTTTTTTTTTTTTTTTTTGTTGTTGTAAACATTCTTCGATCTTGTGGATAAGCCAACAACTGACCGCTTTGCTGTCTGTACTACGCGTGACTGTTATCTCATGCCATTTTTCTTGCTGCGCCTTTGTTACTTTGCGCTTTTCAATTAAAAGCGACGATTTTCTTCTTTTCACTTTTGTACAGCTTTATGGACATTTTTGATTTAATACATATTTTGCTGCTTCTCATTTTTCACTTTATCTGCCCACAAAGATTGCGATATCGATATCCATGCTAGATGCTAGTGCAACGATCGTTGCTGCAATAATTTATCGTTACGATCGCATTTAGCGATTTATCAAATTTTTAGGCCTACACAAATGTGAGTGTGTGATGAGTAGTAGAGTTAATTGAATTCGAAGATTAGTAAGTGGATTTATTTTTGTAAGTTTTTATTTAGGATCTCATCTCAAGGAAAATAGCAACTGATGTAGCACATTGAGATGATATATCGATAGTCACTCATTCACAACGAGAAATACTCTTCAACTATACGAAATGAAACTGGTTGATATTTAGCCAAAGAACTGGCCCTGTCCGAATTTGAAGGGGTTAAGAACGAGTTGCCAAGTAATCAAAAACCAACTCTTTTTTTCAAAACCGAAGCCATAGCCGTTTTTTTGATCTGGAAAAGAACGAACCCGTTTCAAAAGCCGGAACCGGTTCCAAACGGCACATATTTCCTTTTGCAAAGCGAGGTTACAAAAGACAAGTTTGGACTTCAGTATAGAAATTTTAAAAGAGGAAACTTAATTATAGTTGAATGAAGTTAGCCAGAAAAAATTTACGAGATCCGAAAAAAATGTTAAGCCACCCGCCTCAGAAAGAAATACTCATCTTAATTCTTTTGACAAAAATTTTCGTTTTGATATCGTCGCTCGCTTGCCAGAGGCATGAATGCCAAAATTTTCCAGATATGAGTTAATAGGCTCATGTGATATCTCTCGTTTCTCTACGATTCATGAAAATCCTGGAAATTTGCAGTGCCATTTTTATGAATGTGTAGTTCAATCTCTGAAAATTGTGCCAGAAAAACGAATGTGCTACAACTTCATATTTCTGGCGGATCGAAAATGTTTGAAAATGGAATTTCTAAATTTTTTAAAATTTTCGTTGAGCTAGAAACAAGAATGTATTGCACTGAATCACGGACACCATGACTTATACGTAACAATTTTGCTACATTCGTGTTTCTGGCTCAACAAGAATTTAAAAAAATATAGAAATTCAATTTTTAAACATTTTCTTTGCACCAAAAATATAAATGTGCTATACATTCATGGTTCTGGCACAACGAAAATTTGAAAAAATTTACTTTGGAAATTTTAATGGAGGAATTGTAGTGAATATAACTTGCAAAAATATATTCATGTCAAAAACTAAAATTTGATTGATATTAAAAAAAAAAAATATTAAAAATCTGAAAAAAAATTTAAAAAAAAAGTAAGGAAAGCTGTCTTTGGCTGTGCCGAAGGCTAAATACCTTTCATGAATAAGCGTCACGATTTTCACTGTTTGATCCCCAGTACAGCCTGTGTGAATTTAACTTTAGCTCATACCGAAGTTATCGGAGCTATCGATTATATGGGGACGATGTGTTATATTGGTCCAATCTCACTGATTTTTAACATCGACATTCCACATTCTAAAATAGCAACATTTACGAAATTTCACGTTCCTACCGATATAATTACAGGAGTTATCTACCAAAATCCGTTTATCGGAACAATCGATTGTATGGGGGCTATGTGAAATATTTATAATTTTTTTCCCCAAAATTTTTCAATCATTTTTTTTTTTTTTTTTATTTTTTTTCGAAAAGTACGAAAAAAGTACTATCCTATAGAAAACGGTTCCCATGCTCCTTCCTAGCACGTCAATCACATGACCTCTAATTTAAAGAAAAGATGGGTTACACAAAAAAAATTTCGAATTCAAACCCGCATATCTCGATAACCATCCAATATTTATACGCGAGCTTTAGTGATATTTTTTTCTTTACATAGCAGATCACTTTTACCAAATTTCATTCAAATCGAAGCCTTGAAATTTAAAGGTGGTCCGGTTGACGAATTTCGTTCAGGGGGGGCAAAGATGGGCAAACCAAATTTCGAGGAATCGGCAGAAAAAATTCCAAACTTTAATTTTATTATAGTTAGAAGGTGTAGCACGCTGTAGCACACAAACTTTTGTCTACCCAAAGTAGTAAAGGTAGTATTTATGAAGTAAAATTTGCAGTGGTTATTTTGAAACCCGTTTGGGCCCCAACATAAATATTTTTTGATTGATAACACTAAGCAACTTATTCACGAATACATTAATTACATTTTTTTTGTTCCGATTTTGTTTTTGCACGATTGATTGCTTTAATAAAATGTGCAAGCTAATTTATTTATAATAACTTGACTTCAAGCGCATTCTCAACATGCCCCACTGTCAGAGACGCCCAACCATTCTACCATAGCATTTTAGGCAAATTGATTGGCGTATTGCATGACAAATGAATGACAAACCATGATTTGAAATGAAATCGGGTTTAAAAAATATGAACTGAGATATTCAAATAAGAGTTGAATTTAAAGGCGATACACATTTGTGGCAACAACACATAGAGGCATTCATGCAACCAAACATTTATAACTGTATAGAATGGGTCGCGAAAACTTGACGAGTTGAGAGGTTAACAATGTAAAATGTTGCAATATTATAAATGAATGAACAATTCACGAATCAACGCCTGCAACTTATGCAACATTTCATACACAAAACAAATAAAAAATAAATAAAAATATATAAAAACCGTATACATTAATTTCATTTCATTGATGCGAATGAAAAAATGAAGAAAAAAAGTCATACGATATGAATAATGCAATATGAATGTGACGTCGCAATGAGCTAAATGGCCAGCAATGGATCATTAATCATGTAGCTGCATTCGCATAATCATAATAATAATAATATCTACATACATCTGTATGAGTCTGTATATATACAAGTAATATGCAAGCGCATGCAACAGCATGTGGCACATGGGGCATAAGATACAACGACAAGAGCCTATACATATGTGCCAAATTGCTCACATATAAATCTACATACTCGGCTATATAGAAATCTTAATGCGTATCTGTATGGTATTTGTATTGCATGAATAGCATGGCATGGCGTGGTCATTCAGCAATGAAATTGCATTTTAATTGCTTGTATTACCAGTCGGAAAGTACAGTGTGTGTTGCTTAAGTCAGCCGCAAGGTGACAGATTACAAACCAAAAGCAGCAACGCGACATAACACCAAGCAAACCATGCATACCTGCACCATACATTACCAACAAGACACAAACACAAGAACAATAAGTGTATCCAATTTGCCTATGGGAAGTATCCGTTTGGTGTATTTGCGCAAAACTACTACCGTTCAAGAGCATAACCAACAAAAGAAGTGCATCTTATTTAAGACTTATGCTATGGATACACACACGGAGATTATTTATTGGAGAATCTTCTTTAATCAGATCCAAATTTTACCCTGACACAAACAAAATTGAAGATTAACAATCGGCGCCATCTAGTGCTTTGGCTGTATAACTTGCGGTTTAAAACTAGATGTCGCTGAGGATTGTTTATTTCTTGGTGACTCTACTGTCCAGTAGCGGTAAAGTCGTAATTTTGGTAGTTGTCCTTGATTTTTTATTTATTTATCGACGACAGTAGCGGTCAAATCGTTGACTCGTTTTCTGAAATTTGCTCAAATCTTCTTCATTTTTGGGAGTTTATAACGAAGATTATGCTCAGGTTAACTCCCAAAAGCGGAGTTAATTCGGAATTTGCGCTAATGTATCAGCCGTATTAGATAACATTGTACAGCAAAATTGAAGTTTTTGCTAATCCATCCGGGTTTCTCAACGCTTTCTGAAGCTTTTGGGTGTGCTGAATTCGAATCTGAAGTCAGATTTTTCGGGTCACCCTAGGTTTTCTCTCAAAAAAAAAAAAATGTTCTACTGACGATCTCTGAATAAATGAGTCATTTATAAGTCAATCGTGAGTCATTTATAACTTATTCATGAGTCATTTATAACTCAGCCATGAGTAATTTTTGACTAATCCACGAGTAATTTATTCTTCAACCATGAGTCATTTATGATTCATCCATGAGTCATCTATGATTCATCCATGAGTCATTTATGACTGCATTATGAGTCATTATTGACTTATGACTAATGTTCTAGGAGGTATATTTGTCTTACAGACTTTTTTATATAAGAGAAATATCAAAAGAAATAAATACAGGAAAGGACAGGGAAAAACACCAAAAAATACATATGTATAAAAAATGAAGTTTTGTGCAGAAAACACATGTTTACACGTCAAACTTCACGAGTACTTGGTATCTTCAAGAAACTTGCAAAAAGGGTAAACTAATGAAATGTCTCGACAATACAAAAAATGACAGTAATTCAATAAACAAAAAGCAGTCATTGCCAAAATTTTATTTTTCTAATTTTTTGTATAAAAATAAGATCAAAAATGGAAAGAAAATAAAACAAAAATGTTAAATCGCTTCGCATATCTTTGACAATAGCATCCAGTTCCATAGACTTTTTGTTGGTCAGAAGTTGCCAGCGATGTATTAATAACAACTGTATTGGTAGAAATCCTATCCCTCTTCCTAGAAAAAAAACCTGTACTTTCTGTGAAAACTATTTGCTTCTTCAGCTACCTCTTAAGGCATTCCAATAGCTTGTATTGCAGCATCAACTATTTGTTTCTCTATGTCTTCATATTCGTTAACAAAAAAAATGTTACGTATACGCCATGTCACTTACAGGAAATTTTGAAGTGAATTTTTGTCATAAAATCAAGGGGGAGGGGAGCAAATATGGGCAAAGCTTGTTTTCTGGAATCGATAGGAGATACTTCAAACTTTCATTTCATTATAATTAAGAAGTATAGCACGCTGTAGTACACAAATTTTTGTCTATCCAAAGTAGCAAAGGTAACATTTATGAAGTATAATTTTTGCTGGCCTTTATTTGTTTTAATATTTGGTCGATCGATTTTTTCTTTCTTTAGAAAAGGCGGCCGCCGTGGTGTAGCGGTTAAGTGTTCGGCCTTCTACACCAAGTCTTGGCGGTTCGATGCCCGGCAAAAGTAACATCAAAAATTATTTAGAAAAAGAATTTTTCTAAACGGGGTCGCCCCTCGGCAGTAGTTTGGCAAACTCTCCGGGTGTATTTCTGCCATGAGAAGCTTCTCAGCAAAAAATTCATTTGCTTTGCAAGTGCCGTTCGGAGTCGGCAAAAAACTGTAGGTCCCGCCAACTTGTAGGAAAAACTCAAAAAAGCAACACACCACAAGTTGGAAAGAGAAGCTCGGCTAAAAATCTCGTTAGAGGTTATGATAACCTGTTGGTATATCGCCGCCATTAGTTTTTTTTTTTTTTTTTTTTTTTTTTTAGAAAAGGAAGTGACAGCTAAAGTTAGCAAAAACTCGTTGGAGCCGCCTTGCTTTGTATTTCTTGTAATGGCTTGCACAATTTTTTGTTGTGTTTATTTTATAGCAGTAAGTAAGTATGCATGTGTCCTGGATTTTGTTTAACAATAATTGCTGCAGCAGTTGCATTACACGTTTTGGGCCAGAAGCCGTTTGCTTCGGCTGCTAATGATCAAAACGACGAACAATGCAAATTTTCAATTGCAATATTTACGTGCGATGTACCACTTAACTGGGGGCTAATTAATAAAATTTTGTTTAAAATTAATTTCTTGTAAATTCAATATTTATTAAATGAAAAACTGTTAGTTGATGTGTGCGCGGCGTAAATTTTTTGTCGTCGTTTTCTTCTCTTTCTTTCCTCTAACTGTTTTTATACTTCATCATATCGACTGCTGAGTGCAAAATAATTTAAAAAAATGCCCTTTTTCTGATGACAGGAAACAAGGTCAATGGAAATATTTCGCATCACAAATGGAAATAGTGTCAATTGACTTTATTTCTCATCACAAATGGAAATAGTGTCAATTGACTTTATTTCGCATCACAAATGGAAATAGTGTCAATTGACACAATTTATTTATTGTAAAGAGAACTAAAGTCAACAGCAATTTGGCAATATAGTCATTGATCTTATTTCCTAATTGAAATGGAAATAGCGTCAACATTGCTTGTGGCATGTCAACTGAACATCACGTGATGTTTAAGTTGAATGATGTGATTTAGAAAAAGCGTCACATCTTATAAAATGATTTCAATTTAAAATACTCAAACTCAAAATGGCACGATTTTTAATACCAAATGTTTATGTTTTTAAAAATTTTTAAATATTTAATTGCTAGACTTTCAAATTCATTTTAAAAAGCGCCGCAGTCAAAAATTTGGAATAAAAATCGCGCGATTTAATATTATTTTGGCGGATGTAGATTTTCGGGAAAAATTTAAAACTGCTCTACACGAGTTTAAGGACAAGCTGCGGGTATATGAAATCCGTAATTTGAAGGTAAAACTTTCTTAATTTTTTTCTATTTTTCTCCGAAACACAAAGAGACCCAAAAGCTGGCTTGTCCTTAAAAAACAAAAGTGCTCTAATTTTCAGCTGTAGCACTTAATAATACCTGTCATTGTTTGTATGTATGTATGAATGACAAAAAAAACAGACGACTGAAGGTAATGACATGGAAGAACCTAAATATTAAACAACCCAAAAAAAACCCAAATAAAAACTTAAAAAACAACCTGAAATTTCGTACAGTAAATTAAGACATTTGTTATAATGTCAGTTAATATGGCCGACAGCTAAATAACGCCCATTAAATTCATTTCAGTTCAGCAATGTTTTCAGTGTGCTTGTTATTATTTTGTGCTCTGCCGTTAAAATGAAATCACCTCAATCACTTCAAGTCAAGGAACACAAAAAAGGTGTAGGAGAAGAAGAAGAAGCGAATTAAAAACAGCAGGACGCCCTGACAGAGCGAACTTTTTTATAGTGAAATTCCTATTTAAATCTGTGCATATGCTTTGATATACAAATCTTGCAAAGACATGTACGATATTTCAAATTTAAATGCATTAAGCCACCCTGTGGGAAAATAAATACTATATCAATCTCAAAAAAGTGGCTTAGAAAAAAAAAACAAAAAAAATTTTAAAAATTAACTAAGAGCCCTTGGAAATATAAAAAAATAATAAAAAATAATAACAATAAATAGAATAAAATAAAATAAAATAATATAAACTAAAATAAAATAAAAAAATTAAAATAAAATAAAAAAATTAAAATAAAATGAAATAAAATGAAACAAAATAAAACAAAATAAAATTAAATTAAAAAAATTTAAATAAAATAAAATAAAATAAAATAAAATAAAATAAAATAAAATAAAATAAAATAAAATTAAATAAAATAAAATAAAATAAAATAAAATAAAATAAAATAAAATAAAATAAAATAAAATAAAATAAAATAAAATAAAATAAAATAAAATAAAATAAAATAAAATAAAATAAAATAAAATAAAATAAAATAAAATAAAATAAAATAAAATAAAATAAAATAAAATAAAATAAAATAAAATAAAATAAAATAAAATAAAATAAAATAAAATAAAATAAAATAAAATAAAATAAAATAAAATAAAATAAAATAAAATAAAATAAAATAAAATAAAATAAAATAAAATAAAATAAAATAAAATAAAATAAAATAAAATAAAATAAAATAAAATAAAATAAAATAAAATAAAATAAAATAAAATAAAATAAAATAAAATAAAATAAAATAAAATAAAATAAAATAAAATAAAATGAAATGAAATAAAATAAAATAAAATAAAATAAAATAAAATAAAATAAAATAAAATAAAATAAAATAAAATAAAATAAAATAAAATAAAATAAAATAAAATAAAATAAAATAAAATAAAATAAAATAAAATAAAATAAAATAAAATAAAATAAAATAAAGTAAAATAAAATAAAAAACAATAAAAAATAGAATAAATAAAAAAGATAAAATTAAATAAAGTAAAATAAAATAAAATAAAAAACAATAAAAAATAGAATAAATAAAAAAGATAAAATTAAATAAAGTAAAATAAAATAATAGACATATATACATATATGAAATGGAATTAAACGAAATAAGATAAAATTAAAAAAAAATAAATAAAACAAAAATAAATTAAATTCAAAAAAATTAATTTAAAAAAAAATAAAAACTATTAAAATAAATAACCTAAAATAAAATAAGAAAAAATTTAAATAATATGAAAAGAGATCAAATATATTGAAATGAATCAAAAAAAGTAAAACAAAAAAAATTTAATTAAGTACAATAAAATGTAATAAAACAAAATAAAATTAGTGAAAAATTAATTAATTTAAATACAATTAAACACAATTAAAATAAATTTAATAAAATTGAGAGACAAATTAAATTGAATTAAATTAAAAAAAAAAAATAAGTTAAAGTAAATTAAAATAAAATAAAATGAATAATCTTCAAAGTTGAATTTCCACTAAC